>JASXSY010001072.1:0-237961 GCA_034509805.1 Sipha maydis
AGGAGAAAAAGATTTTTGGTTAAATGAACATGTTTCATGGTAAAATATATAAAGATGAACTTCAGGGATATAAAGAAAATAATTATAAATATATACATTAAATTAATGTATATGTTGTTAAAGAAAGGAAAGAAAGAAACTATTTATATCGTACAATGTTAATTTCTAATTATTAATATATTTAAATGTATTAACATATACTCTATTTATACATTAATATAACCGTCAATCAAACTTATAACGTATTAAAAATTCATATTTCTAATAGTATTTAAATTAGCTTTTATTACATTTTTAGATTTTAGAAAAAATAATAGCTTATTTTGTTGAATAAAAATCCCAAAACTATCGGAAAAAATGTTTACAGAAAAAAATAAAAATAAATAAACATTATTGTAAAACCATAAGATCCTTTTGCTTCACTCAAAATATAATATTTATTAAGTTTTAACTATTGTTAAATTCACTACTTCGTAATTAATATTATTGGAGTACCGATTTAAATGCGAAGGTAAAAAATTACTTAACAAAAATTTCACTTTATTATATTCATATAGATATTTACAGTGGTGGACTGCAAGGGATGCCGGAATGCAACTGCATCCCAGGTCCTAACTTTACCGAGACCCATGTACACTTGGAAAAATTATTTTAATTAACTCATTATAATATTTTTTTTCAGTATAATGGCTCCGAAAAAACTTTATTATTTATCTAATTAATTCCATCATTATTTATATTATTACCATTGATTATAATTACTATAGGTAGCTCACTACCATGGATAATAATGCGCTGTAATTATTTATCGGGAATCCCGATTTAGAGCGATAAGGAATTCGGTCTACAATAAAACAAAATAATTATTTCTAATCGTCATCACAAACAACTATCGTATTTTATTATCATTTAATGTACACTACTATAGCTGCTGTTTGATTATTTCTATTTTGTGTAAAACAAGAACGTACCTGAATCTGAACTAGTGCAACTGGGATTCTAGTTTCTAAAAAGGTAAATTGATTTTTTATTATTATATCAGCTTAGACTAGTGCAGAAAATGAAGCACAATTTATATTGCTAGATGCTAGTTGTATTTCTTTATTTCGATGCTAATGAAACACAAGAAAGTTAAAAAATAATAATAGTATTTTAAATTTTGTATGAAATAGTTACCAGAGTCGGGTAAAATTTTATCTAGATAGTAAGTCGAATAAAGAATGATTAGTATGATTTTTTACAATTATTCATATAATAATGTATTTGAATAATTTTAAAACATAATCATTCTACTAGGTTTAAAACATAATAATCCGAATAAAATTGTATTCGAATAGTTATATAACATAATTATTCGTATAATATATTTTATATAAGACTGTATTTGTTGTTGAAAAAGTAACTAATGACTTAATTTAGAGAAAAAAAGCAAGAATTCTAATTTTTTTAGTAGAATAAGTAGTATTTATTTGTATCTATTAACTCTTAAGTATTGTTTTAATGAAGTAATTAAATATTTATTGAAGTATTTAAAAAGCTATTTGTCCATTTTTAAATATAGGTAACTATAAAAAAATAACTTAAAAAATTAAAGCATAATACATATTTTAAGGAGCTAAGGTCCTCATAAAATCGATTCTTCCAATAGGCTCAGATCCATCACATAGAGCTCATTTCGGGCTCTTAATGTCCCAGTCCGCCACTGGATATTAATGATTACTCGTATACTATTTTAACTATAGTCACGTATCATTCTTTAAATATTTTTAAAAGTTTAAATATTTTTAAAAACATTTTTTTAAGAAACCCTTGAAATGTAGTAATTATGATAAAAATTATAATTTCCTACATTTTTTTAATAAATGATAAGTTAAAACAATATTAATTTTCAAATCTAATATGGCACTATTATTAGGTCTTACCAATCACACTAATCTAATTGTCTTAAAATCTTTGATTTTTTATAAAATAAGTAATAAAAATTGTATAATTACAGTAAATATAACCAAGGCTTTCTCAAAAATAGTTATCAAATTAAATTAGTTTTTCTTTAATATTTAAATTATTTGATTCTGCATATTATAATAATATATAAATGAAAATTCTAAATATAACGCCTCATTATTTAAGAATGTATACAAATTACACATAAGTACTTAGCTAACTATAATATTGCCTAACAAAACGCCTTTGCACAGAAAAAATGATACGTTAAATATTTAAGGTGGCTGGAGCGCAGCATGTTTTAAGGAGTAATATTTAGGCATTTTATATCACATAAACATTTTCGCTGTCAATGTGTGAGTAGTAAATGAACATTAGTGTGTGTAATTCGTTATCGCATTTATCGTGCCACCGTACATCGACTAAAATACAAATTCACGGAACTAGGTACGATAATAAACAAAATGAACATTTTATCTTTAGATTATATTAATTTGCACCAATTCAATACTATTATAATAAGTGCAGTAGTGTTATTTCAAAAATTTGAAAATAAAATTATTTATAAATACCATTTTGTTCGCATTTCTTTAAATATGACCATCCCACTCGTCTTTTCTTATTTGTTAAAAAATAATCAATGACAAGAAAAATTTAACTTACAATTAGTTGGCTGAATAATTGAAAAAACTATTTAATAAATAATAATATATAAACGTTTTTTTAAAATTATTTTTATTTTAATTTGGTAAAATATCGAGCCTATGATGATGTTGAACAGTCTTCATTATCATTGCTGGCTTGCTGCTTTATGTAACACCACTAAATTAAATGAATGTTTTTATAATTACCTGAACATCATAGCTTTGATCTTCGTCATTTTTTTTCTTTATTGATTGTAAATTTTTCGATCTATGTTTTTTTAACTTAGGTGCACTTAACTTACACCTAGTTTTTCGACCAAAATGCCAGTCCTTACCCCTTTTGTAAAAAATAATGAAAAAAAACACAAAACAATGGAAACTTACAAACAACTTTACAGATCGAAGTGTACTGAGTAGTGTTGAAATCAAATGATTCATAGGCGACAGGCGGTATATACTTAATATTTCCTTATAATATAATATGGGTTGTATTAAATTATGGAATAACATAATTATTATTGATTATTATTGTTACCCATTAGTGATTTTTCTATACCTAGCAGAATCCTAATTATCCGCTAATTGTTTTCAAGAATCGATGTCTCGCCGCACCGAGCAACTGCAGCGCCACGTGCCGGAAGCAACTCTCACACTCGCACACACTTGTCAACGAATTACGAAAAACGAAATATATTCTTGTATGTGTAACTATAAAAACTACTAAAAGCGGTAGTAAATTAAACATACTTCCTGTCAGGCGTGGATCCAAGGGGGGGGGGGGCATACTCCCCCCCAAAATCCCTAAAATAGGTTTAAAATATATTGGGTTTTCGATTATTTTCGTGGTTCAATACAACTACTAACTAGAGTAATACACAATTACGAAAACTAAAATAATATTATTTTATATTTATTGTGTATTGACTAGTGTGTTGGTATGTTATAGCCACGGTTAGTAAATTTTGCAATAATTGCTTGAGAATGTTTTTTTAATTCAATTTTTTATTCTATATATTCCTTAAGGCTATGGGCCAATATAATTTTTGTTGCTTTTACGTATTATGTCACAATTCAGGCAGGTTAGTCGTAAGTAAACAATTTATTTTTGGATCCGCCCCTGCTTCCTGAAGTTTGATTGAAATTTCAAAAAAAACGGTTAAATTTATAATCTTCTAGACTATGCTCTTTAGGAATCACTTTTTTGATTTAAAATCAGGTATGCTCAAAATAAATACAAATATAATGCAATTATTTAATGGGATTTTTGAAAAAATATCTTAATTTAAAGGTCTTCTAAAATCGATATCTGTATTCATGGGCTCCGGGTTTTCCAATTTTCATGGGGTGCCTAAAATCCTAAAATTACGAGCAAAAAAAGAAAAAACTTAACATAATCGCGCCTATAGAATATCGTTATCGTTGCAGTCGTCGTCGACGGACGGCAACGACACGACTAAAATAGCAAAAAAGCCAAAACATATATATAGAAATAGCAAAAAAGCCAAAACATATATATAGGTGATTGAAAATGATAATTTATAGTTATATTTCTAAACATGTATAATATTAAGGTATTTAATACTAATTTCATGGGGTGTCCTGCACCCCATGAAATGAACCATGGGGTGCTCGAACACCCGATACTCGAGCACCCCAATACTCGGCGCCCATGTCTGTATTTCCAGTATTTGTCAGCTAAGTTAAAGAATATGAGATTGTTTAAAATTTAGAAACTCCGTGTCTCAATCTTTCAACAATGACTGGCTTCTATGGTGATATCAATAATGGATGTAGTGTTAGTGCGATTTTCGTGTACTATAATTTAGGTACTAAAAATATAATTTAATATTAAATAAACCATGATTAATGTAATTGTGACCCTGAATGTTGATGCTTCTCTAAATCAAATGCTCTAGTTAAAAACTGTTTTACTGAAACATCATTACATCATTGTTCTACACTTTCTTCACAAATTAATTGCAATTCAAGTAAGTAACATAACATCATAATTTTGTACGCATTAATAATAATTTAAATCTTAATTGCATTATCACTTATCACGGTTTTCTATCGAATAATGTCGATTAATATTAATATTTACTCAATTATAACTGTAATTTAATTAATTTATCATAATAAAAGGTCATTAATTTATTATAGAAATCATTAAGTTATTTAATTTATTATTCAATAAATATCTTTCTGAACGCTGGCAAATAAGCTAGGGATGCATAACACATTAGCACCAACAAATTCGACTCACGATTTTGTTTCTTTCCAATACTGCCGTCTAAAATAAGTGATAAATAACTACCTATGTAAATAGATTACTCTGTGTGTTTTACTGTTTTCCTTTTAAAATGAGTAATTATTACAAAAAAAAGTATTTTAAATTATTTCGAATCTGTATCTAAAAAAACAAAAAACTATCCGACGTATATTTTGTTTACAGTAATAATATTAATCATTTTCTCAAGACTTAATTTTAAACACAACAATGACGTTTTTCCTTTGACGAATATCTTACATTGAAAAAATATTAAGATTTAAAACAATTATGATTATTAAAATCCAAAAAAGTATTCATTATACATTGTTGAATAATGAAAATTACTTCCACTATTGTACAGTTAAAATTGTTTTTAATCTGAGTTGAGTATCGAAACAAATAATAGCTATAATATTACTTCGTTTTAATATTTTTTATTCCAGATCTCACTTTCCACTAATTCGACAAAATTAATAATTGTACTCCTATTTTCAAAACCTTTGAATCTCTATAATTATTGTTATTATTATTAATTATTACTATCAACATAATTTCGTGTAACCCTGCTGCTATCGAAAAGTTATATTTATTAAATATTTATTACTGTAATGTAACTGCTTATAAGTACCTATGTCAAAAAGGTATCATAAAATCTTTAAATTATTATATAACTGCGGAACAATACAAAACAGAATGTATGACACAGACACCCTTTTCAAATAATGCTGTGCGTGTACGTGATTTGACATAATTGTGACAACGATAACAATAAGTCCATTTATACATAAAAGAACATGTCAAATGACGAATATAACATTTTAACTAAAATTAAATTATGCTATTTACAAGTACATAACATGATACACTGAAAATCGTAAGCTGCAGATATAAGTTTTGATTAAGATATTAATCTTTTATTTTTTTTTTTTTTTATGAAAAAAATATTATTCTTGTACTAGTTGTAGTAATTTATAATTCACTTTATGTCATAATATATGGTGTTCAACTGTTAATATAACATAATGAATACTTGATTAATATTTGCATTCGTTCAGTTAAACATATTTGTAATCTGTAAAATTTTTTATTAATTTAAAAATTTTCAGAAGTCGTACTTTATAAGACTACAAAAATTAAACATAAAGAAAAGCATGGCTTTTATTTCGTCGTTTAATAATATAGCAAAATATTTTCATGTGCGTAATGATAAACCAGTGATCGACGATTATATATTTCAATTTCACTACAAACTAACCACTAACATTTTATTAATGTTCTGTGTGTTATTAACATCGATAAATTTAATAGGTTTGTTATTTTTATTTATTATATATGAATAATTGTTTGATTATTACAAAAATTAATATTGAATTATTGACTAATGATTTTATTTATCAATAAATCTAATTTTACAAAATTATTTAAACAAAATTTATTTTATGGGCCTCTAGTATTAATTATTTAATTATATGTAAAAAATATTGTATTATATTACTTTTTCTTCACCTGTGTCATATTAATTTTGATTTTTGTTTTATTGACACATCAATTATTTTATTACCATCCATAATTGGTGACGTAAGGGGTCTATTTTTTATGCTGTTATGTGTATTTCCATACACATATATAGTAATATTTTTATTTATTTATTTTTTTATTAGCTTTTAGTTACGACTATTATAGCTCGACAATTATATATCATATAGTAATATTATAAAGTGAAAAATATGAGTTTTTCCCATACGGAAGTTATTTGTACAACGTACTTAATAAGTCTTCAGGAGTTCATAAGAGGCTTTACTTCTTCTCCTCTTGAAATGTCGGATAAAGGTTTTTATAGTTGGAATATAATAGTTAATAATATTTTATACGACCAGAATTGCTGATAAAATAAAATTATACCTACGTTATTCTTTAATTGTTTTAAACACAAGTTTTTTTTAGTTTTTTGATAATTTTTTACTTATGAATTATTGTTTTTTTTTTTTTTACCAATACTACAAGATAAAAAAGGAGCTCTTACCTTTTATCCAAAAAAAATTCGTGTTTCAGCTACGACCAATGTATTTTTATAGTTAATTTTATGTATTAAGGCAATCCAATACAATGCATGACGAACATATCAAAAAAAGATGACGTACGAAAGGTTATAAACACTTATTGTTGGATATCCAGTTCATTCACTTATGACAGCAATCCAGACTTTCATCAACCTTCTAATATAAATGAAGATAAAAAAAAAATTAGATTCCATTCATACTACCAATGGGTACCATTTATGCTATTTTTTCAAGCTATTACTTTTTATGTGCCACATTGGATATGGAAAATGTGGGAAGGAGGAAAAATACGTATGATAACAAATGATATGCGAGGACTTAGTATGGATTCTACTCAAGAGAGGCTTGCAAAACAAAATAAATTGGTTTGTATATCTAAAAGTGTTATTGACTTTTTATATAAAAATACAATATTCAATTTAAAAAAATTATCATAACACTTAATAGTAATTACCCTTTAAGTAAATAAATGTAAAAATCAAATTGGTATTAACAATTTTGTGCAATTTACCGGCAAAAAAATGCACTCAACATTTTCAGATTTGATCAGGTCTCAAATAATATGTAATAATGTATAAAAAAAAAGGTATAGTAACATATCATTCATAAAAATAAATAAAAGTATCGATATAATTACATAAATGACAGTATTGTGTTAAAAAATCCCCTATTAATTGAAATATATAATTAATTATCATGAATTTCATCAAAATCCTAATCGATTAGTATTTTTACATATTTCTTTCATGTTGAAACGCTTATATTTATTTATTTATTTATTTATTTATTAACGGACGTGAGTCCTAAAACATAATAGTATTATGTTAAATAAATAATAATATTATATTAAATAAAATATGCATACATATAAGCGTTTCAACATGAAATAATATATATATAAATATATAAATATATAAATATATATACCTATAGGTAACAGCTAATATTTATATTAAAAAGAACCGGATGGGCCTCGCTCTGCTGTACAGTTGGGGGTGGAGTGCACCTCGTTTATAGGATAGGTCATTATTACAATGGATTTGTTAAATTTGAATGCAATGATAGATATCATTGTATACGAATAACGATTCTGAACGGAGTTAATATGTTTGTCTAGGATATAATACATTTATAAATATTGTAAAAAGTATATTTTATTTTGAAACGATAAATATATTTTTCAATTAGGATGGGTTGGCAGTTGCATACAGCGATATTGTTTGTCAGTCTAGAATATTATACATTATATTATATTTTACATGTAATTTTATGTCAATATTCGTTATTCAAACGCTTATAAAAAAAAAATAGTGCCTTTGGATTTTAATAATTTTAATAATAAATGCCTATAAGTGGCTTAAAAATCAATATAATATTTTGAAAAAAATATGACATAAAGGAAATACCAATCTTAACAGCTGGTAGAAATTTAAAAAATCTGCGACTTATACTTTTTGAATTATAATAAATATTTAAAATCGTTTAAGAATAAATCGGTATTTTATGCAATTTCGTAAATATTTCAATTTCAAACAGTCATAAAATTTTTTCCTCTAAGTCTGGTAGAAATTTTTTTAAAGATTTTTGAAGAGTAGCTTATAGATAACCTAGTGTGAAAATTTTGAACCTTAAGTATGAACAGAAAAAATTTTATGAATTTTTATCTACAAAATAACTTGCAAATTTTTGCAATTTTTACATATTTCGTATAAATTGGAACTTTGAGCACTTATAAAAAAAAAAAGTGACTTACGATTGTAGATATTTTTTTATCAGTTAAGGAACAATTTATAAGAAACCTTGTATTAAATTTTCAAGATTTTCTGGCCGGCCAAAAAAATTTTATCGTTATTTTAAAAAAAAAAAATTAAAAAAATTGAAAATTTCAATTGTCTATAAATAGCTCAATAAAAGTCAAAATACTTTGAAAATTATATAGAGAACGCTAATATAAACATTTGGTGAAAATTTCAAGTATTTACATTGATTAGTTTTTGAGTTATAGCAAAATAAAAAATTTGATTTTGTTGAAAACTGGTTTTGGGTAAAAACTCCCGTTTTTCCCTTATTTTTTTGGAGTTTTTCCCGTCGCATTTAAAAAATATTGGAAATTTTTAACTTTTGACCCCCCAAAATACCAAATAGATTCACTTTCCTTTCAGAAAAGTTGCTACATAAGGCAATCGAAGCATTTTTACTGCCAAAAAAGGTGTATAATAGTATATATCTGTATAATAGTACCAACGTATTGTAACATACCAAACTAAATTAAATATTATTTATGTACATAATTTCATATTTATAGTATGATTTATCAATGGCACTTTGAATAATAAATCTATTATTCAATTTTAATTTAAATTTCAAATGAAAATTATTTTTATTTTTAACATAAAATACACCATATTATAGTTATTTCTTTATTGTAGGTACAATATTTTATCGAAAGTTTCCACATGCACAGCACTTATGCATTCGGCTATATTTTCTGCGAAATAATTAATGTGTTCAATATATGTGCCAACATTTATGTTACCAATAAGTTTATCGGTGAATATTTTTTGACATATGGGTTTAAAGTTTTCAAGTATTATCAAAACAATCAAAATCATACTGACCCGATGGAAGTAATTTTTCCTCGGCTTACAAAATGTAATTTTTACAAGTATGGATCATCTGGCACCATTCAGAAAATAGATGCTTTATGCATACTCGCTCAAAATGTTTTAAATGAAAAAATTTATCTGTTCTTGTGGATTTGGTTTTTTATGCTAGCTATTATATCCATATTATCACTACTATACAGAATCGCTATTATTACACAAATTATTAAGAAGACCTCTTCATTCAATAACATATTCAAGTTAACAAATAATAAACTAATGATGTCAAGCCTTGTCCGGAAATTTCAAGTATGTTATTAATATTACAGTATTTTTTTAAAACTTAATTTCACCTTATAATATAGTAAATAAATGGTTATAATTCCTATAAGCGTTTTTAAATTTGAAATAAAACAAGGTCTTAAAATAATGGTAATTTTTTTTTTTATAAAAGAACTCTTTGATCAATAAAAGTTTAGATATTTTAATTTCATACTTGTATATTTTTTATTATTAATATGATTTATATTTATGTACGTATTACAAAAACTGTAACTGTACGTTATTTTTTTATATTAATCGCAGAAACCATAGTCCCATTATTTATAAATTATTTCCCATGATAAGCATGGTTAAAATATTCATCTTTTAATAATTTTACTATAATCTTGTTTTAACTACCAAATAATATAATTTAAATGCTGAAAACACTGTATATTTCAACTATAAATCAGGTATTTGGTAAAGTTAATTTAATTTTATCCATTTGATGTGTTTGTAATTAATGTTGCTTAACACACATTGTAAACTTAAAGTATAATCGAAAGTTTCAACTTTGTTTCCTTTTACTTTAAATTCTCCGTGTGCTCCTTTTATTAAATAACTCCATGTTTTATATAAATCAATCACCAATAAGTTAAATTTGTGATAAAAAAGTTACTAATGTAAAGTTAAACCAAAACCACGGAATATAGTGATGAAAATGTCTGACAGAAATTTGTATAAAATGTAGATATATGATAATTGTGATGGCAAAAAATCTGTATGTATCATACTTAATTAACCCAATAATAATAATTTTACAATTTAATGATTCAATTAAATAAGTATGGGTATTTAAATATATTAGATTTATCATTTTAACAGTTGTCTTAAATATTATAATACCAATTTATCGGTGATACTTATAAGTTCTAATTACTTAACTAGCTCATGTTTTATTTAAGGGTGGACTGGACCAGTAAAAGCCTACTGTATTAACATTTTAGAAGGCCTCCTTTTTAATAAATTTAAAAAAACAATTACCTTTTTTTTACAATATTTTTTTACATGTTATTAAATGTCAATTAATTTATATACACTTATTTATCTGTACCTATATAATTATAAGTTTAATATAAGTATAACATATTTTCCAAAATTTAAATTTAACTCAGCATTGTTTCATAATATTTATTATAATTTATCTGTTATAATAAATTAATAAATAATTCTTATCTATATTCAAGAATAATAAAGATTCTAGAAGTATAATTCTTTAATCATGGCCTCTTAGCACTTATTAATGAAGGGCTTCATAGTAAAGAGACTACAGGACAGTAGGCCAAATAAAATTTCCTCCACAGAAATATGTAAATACATATATTATCATTATTAATTTGAATTGTTCTTAAATATTTAAATATTTAAGACATATTTAGTATTGTGATCAAATGTAGGTATTACTAATCTTTTCTTAGACATTAAGCATGCAACAATGTTTACAATTTAAAATACTCCAATCTAATCATCAAACGTAACATTTTTATTTTTAGATCGGTGATTTTTTACTCCTTCATCTTATCGAGAAGAATGTTAATCATATTCAATTTAAAGAAATAATGAAAGAAATATGTTCAAGTTTGAATTTGAAAAATTCCTATGACCTTTACCTAAACTTTGTTCCAAATTAAAATATATTGATTGTTGTCTGATAATAATTAAAACTGAAAAATTCTTTAGCATTATACCTATTTGTGTTTCAAATTGAATAATGTAAAAATTAGAAATTAAGCTAAATTACTTTTAAAGTAATAATATAAATAGCGAAATGTGACATTTAATTTGGTATTTTTATTACATCAACATAATATTTTAAAAATGTTAACAATATGTTAAACATATATTATATTTCTAAAATATTTTCTAATGCAGATTCAACAGTATTATTATCATAAGTTCTTTAAATCTGTATGAAACTGTAAAAAAACAAATACTTAACAAATACAATAAAGTATTTTGATTTTAGTGTAACTATAAATAATCTCAAGTTTTAATTTTAGTAAACATAGATAAAAACCAGAAATTTTATGAAATGTTTAACTGAATAATGTGTCATATTTATCAGAGTACGCGTAATTAAGCTAAACAATAAGCGTATAGTAATCCGATTATTAATTACACTATAAATAGCTGAGTGCTGTAATATCAAATGCGCATATCATCTTGTGAATAGCTAATATATATAATAATTAATATATACGGTCCACAGTAATATGAAATATCTTTGTTACAAATCCCAATATTTTTTGACTAACTTATATAAAATGTTATAAAGAATGGCGCAAGGCTGTAACGCCATTAATTAGATGGATCACATTCACTTTTTAAATTTTCAATTAGACTATCTTCATAGAAACATATATTATATTATATATGAATAATATTTTTTTATTTATTTACATTTAGCATATTTTTATTTTTAAATACAAAAATTCTTAGATTATATTTCGGTACAGTATAATTCATTAATAGAGGTATTGAACTTTCCCTAAATAGTTTTCAATTACTACTACTATGGTTATCTACTTCAGATGATTTGAAGAACTTCAAATTATAAAACTAAATCAAGTTTGCTAAGTTTTTAAGCAAGTTCGTCGTTAGTAAGTTATATATAGTTACCGCGGCTTTAGAATAATAATAGTTACTATCACCAATATCAAATAATACAGACTGATAAGAAGAAAATGATACCTAATCAATATATATTCAACTACGAAAAAAAAAAACTAAAATTGGGATATACAATAATTATAATTCTATGTAAGTACTTAATACACTTTATATATTTATCAAGTATCCATGGGAGGGTTTGAACTCCTTAACCTCCCCTCCCTGAGCATGCCCCTGATATCTGTATAGTTATTTTTTACATGTTAAGAACCACAAATTGAATACGTTAACCACCTGTTAAGGCAGACTACTGAGCGTCTGAGTAACATGTGGTCGATTTTATATACCTACATCAGTGTTTCCCAACCTTTTTCATTCTACGCCCCCCCCTTTATAATTTTACTAAAATCATTCCCCACCCCTTCTTAAATTAGAATTTAAACGAATTTTTTTTTTTTTTTTGTGAGTGGTAAAAATAAAACATACAAAATAACTATATATTATATCAAGCTTTGACTCCATCGTTATACCTAATATACAATTTTATCGATGCCCGATAATCTGAAAACTATTTTAGTGATTTCAATTTTACACATTGTTAAATAACATAATTATTTTCGTAATTCCATCATCACTATATTCCCCCCGGTTGGAAACCGCTGACCTACATCACCATTATCTCTTGCATTATTTGATGATTTAAATTTAAATTTAGTTATACCACGCCAACTAATAATATCTATTGAATACGTATTTAATGATATAATTAAGTATATATATTTATACCTATAGGTATTCAACAAAGCATCGAATTGATCTATAAATTATTTTAGTCAGAAAAAGACATATGTAATACATTTTAGCAGGTATATTTAGATAATCCATAAATAAACAACGATTAAATACTTATTACGCATATAAATCAAGTTAGATAAAAATATACATACAGTGAAACTTTATGAATATGAATTTATTGCTTCAACCTACTCCACAATGTACTCTATAATTTATAAAAAACAAGTGATGAGTTTTAAAATTATGTCATAACTAATATTCTCATTTTCAATTATATATATAGCTATGGGCCTTAACGACCTTCTAAGTCTGAAAAAAAATTATCTTTAGCTCTACAATAATCATTATTAGAGCGCGGATTTATGTGCATTAAAAATCAATCGAATATGCTCTAAAAAATCTTAAATATGCACTAAAATGTAAAATATGCATGGACAATAAAAAAATATGCATAAAAAAATTTATTTTTGGAAAATTTAATTAATACAAAATTTTATAAAAAAAAAAATTATGGAACAATACTAAAAATACTTCTATTCATTTTTTTCAACTATTTTCAGGTAGCTTTAATCTGTATATAAAAAAAAAAGGAATCAATTTATATCAAAAATGTCTCCTAAAATAAATGTACTTACCTAAATGTGAATTGTATTGTATGACAATATATTTATTATATTTATACGATATTTTGATATTAATCGAAACATTCTAAACTATAAAAATATAATTTTTTTTTTTCTTATATTATAATTGAAATTAGTATAAATTTAAAAAATTTTCAAAAAAAACAAAAAAAACAACGAAATATGCATTAAAAGATGAAATATGCAATTAAAATTGTAAAATAAGCCCTGAAAATAGAAAAATTACGAAATATGCAAAAATATGCACTAACAAAGTTTCATTTTTTAAATCGTTATGTCATATAACAAATGTTGTGCTCACTTAGTATATCATACGATCAACCAGAATAAATATGCAAATGCATACAAATCCTCGCTCTAGTCATTATACTTGTTATCCAATTTGATGATTATTGACGCTAAGTAGGATGGAGCTTATATATTCTATGTAGGTCTATGCTTTCTATTGGTGTATTTATACTAGGTATACGAGTGTATTTTTCGCTTATTATATCTTGTTCATTACAATTATAAAGAAAGAAATGTAATCATTATGATTGATGATCATTTCCACTACCGAATTTAAGACATATTATTATCACAAACAATTGACTAATTACTACATTTAAATAAATAAAAAGCCAACAAATGATATTGAATAATCAATAATAGTAATGTGTGGCAATCAAACTCAATATAAATATTTATTTATATACTACTCGTATATAGCTGAAGTACTTAGTCTTGCCAGGAAGATATTTGACCAATTTAAATTAGAACAATTATTATTTCGATTAAAAATAAAATTTAGATTGACTAAAGTACCTACATATCTTCTCATATTCTAGCGATATTTATTTTTATATATTTATGCTTTAATAAATTACTTATCTCAATCAGTAATTATTAAAATCGACGATTTATTAATAAACGAAATAAAATATTTAGTAGATAGCGAAAAGTGAAAAAACGTATACCTACAATTCAGAACATACAATTTTTTTGACCCTTAAAAATGTAATTTCCAAAAAATTCTTTCTTATACGCATATTTATCGTAATAAGTGCATAATAGAAAGCGTTAATTAAAACGAATAAAGGAGTTTGTCTATAAAAATATTCTAAACACTACTCGAACGCAGCTTTTCTAAATAAATACGAACAAATACTTATGGCAAAATAGAAGTTATACAAGTAAGGAGGGCCGATTTAGAAAATATTAATGAGGGAGGGGTGTTATAAATATACAAATTTGTCTACTATTTAAAAAAAATTGTATCGTACTAATATTATGTTGATGACTGCCGACCATATAAATAGGTCATTCATAGGTGGAGAATATTGCACTCCCTCATTTCTAATGACGGCCTTCTAAGGAAGCATGTAATATGGATTATTCATCAATAAGATATTCGTGGCCTCATGATTGAAAATTTAAATGTTCTTCCAAATTTATATGTACGAGTATACATAATATATAATAACCAACAATTGATGTGAGCAACAAACACACAAAGTGTTTTAAATAATCTATGTACTCGATATTCGACATTTTTTTAATAAAAATACAAGTAATTGAGTACTTGAGTTGCTAAAATTACATTGTTGAAGATCATGTAACTGATAAATTATAACAATATAAAAACGTTCAAAAAATTGTACACATTAACAATAAACACAAATGAGGAGGTTTTAAATTAATATTTATTTATTATTTTTAATGAGACATTCAGATATGTAAATAAACATAGGACATAAAATACATTCTGTGTATCGTCATATCGCTTATCGTTTATTTAATGTTTACTATTTAAGCAAATAACAGACGAACAATGCCAATCCGATAGTGCGAATGATTCGTAGTTGACTCACGCAGAGCAAATGACCAACTACGCCAACAGGTACATCGAACATTTATATCTGATTCATTCCTGCGTCTAGCATTCCAATATGAGCCCGATATTGAATATTATGCTCATTCAAAAGTAGAAATTTTTAATTAGTAATCAGTAATTAAAAGAATGCCCACACTGCTATGCTTTCAAATTCAAAAATGAGCCAGTCTGGATTTGTTGTGCGTCAGGAAAGATGCAACTACCTGAAATTGAAACACCACCTGAACCATTAAACGGTTTACTTATCGGTACAGATCCAGATTCTAACGTGTTCCTGAAGTCAATTAGAACATTCAATTCATGTTTTCAAATGACATCGTTCGGAGCAACAGAAATAGTTCGTAATACTAATGCAAATGGTCAACAATACAATTCTATACTACGGATTTTAGTACGTTAAGGTTAGGTTAGGATTATGTATTAATTGATTATACTAATCCACCGTATTATGTCAAATTTGGTATAACTTTGATACTTTATTAGATTTAAATCACACTCTAAGGTACGTACAAACAGCACTAGGTCCGCGATCTACCGCAGGTAGATTGCCTACCTGATAATATACTGCTGTGAATCAGAATTTTTATTCCGGAGAGAAAATTTAAGATAAATCTAGAACATCATCCACCAAATATTAAATAATGAGTTGAACAAAGTTAGAGTCATATAGAGTTGGTATATTAACGAGCAACGAAGTGCACGGGATCAGCTAGTATTTATATATTTTCATAATATAATACATAAGATTATAATATAATATTATATATATAGTTATAAAATAAAAAAGAACCGGATGGGCCTCGCTCTGCTGTACACTTGGGGGTGGAGTGCGACTCTTTATAGGATAGGTCATTATAATGGATTTGTTAAATTTGAATTCAATGATAGGTATCATTGTATACGAAAAACGATTCTGAACGGAGATGATATGTTTGTCTAGAATATAATACAATGTTATTTATAAATATTTTAATAAGTATATTTTATTTTGAAACGAAAAATTAAGAAAAATCGAAAATTTAAACTGTCTATAAATAAGTCAAAATATGTCAAAATACTTTGAAAACTTAACCATGTATAGAAAACGTCAATATAAAGATTTGGTGAAAATTTTAAGTTGTTGCGGTTTTTCGTTTTTGAGTTAGAGCATTTTAAAAAAACCGATATCATTTGTCAGTCTAGAATATTATACATTATATTAATTGTGTCTATGTATTTTAATAATTTTTTAATGATAATAAGAACAGCTTCTGTGGAATCTTTTATTAAATTTTCAAGTATTTTGTACGAGCCAAATTTTTTTTATCACCGATTATAAAAAAAAAATGTAAAAAAATTGAATATTTTAAATGCCTATAAGTGGCTTAAAAATCAATATTATATTTTGAAAAAAAATATGACATAAAGGAAATACCAATCTTAACAGCTGGTAAAAATTTCAAAAATCTGCGACTTATACTTTTTGAATTATAACAAATATTTAAAATCGTTTGAGAATAAATTTTATGCAATTTCGTAAATATTTATATTTCAAACTGTCATAAAATTTTTTCCTCTAAGTCCGGTAGAAATTTTTTTAAAGATTTTTGAAGAGTAGCTTATAGATAACCTAGTGTTTAAATTTTGAACCTTAAGTATGAACAGAAAAAATTTTATAAATTTTTATCTACAAAATAACTTGCAAATTATCGTGATTTTTACACATTTTATACAAATTTAAGCTTTAAGGGCTTATAAAAGAAATTTGAGTAAACCGATCACCGATATTTTTTAGTTACGATAAGTTTAACCTTGTATTAAATTTTCAAGAGTTTTCGGTCTGCCAATTAAATTGTATAGATGTTTAAAAACAAAAACTTTACAAAAATCGAAAGTTTAAATTGTCTATAAATAAGTCAAAATACTTTGAAAACTTAACCATGTATAGAGAACGCCACTTTAAAGATTTTGTAAGGATTTGTCCCGTTGTCTTCTGGGGAATCTTTGGGACACTAAAATGTTCCGTTTTCAAAAAGTAGTAAAAAAATAATGATAATCAATTTTAATTTCTTAGTGAATTATTATTTCTATTATATTTAACTAGTATGCTTGCATGTGACGTATACATACTGTATTATTGAATGGTTTACGTTAAACAGCATCGGAGCTGTATGGTGTTTTCATATATCTGTATCTACACTAATAAAAAATAAAAACACCTATTGCTCTAACCGATGTATTAACACGGACGTATTAACCTAATGTATTATAATATATAAACACTACAACAGCGCTAACACAAAATTATTTTTCGTAGTTCATTATTTCAGTATTACAGTAATTGTCAACCGTTTTCTTTACGTAGATGCTTTTGATTTTATAAAAAAAATAAAAACCAAATGTTTATAAGAAAAATGAGTTACTTATGAATAAGTGTTAAAAATTAGTTTAATTTTTTTGATTCTTTTCTCTCACCTTCGCCAGTCTATAAATTTCTGTTTCTCTTTCCTGTGTTCCTAGCCGTTCATGTAACTCATCATACCTATTAAGCTTCGCTTTGCTTACCGCACTTTTCAATATTTTGCATACATTTTTATACTCTATCCAATCTTCCCTTTTCCTGCTTTTCTGCCATACCTTAAATTGCTTTTTCTTACTCGCTACTACTCTCTGAATCTCTTCATCTCACCACCACGTTTTCTTGTCTTCTGGTAAACTACTTTTGGTTTCATCAACAACCTCTTTTGCTATGTTCTTAACACAAGTGGCCATCCTTCTCCAAACCTCATTTATATCTCCCTCAACATTCCACACAGCTTTTTTTTTTAATTTCTTTATAAACTCCTTCTCTTTGTTTCCTATTAATTTCCAACACCTAATTCTGATCTCCTTCCCTGTCTTCCTTATTTTGTTCATCTTTTTTCCACTACACCATACTTCCATTATCATCAACCTATGTTGTGTTATTACACTCTCTCCAGGAATTACTTAACAATCCTTTACTCTTTTTATATTGTCTCTCCTCCACAAAAATAATCAATCTGCGACCTATTTCTTCCACTCTTGTATGTTATACAATACATATTTTAGGAAAAGAGAAGAGCTTCTTTTCCTAAAATATGTATTGATTACTGCAAGCACATACGATTCTGCAAAATCCAAAACTTTTTCTCCAGCCTCATTCCTCTCACCAAAACCATGCTCTCCATGCACTCTTTCATACCCTACCCTCTCACTCCTAACGTGACCATTCATATCACCACCAATCATAGCATCCTCATTTCCTGGCATTCCTTGCATCACCTCATCCATCTATCGCCAAAACTCTTATTTTCGCTTTCTTCGCATCCTACTTGTGGTGCATTCGCACTTACTACGTTTAATACTTTCTCCTCGAATACCAATTTTACCGTAATAATTCTATCACTTTCCTTCCTACGTCGACTACCTTAATTTTCATCTCATCATTCAATATTACTCCAACGCCATTCCTAGTACTAGTCCTACCTGAATATATTACCTTATAGCCTCTCCTATTTCTTTTGCTTTTTCTCCTTTCCACTTAGTTTCCTGTACACAACAAATATTAACTTTCCTTCTCTTCAATACTTCTGCTAATTCTCTACTTCTGCCTGTCAACGTTCCAACATTCCACGTGCCTATTCTCACTTTAAATCTATCCCTCATGGCTACAACTAGTTTGCGCACATTTTAAAATTTCCCTGCTAAAACTTGTAACTCGTTTGCGCAAAACATATTGTAGAAGGAACCACTCGATTGCGCACAACATTATATACAATAATATGGTATAGCCATGATTATATTTTGTACATAATATTATTATATACCTAATCGGCAATATTACTTCGATAAACTTTATCAGTATTTATGACCCATCAATAAACTGGTACTATCGTTTTTAAATCGCAAACACAAATTTTTAGTTTTAGTTTCGACAATTCTCTCGTATAGCGCTTACAGAAATATGGATTACGAAATAACAAATATATACTATACGCGTCGCGGTAAAATGTGTGTTTCTATTAACAATTTTAAGTTTTCGAAGTACAGAAAATTAAAATGTGGGAATTTTTTATTTCGATGTACTAATAAAAAATGTAAGGCAATTGCTACATTAAATTAAAATTATTATTCTTCTCTGATTATGTTTTTTCATCATATATATCACCTAATTCAAATTTCAATACATCCTGTGGGCAAGAAAACCAGATGATTCACCCAGAACAACGAACGGAGCTGAAGCATTCCATAGGCATTTTAATAATCAATTCTATAACCCTCATCCACACGTATACCAATAAATGTTATTTTAAATATTCAATCAGAAACTGATCTTAAACTGAGTTCAATAAAAATGAATATTAATAACTATCGCCGAAAAGAAATATTACAAACAATTGAGTACATAAACAATTTGTGGACAAAATATTCAAATAACGAAATTGATCAATTGAATTACTTGGAACAAATGGGCAACCGCTTCCAAGGTAAACCTTTGAAATAAGTAGGTACTTAATTAAAATTAACATAAATAGATGACCGCTACAATAAAAATTAATTGTACATATTTTTTAACACATCACACCAAAAATACATTTTTAACCACACCAGTGAAGTTAAAATATTCACTGACAGTCCTAAGTCTGTAAAAGTGGGAAGGGAAATGTGTACGCAAACCAGTGGTTACACTAGAAATAATCTGTGCGCAAACGAGTTGTAAAAATGTGCGCAAATGAGTTGTAATTTTAGTAAATGTGCGCAAAACATGTGCACCCATCCCTCATACCTATACTCAGATTTAACCCGAGACGCAATGGTGATGTCCCAACACCGTTGACATTACCCATGTTGGGTAGACCTGCACAAATAACTGATGGAACAGCTACCACACTGGCTGTCCGGGTGGTATCACACACTTCAACATCAAGGTCTCCTTCTCCTCTAGATATAATATTTCCTCTCACCTGTTGTCCCCGCGCACATCCGAGATGGGACAAACCGCCTAAGTATCGATAAGGTTTCC
Organism: Sipha maydis; assembly: GCA_034509805.1. Lineage (NCBI taxonomy): Eukaryota > Metazoa > Arthropoda > Insecta > Hemiptera > Aphididae > Sipha > Sipha maydis. Next base: position 20,787 of record JASXSY010001072.1, read on the forward strand.
TCATTCTATTTGACATAATTTTACACCGGCTGTCGACCTGACGCCACCCCATTAGTCGCCTCTTACGACTGGCTGGGGAAACCGTGGTAGTATTCTGACACCCCTTTCCACAGGGCATGCTTTCACAATTTCCATAAAAAAACCAAAATTATAGTCCTTATGCCTCCTTAAATAGAGTATTATAAAATGGTAATTCTCTAAAATATATTGTTTGATCCTGATTTATCTTTTATCAATGAAGTAGGTATAACTGTTTTTAACGATAAGACCTAATATATTAATTCTAAACATCAACGTTATCTGAAACGAAAAAAAAAATTCAATAATTCATTTATTTTTTCTTATATAGTCATAAAACACATATCAATCATAAAGAGTATAACGCAGTAATACATAACAGTCGTAATATCATTAAAAATCGCCCGAAGTCCAAGCTCCGACCTTCGCGAGACACGCATCTTCCGTGATAACGCGATAGCAATACACACGCCGGATGGAACCGGGGACGTGAAGGTCGTTCGTCTAGGTTAGGACGTAGTCGTGCACGAGCGGACATTTCGATCGCGTCACGCTGGTCACACTGTCGAATCGTGTCGAACGTGTGCCGTGTGCGAAGCGCGCCGGACGACCCGTGGAAGGGCAACCCCGTCCGCCGCCCGTCCGTCTTCATGCCCGTGAAGCCTCGCCCGCCGCCGCTGAACGCCGACCGATCCCGGACCATCACACTTTACGGTCTTTCCACGTCCGACTACCGTCTTAGCATATCGCCATTTTACCGTCCACTCTGCCGACTGATTCGCGTGTTCGAAAAATAGACACGCGTGGAATCCAAAACAAAGGTACGTCCAACAGTTTCATTAACCGCCCGCACCCGATTCCGGCGTCAATCCGTCCGACTACCAATAATTTAAGTTTTTTTGTAATAATTTTTCTTTTTTATACCCCCCCTTTTTCAGAGTTCAACGCAGATTACACCCAAACTCAAAAATGAGTCTGTTTAGAACGACCGCGTCAAAAATCTTGGAAATCAACCAGGTTCGTACGTTCTTCATAACCTCTGTAATCCCTCCATTGTTTTTGGGTCCACTGAGGTCAGGGTTCCGCAATTTTTTGGTCTGGGTGTCCTCCAAAGGTCTCGGTATAGAATTTTATGGGATAAGAACGATTGGGAACCCTGTTCATTTTCCCTAAATGTCAATCTCTCCGGTCAGCTATTCACTTGGCTGCTTGTGACTTTACCTGCATGATTATTTAATTTTATTGACTAGGGTTTTTTTTAACCTGCCAAATAAAGATTACTTATGACTGGTGGTCCACCTGTTCGTGTTTATTTGCACTCTATAGTTAATTGTATCTGTTGAGTAATGTTAGCTGTTACTTTTAGTCTTCAATCTATTCTATTATTACAAATATCAATACAACTATGGGTTTTTTTTCCATAGGTAGCCATTTAATTGACCATAAAATAATTGTTACATAAATGACCTCCATTAACCTTGAGATGGTTTCCTAAACAGTATTAAAAAAATTGGCATGTATGCTAATATATTTTTATTTGAAATTTATGAATGAAAATAACTTAAATTATTGGGACCTTATCCAAATTTTATTTTTCTGAAATTGGGTCATGGTTAAAAATTGTACAGATTATTTCTAATAATTTTATTAATATTTTGTTTCCTAATTTGATTATAATTTAAATTGTAATTGTTTCAATTAGATTTATGGAAATAAACTTTTTTTTTCTAGTATTTTTAATAAATGAGCACTTTGATCAAATTTATTTTAATAATAAATTATTTATAATTAATGTATCCATAATTATTTGTCATTTAACTCATTTAAATAGTATAATATCCTTAATTTGAATTTGATAAAATATAATTTGATATGAATACATAATTAATGTAGGTAATCTAGGTATGTTGTACCTATGTTTTACAGTAATTATTTATGATTTTGTTCCATCTCAATTATTATAATAATATTCTAGATAATTTCACAACTACTTATTTCATTAAATACATCATATCAGCCCAGTTAAACATTGATTTTAACAAAAAAAAATATCTACTTGTTATTAACAGCTAATTTCTACCAATTAATTAGAGTAGTATTAAGTGATTAAAATTTAATATCTTTAAATTCAAATTAAATAAGTTTTTATTTAAATCCGCGGAATTTTAAAACTAGTTTATTATTACCAATTCATCGGACAAATATACCTACTTTGTTTTTAGTATGATAAAAAAAAAAAAATAAAACAATAATATTATCTACCTTGTATTAAATTCTTAGTATATAATGCCTCACATGCAAATGACTATAATTGTTTTAAAAATCCATCCCAAAAAAACTTCAAAAAAGTAAAAAAGGTCTTCTGTGCTATACTTAAATAGATTGGAATACTTGAATTTTGAGGTAAATAAAGATGTAAAATCAAATCTCAAAATTCTGTATGTTTCATATTTACCTCCAAAATCGTATGTCCAAGGATGTGCTTCGTTCTGTGAATTTTTTGTGGTGAAATTTCATGTTATCGAACTTTCTTCAATAGTCAATTTTGCAAGTTTTAGTACATAATTTTGAAGTTTGATTTTAAATCTTTATTTATCTCAAAATTCAATTACTATTATATATCAAGTTAAATGATTTGTTTATGATTACATGTTACCATTAATACATATATTTATACTCTATTATGCTATTAAAATAGTTTAATCAAAAATCACAATATAAACTTAAATTCTATCATATTTTAAGATTTTCAAATCTTAGAATTAATTTTAGATTCTGAGTAATTTTTTGTATTGCTATGTTATGAGTGTTTTTTACATATTAACAATAATATTAAAATGTAGAAATAGTTAAATTACGATGACATATATTTGCTTTTAAATTAAAACATCCCCAAAAAAATGGTAGTGTTAACTGAATAATCTTAATCGATTTTTGGGAAAATGTAATTTCTTTTGTATTAAAATTGTTTATATAATAATAATTCAAGCTTGTAGAGAATAAATTAAAATTATGATACCTATTTTAAGTGGAAAATGTTATTAATAGATTTATATATGTACCATCCAATACAATTTATTTGCTATAAACTTTTTTGTATAAAGATTGAAGATTTAGCTGTAACTTATTGAATTTAAATAACTATTTTTACTACTCTACTTATTTAAATTGTTATATATTTCGTAAGTATCTCATTACATTTTTTAACATAAATTAACTATCATTTTTTTTTTTAATTATACCTAATTAAAATTATTTTATGGTAGATATTATCTTTTATATTTTTATTACTGGTAATGTTTTTGTTAACTTTTCTTTAGAATTTAAAATTGTTATCAATTTTTATGATATTGTTATGATAATTTTAAAATATTTACCTTAAGAATTTAAAATTAATAACTTAATTACATTAAATATTTTATTAATCAGGTAGAAATATTAATTTATATTACATAATTTTGATTTAAATGCATTAAAGCATTTAACTTTCAGAAAATAAATTTATTTTTTATAGTTTTTTTACCAATTATTGTTTGATTTTATTTGTTTATAAAATATAATATTTTATTCACAATATTTGATATTGTACATAATTTTTTCCATCAATATGTATACCAATTTTAATTTTCAATGATGTTTTTCAAGTAATGTTCTAAATTATAAAAATGTTAGTTCAATATAAAAAATTTATAACATACTGAGTACCAACATTTTAATTTTTTTAGGTTGCTGCTCCATTATGGACTGCTTCCCGTTCAATGGCGAGTTCATCTACCGATCTCAAATGTGTGGTTGCTGAAAAATTGAAGCAAAGTGGAGAAGAAATCAAAGCCTTCAAAAAGCAACATGGATCTACAGTTGTTGGTGATGTTACTGTAGATATGGTAATTAAATACATAATTATTTAAAATTTAAGAAAATTAATTTTTTGATTAATTTTTACTGCTTTATAGATGTATGGTGGTATGAGAGGTATTAAGGCCTTAGTAACAGAAACATCTGTATTAGATGCAGATGAAGGTATTCGTTTCCGTGGTTATTCTATTCCTGAATGCCAAAAATTATTACCCAAAGCACCTGGTGGTAGTGAACCCCTTCCCGAAGGATTGTTTTGGCTATTGATTACTGGTGAAATTCCAACACCCGAACAAGTTAAATGGGTGTCCAAATCTTGGGCTGAACGTGCTGAATTACCATCACATGTGGTTACCATGTTGAACAACCTTCCCAATACTGTACATCCCATGACACAATTAGCATCTGCTGTTGCTTTACTCAATTCAGAAAGTCAGTTTGTTCAAGCTTATTCTAAGGGAGTTCATAAGTCACAATACTGGGAGGTTTGTAATTGAGATTTTATTATTATTATTATTATACTTATTCATTAATAAATAGCTTTCTATAAATTCTACATTCCAATATTAACTGATTTTTTTTACATGCTAAATGCTATTAATGTTGAGGTCAACCAGTAGATCAAATTAATTATATAGGTTAAGGTGTAAAATTAACTAAATTTCACGGATAACTAAAATCTAGTTTTATTATAAATTATATTTTTATTATATTTAACGATTTTAAAATTGTTTCAAGAAAAAGATAATTTTGCATGTAATATATAACTGGTTATAAATTTAAATATTAAACATGTAGTTAAGTTTATCCATGAGCTGACTCATCATATGTCATATGTGTTATTCAGTTTGCCTGTAATTGTATTTTGATTAACATTTGAGATATAAAAAAAAAAAAAAAAAAAAGGAAATTTGTTGATGAGGCAAAGTATTTTCGACTGAATAATTTTAAGTTTTAAGTAACTAAATTAATTTAATTTTTTAAACGATAGGCTTTATATTTTTTTAAATTTAGTTTTTAAAGTTGTTCATATAACTTCTCATAGTTTTATATTTATTTGCATTTAACATTTATGTTATAACGTTATAAAATCTTAAGCTTATAGTATTTATTTTCTTTAGTATACATATGAAGATTCCATGAATTTAATTGCAAAATTACCAGTAATAGCAGCAACTATCTACAGAAATATTTATCATGGAGGAAATCAAGTAGGAACTATTGACACTGAACGTGATTGGAGTGCTAATTTCACATCCATGTTGGGAGCTAATGATTCTGAAGACTTCACTGAACTTATGCGTCTGTACTTGACCATCCACTCTGATCATGAGGGTGGTAATGTATCTGCACACACAACTCATTTGGTTGGTTCAGCTTTATCTGATCCATACCTATCATTCAGTGCTGGTATGTGTGGACTTGCTGGTCCATTGCACGGGCTTGCTAACCAAGAGGTAATTAAATTATAACAAATTAATAATATTAATTAGTATATTATATAATATTATATTATATTATTAATTAGTATATTATACTATTTGTGTTCTATTTTCACTGCTCATGTATGAGTTGTAGTTTTTACTAATAATGACATAGTTGTATAATTATAATATTTTTTGTAAATAAATATTTCAAATTAATTAATGCTCTTTAATTATATTTTTAGGTTTTATTGTGGTTGGAAAAATTACGAGAAGAAGTAGGTGACTCTGTAACTAATGATCAACTTAAAGAATTCATTTTGAAAACATTGAAAAGTGGACAAGTTGTACCAGGATATGGTCATGCTGTCTTGCGTAAAACCGATCCACGTTATACTTGCCAGCGCGAATTTGCTTTGAAACATTTACCCAATGATCCATTGTTCAAATTAGTATCACAAGTATTTGATGTTGTACCTCCAGTACTTAATGCCCTTGGCAAAGTTAAGAATCCATGGCCCAATGTAGATGCTCATTCTGGAGTTTTATTACAGGTAAATTAGTCTTTTTCTATCAAGTTTAGATAATGTACTGGTATTAAAAATGCTATTTTATTTTTTTAATTACAGTACTATGGTTTGAAAGAATCCAACTATTACACAGTATTGTTCGGAGTTTCTCGTGCTCTAGGAGTATTAGCTTCCTTAGTTTGGGATCGTGGACTTGGTCTACCCATCGAACGCCCTAAATCCTTATCAACTGAAAAGTTGAAGGAATTAGTCAGTAAAGCAAAGGCTGCATAAAAATGTACTGATTATTATTATAATTATTATTATTATTTTTTTTTTTTTTTTTTTTTTTTTTTTCAAAAGAAAATGTTAAATTTAAATCCCGTTATGATTTTTTTTTTTATTTCTTAAAACCCGTCCACTTAATTTCCATGTCAATAAAATTATGTCAGCTATATTTTTAATACATGTTATGGTTTGAAATTGATAATTTTTTTATTCCCAGTATTTTATTTTTTCTCATCTTCTGAGAGTAAATTTTGGAATCTCTTGTGTTTACACTTTATTTTTTCCGAGAATTTATTAACTTGCCTAGTAAGTCTTAAAAAGGCTATAATTTTGTTTACTTTCTTATTAAAAGAGTGTATAACACTGTTAGTGTTAAAATTTTACCATGAATAATAAATTATTAATTAGATGTAAACATTTTTTTTTTAGTTTATTATTTACAAATACATATAATTTAGAGTCTTGGACAATAGTATTGTATACATGCTTGTGTTGTAAAATAATGAAATTTTGTAGTTTTATAACAGTTTTTTTTCAAAGTTAATATTGTTGATATGTTAAATCTTACATTACATAATAACATTATATTGTTACAGATTATTACAATGTTATTTGCTTGTATAGTATTACATTATGGATTAAATTGAAATAACATTCAATGAAACTACAACAAATGAAAAAAAATCATTCCATTAAGTAGATGTGTTATAATATAAACAATAATATTAATAGTGAAATTCTGATAGAATCTAATTACATTTCAGTCTTTTGAGAAATGTTCATGTATACTATCACACTGAAGAAGTACTTATTACTATTACTTAATTTGTTGTAGAATTAATCTCTGTAAATTGACAATTAACATACATTAAAAAATATATGAAGAAATTTAAGCTTATAAATTGAAAAAAAAAATGTGAAGTTATTGATATAAAATTGTGACTTTCAGTATTGAAAGAGGTTTTACCTTTGATTTTAATTAACTTCAAAAGTATTTTTTTTAGTAAAATATTAAATAACTTAAACAATTAAAAGAGAATCTAATTTTAAACAAAATGCTATTGTTAAATTTGTTACACAATATTTTGAAATTTTTCTTGTGTTATTTATATCTACGAATACAACAAAAATAAATTTAATTTTGATGTCATTAAAAATGTACTTTGCTTGTAGAAACTGTTAAAAAGAAAGTCTTCATTGTTCATTAACTTATTTGCTTTTATTAATATAACTTGTAAAAGAACTTTTCATGGATTATTTCATGATACAATATCGTTTGTGACTAGTCATAACAATAATACGATTGATGAGGTTAATGCATTGCTAATCAGTTATCATGGTATATTATTACTATAGTTAGAACTAGACTTATCACTCGAAAAATAGTTAAACAAAGCTCTAAAAGTACAAAAAGATTGACACTTATAAACAAGTTGTTAAAACAACAGTATTAATATCATTGATTTTATAATACATTTTATTGTAAAATCAATGCTAATATCTACCTGTTTTAGTCTAATACATATGTACCTCAATACTATCGACTTCGATTTATAAACAAACTTCCTTATAATTTTGAATCTAAATATTCAAGTACTTATAACGTACACAAAATATAAAACTACAAAATTGTGTTTAAATTTCCTATAAAAACCTATCTATATTTTGAATGGATTCCTAAATTGGGAATAGGTACACTGATTATTTGCTACAACATTGCTTTAATTGAAAACAGTTTTATAATCGTCTTTAATTTCATATAATTTTGTTAGTACAATTAAATATTTAAATATAAATACAAACATGTACAGGCCATAGATATAATACTTTTTAATCAGCAAATTAATAATCAATATTAATTATAGCGATTAACCATTAAGTTTTATCATTTTGAAAATCTGAATAAGATTTAAAATCCTTGGTGCTAAATCTTTTGGATTTTTTTGATTTATTTTATTTTAAATTTATTTTAGGTATATATAGTACATTTAAAAATCCATACATTCAACACACGCTATCAATATAGGTATATGTGACTATGCGTGTGAAAGAAAAATACAGCATATGTAATATGATTTAGGTCAAACCTATTAAATCGACCATCGAAGTAACCATTTTCCAAATTATGATGGTTTTTAAAAAAAATACCTGGAGTAAGTCATGTACTTAGAAATTGCAATACATCCCCACAAAAAAAAAATCGAAAGCCCCCAAAATTAGAATAACATTTTTCTAAATAGGTTATTAAAATAGTTTTGCAAGGAAAGATTTAAGCTTCCTCTAAAATTCAATCAAATCTCCTATGTAGGAAGGGGGTGACGAAAAATTCTGGGAATGGTCTTACAAATTTTTAAAAATAGGGTATTACAACAGTATTCCACAATAAAATATTTGATTAGTCTCGGTTTTATAAGATGAGGGGCTGGTGACATATTTCCCCAGCTCCCTTTCAGTATTTTGGTTATAACATGAATAATAATATAGTATAAATTCTGAAACCTGTTAAATTCATACAAATAACGTAGGTACTGAAGTTTGGTAAAAAAAATTCCTGAAAATCCCATAAGTGGAGGACTAGTGACATAGACGTGTAATATCCGATAGTTCAATATTTATTTTAATATAATTGTATACACGACCATCCACCGAATCGATGTATCGTTGAACTATCCCATTTTTACGTAAAGACATACATTTACATATGTTTGCATTGAGTGACAATGCAAACATATGGAGAATGACATGAGGGCTGTCGGTGTGTGCATAGGATATGTGATTGACCGAGTGAAGTGGAGGTGTAGGACAAGGGTGGCCGACCCCAAATAGTTGGGAGGAAGGCGAGGCAGAAGAAGAAGATGTTTGCATTGAGTGATTAAAAAACGTTTCGTATGTTTTAACTAAACATATTGTCACGATCCGTCATAATTTTGAATTAAGAATAATATGTTGATGTCCGCTAATTCAGATATTTCTCCGTCTCCATAAAAAAATGTCCACTATTCAAAAGTATTATTTAGGGAAAATTTTAATTTGGTAAAAATCTAATTTTTGTTTTATCTATGTAAACTTTTTTAGAAATATGCCCACACAATATGCCTATACATAGAGCCGTCTAAGATTAATTTTGTGTTTGTAGAGTGAACATTATATGACAGAGTCGTTCTAAGGTTTTTTTTAATGGGGAGGGGGAAGTGTGAAAATGTATTTAAAAAGTGAATCGTGGAGGCTAAGAGCTCTTTCACACGAAGCCACAAAAAAAGCATTGCCACAATTCATGCTTCCAGAAGCGTTTTTATGTTTTTAATTTTCGAAAGAATTTATTTCAGTTCCAAAATGGAAGTCGAAGCACGTGAAGCTTGTGGCTTGCACGTGAAGCATGTCTTACAGTCGTGTTGTACGAAAACGAAAAAAAAAGTATTGGATACACCCACTACTGTCTGATCGTTCTACTATGGGTCTATTAAATTTATATTATAAAGATTTAAAAAAATATGAAGACAAATTCTTAATTATTTAAGAATGTCTGTTAATTAATTTAATGAATTAATGGAACAAGTTCAAGAAGATTTACAGGGTCAACAAACGGTTCCTTATTGTCGGGCGATTTTAAATTTCTATAATAATTTTTTCCGAAGTGGATATTCATGTTAAATAATATTGACATAGTAAAAAAAAAACGTCAACACGCCCCACTGGCTGTAATACGAATGAAAAGATTGTGCGTTTATACATTAAAACAATGTAAATTTAGATGGTCACGCTACTATTTTGTTCGTACGTTTAGTATGTCTGGTGGCTGTAATTTCTATGAGTGGCACGGCCATCTTGGTGGTACCACCATTTGTGAAAACCCGAATTGAATTATTAATATTTTGTGGTGGCGCGACCATAGCTTTGTGTGAAAATGCTCTAATCCTTCATAGTCCTTTCATTATATAAAAATCAACATATTATATGCAACGTGTGGAAAACAATAACAAGTCAAAAAAATATTTATTGATTATATTCATCGATTTTATTATTATTAGGGCTCATTACATGTAACTCTAAAAAGAATTATTATAAGTGCAATAATATGTTCTTAGCATAAAAAAAAAAAAAACAATTAAGTGTTTAAATAGAAACTAATAAAATAATAATAACCAAATATTGCTTATTCGGATAATCTGTTTTAAGTATACCAACGATTAAATTAAAACAAATCTACTCTATCGATATCAGTAGTTTCGTAATATTCAAGATAAGTTTAAATCTTTACAGTTATTAAGAAAAACGTTAGAGTACACAAAGAAAAAATATCACTCAAACTTCGAAATGTGCAAAAATATAATTTGACAGTACATACGCTAATATGTTTAAATTGTTTAGTGTTTTAATCATTGAATTATTTTTTTCGATTTTTTTTTTTTTTTATGCATTTATTTACGTCGGAAAAATGGTGATTGAGTACTAAACGACGATAATCGACTTAAAGAAAATACGAGCAAGTCATGATAAAGAAATAAGAATGAATTGTTTTGAGGTCGTATACTTACTAATAATTTTTTATTTAATTTGTTCATGTAATAATTAACAGCGAAATTAAATTAAATAAATTATTATTACCTAATCACTTAGTATAAGATTTATTTAGTAGTAATTAATAACAATTAGAATAATTTAGCAATAGTAAACTATAATTAATGATAGTTAAATATTATAAATAATTAATTAATTATTCATTATTAGTAGTTTGATTATATAATTAAATGTTTAGTTTAGTTAATTAAATTACCTTATCATTTAGCGTAATATTTATTTAGTAAAAGTAATATATTTAATATTAGTAAGTAGTAATTTGATCAATTATTATTATTATCATCTTTCTTCTTCCTATTACTAATGTCTAGCTGTCTAAATTTTTCCGATTATAATGCGAATTTAAGATCAAATTAATTTGGTAAAATATGTAATGTAAAATAATTTTGATTGCAATAATCTAGAAAAAGAATCGACGTCACCCTTTGCATGTAATGTTGGAGTGCAACTGCCTAAATCATGGTTCCTCGATTAATGCGTATGGTATTCGTGCGAAAACTTATTTACTTTGCGTCAACATTTAAGTATAAATAAATCTAAGGTTTAATTTTACAACTAGTAATAAATAAATATATATGTATATGTTCATGTGAGAAAAAAAATAGAGTGATTCAATTTACTACATTTACAAATTACTAAACACATCAGTTAATATACATAAATACACTTCCATTGTATTCACTCAGAAGAAACTTCACTATTAGTTTGTTATATAAAACAATAAGACGTAAACTTAATATTTATTACGTTACCTATAACTCCAACTTGTGTGCAAGATAAATATGGTAAATTCAACCTACGGCTATTCAATGGAATTTTAATTTTAATGCATAAAATAAAGATATTTATACTCAGGTGACTAAATTTGTCAGTAAGTGTTAAATATTTCATCTACGACGGCTTTTAGTGAACGGTTTATGAGTACATTAAAACGTATTAAGACTTTTCTTAGAAACATCCATGTGCGGCTTTTAAGTTTATCATCCTTGGCGATTGAAAAAAATCTACTGAGTGATATGGCAAAGGATCCAACTTTTCTAGACAGTATTATCAATGAGTATAGATAGTATATATTTATTTATATACTATCTATACTCAATGGTATTATTGAGTTTGCAGATAAAAAATAACACACAATTTATTAGTATATAAACAAATTTAGTATTAAATTAAGTTAAAAATATTAACTAAATATTAAATGAAGTATTAATATAATTCATTTTTTCAAAAAAAGGTTTTTCTTGTTTGTTGTTATATGGAATTCATGTTATATAATTTAAGTCTACCCAGAATATTTACTCACGAGCCGCTGGTACAATATATAACATTTAGGCATCTCTAGAATAAAACACAAATTATTATGTCGAATTATAAATAGGCAAATTTACAATTTAGATATTTGTGAAACTATTATTTTTACTATTATTATTTGAGAGATGGTGGTTGGTTAAGATTATCAACTGCACGGGTTAGTGGAAAATGTTTGGACGCTATTGTTTGTTACATTTTAATTTTGTTTCAGGGAAAAAAAGTACTGTTAAATGCTCCTCATCACTTATATCTCGATGAATGATTAACTATCGGACACCATGCATAATAATGTACTATCTATACAATTAGCCATAAAGAATATCATCAATTTCACATTATGTGCAAAGTGATGAAAGTGTATACAACGTTCCGTACTTTTTATATTTATCATTTTTTTGTTGTGGAGCGTTATATGACACACCGTATTGGATCGCCAACCATTGCAATGCATTGGTTAGAAATCTAGTGACCATGTGAAGCCGGAGTGACATGAATTTTAGTTTTCGGTTAATTAATTCATAGAAAATTAAATTAATTTGTACATCATATTTATTTACGAATACTCAATTAATAATAAAATATAAATAAACAAAATCGTGACAAAAACAGAAACTTACCATGGGAACAAGAAAAATATTATATTTATAGTTTACAATGCCATCGGCTCCATTGGTCGGTTACTGAGAGCATCAATAATAGTAATAATATATATATATATACAATGTATAATAATTGTAACCTCGCAAGGATCGCCGGATATATGCCTTGGATTAGCATTACACCAAATATCATTCTCCGGTGATTATTTATAAAAAATCATAATTTACAACATGAACGAAAATAGATGAAAAAACAAAATAAATAAGGGTACTTGTCAAAGTATAATTATGTTATCACCTAAAAATACAGGTGCTGCTCGGATATGCGGTCTACATAATATATAGACCGCACACCTATAATACGCAGTAAATAGTAATTTACATACATAGTTGTATGTAAATAAATAACCAAATTAAAATAATAATCAAATATTTTAATTATTAATATATTAGTAAAAATCATTAAAAATAATGGTATGTAAATAAATAATACAATACGTATGGTAACGTTTCGTTGGCAGTGTCTAATAAGCCATGCTCCCTTAAAAATGCAGTGGCATTTTCTTCACTACAGGCGACGGTTGAATAGAACTCTTTTAATTGCATAATGCACTAATATACGGTTAGGTTACTGATCGACGGCTGTTCGGTTACTAACAAATTTATTAAATACACTACCACACTGTGATTTATCAATGATTTTGTCTTTTAGTATAAATATAGGCGGAAAATACAAAACTATATCGTAGCTATACATTATATTATAACAAATTATATTTGGGTCAATTTTATTTTTTAATGTTTTTTTTTTATCGCTGCTCAGATATGCGGTCTACATACATGTCTTTTGTAGAGATGTTAAAATACCGTATTTTATTTTGTTGTTGTATAATACCGTATAATACCGGTATTATACCTGTATTATACCGTATAGAACCTTCCAGTACCTCAAACTATTGGAAATTTAACAGAGGTTATAAACCTACTATTAATTATGAAATACGAATCATTTAAAAAAGGAATAATTTAAAAAATGACTAGAAGGTCAGATAACATATAATACAAGATTTAATTTAATAATTTTAATAGATATTTTTAGAATGCGTACTTTCCTTATTCATTGGGAACACATGATATGATAATAATTAATAAATGATAATAATAAATAATAATTTTATATCTAAATATTTTTAATCGTGGTAATAACTAAAAATAACGCCTTAATTCTTTTTTTTTTATACCGTCTGTATAAAATAATTTTATACCATATGTATAATACCTTGTATATTACAGTTTTATACCACTGTATAATACAAACTCACATCTCTACATGTTTGTAGACCGCGTCCCGTCGGTAGACCGCATATCCGAGCAGCACCAAAATACAATACATAATTTCCACACGTCCAAGTTTCCAGGACGTTGACACATGAGACACATCGAAGAATGGTGCGGTTCGGCTGTCCATGATGTTACTTCGACGGTTAAAAAATGAAACAACCTTTAATGTAATATGTTTTCTGTGATGGGTTTTTATTTTAACAGACCGATACTCTCGTGCTGATTTATATGGACATATCATAATTAATTCTCGTGATTCCGAATGATGAACTTGAATAAATAGCCACGGGTACGAAGAGGGAAAAACATTAAGTCATCACAATACAAACACATCCGGAGACATCTTGATTGCACATGTATGGAGGCGGGGAGAAATGGATTTCGTTCTACATTGTTCGAATTCGTACATTCGCACATACATCATGCGGATAATAATAATTGGCATTCATAATTAAATATTGGACCTATATAAATGTAAACGTTACATGTATTATAAGTTTTATTATAAATTGTTTTTGTTCTCTTGAAATCTAATTTTTTCAAAATTTCGCCTTTTCAAAAGCATCAGATTTAAGATACATGGATATACTTTCGGTTTTCTTAAGAGTGAGGCGTAATCCTAAATGGTTCAATTTAACTACATTTCAAATTAACTAAAATTTTGATATAGCATATGAGTAGTATGCAGTGCCGTGCCTAGCATAATCAGCGCCCGGCGCGAAGAATTATTTCTAGCGCCCCCACCCCCTCTACGTAATATTTTTATTTGAGGCTTTGATGAATAATTGTTTCCTGATGAAAAATATGCACTATGACGTGAACACAGTACGTCTGAAAACTAGATATCATGGGTTCAAAATAAAATCGTACAATTCCTTCCAGTCGTTGTTATATGTCGCAGTCTATGTTATGATATTAAGTCTATATTTATGTTATTGAATTAATTTTATCAAGTAACAATAATAATAATATAGTTGTTATCGACGACGGCGATCAGCGACGTCGTCATTTCGGGGAAAAATAAATACTAACGCTAAGAATAAAAACACTATATTTGTAACCGGTAGGCAATCAATGCAATGCTAATTATGTCGAGATAGTGGTGTTCGACGAGAGAAAAAAAAATGAATTAATATTGAGTATTTTAGTAATATTACTTAGATTATAAAAATGTATTTGGCGCCCCGGTGGTCAATGGCGCCCGGTGCACGCGCACCTCTTGCACCCCCCTAGGCACGGCCCTGGTAGTATGTATTGTATAAAATAGTTTAATGAATGGAATTATACAGTATATTTAATCATATATTTTGTTGAAAAATGTCATGAGCAGTGCTCGGGACTTTATGCATTTGCATATTTGTTCGAGAAATAAATACAATAAAATTGATCCGGTGCAAATTTGTGTTGTGGTGATACAGTGTATAGCTCGGAATCAAAAAGTTGTTTATCGCTGTCGGACGTGACCGTTGATCGAAATATGAAGGCCCATCGTTATGATTGACGGATCTGCTATCTATCTTTGTGAAGCTCGTTGATGATAATGGAGACTGAGTCATGATTATAAGATTCTCGTTGTAAGCCAAAAAAAAAAAAAATATATATATATTTAATAATTATTTTAAAAATGTTATTTACCTCGGGTTCAATTTTCATTATGCACTATTCAGCTAACTGAATAGTGGTGAACTTCTTGAGATGGCTCAAAAAATTCAAATTGTTTTTCGGTAAATGCGAAAAAATTAAATCATCATGTACGATTTTGATTATTGAAAGCATATCTTCTACATTTTCAGCTCCTACAATTTTTTTTTTGAAGTAGTCGCACATTTCCTCGAATTGTTGCATTACAGTTGGTCTGATAAATTATGACCTCCACACCATAAGCTCAAAAATGGCCCATTCCTGATATTGTATGGTTAAAATATCCGATAAGTTGAGTAGTACAAGACAACCAGCTTGAGTCTTATCTTCTAGGTATTACGAGTAAACTCTCACCCTGGTACACCATGCTCGAGACTCGGTAAGAATCCGTTTCCACAAGTATTTATTTATTTATTTTTTTTTTATCAGCTTACGGCACATTAAGGTCCAATGCTGCCTGCTATACGCTTCTAAATCTGACCCTGTCATTTGCATCTTCCACTCGTATCGTGTCATCTAAGGTTCGGAGATCTTTTAGTTCTGTATTCAGCCATCTTTGTCAAGGTCTTCCTCGTGGTCTTTTTCTATTTAATTTTTTGTATAATATTTCCTTCAATTCACACCCTTCTGCTCTCCGAACATGTTCAAACCATTGTATCCATTTACTCTTAACGAAGGCCACAACGTTAGGGTAATTGAATAGATTTCTTAAATTATCGTTATGCCTAATTTCATACTGGTGCTTAGAAGTATTGTAGTATGGACGATATATTCTTCTTAATACATTTCTTTCAAACGTTATAAGTTTCTTGACGTCCTTTTTGGTCATAGCCCATGCCTCTTACTTTAGATTCTCTAGAGAGAAGTTTAGATTTAAATAGACTTACTATTGAGAAGTAAGCCCGATTAGCATTATTAACTCTTTGTTGTATCTCTTGGTGCATATTCTTTTTGTTGTTAATTAGAGCCCTGAGATATTTTAAGCTATCTACGCATTCAAACGTGTGTTGACCAACTTTAATATTATTATCGTTATTATTACTAATATTATTATTTATATTATCCCCTAGAATGTTTTCCTCTGGAAACTCATTTATTTAGTTTTTTCCTCACTAACGATTAGTCCCATCTTCTTCCCAGCTTGTATTAATTTCTTGGTAGTCTAAATCACTTCTTCCTGGATATCTCCAAGGACCACTATATCATCTGCGAAAGCGAGTATAGGGTTTCTGTTCATTTCCATGATTCTATTTTCTTTCATCATTTCCGTTACGTTCTAGCAATAGGTTAAATAATCCAGGTGACAATGTATCACCTTGTTGTAGCCTTGATGAAACTTTAAACGGTTGTGTCACCTCCTTAAAAATTCGCACTTTACAAACTATATTATTGTTACACATTCTTAATAAATTAATATATTTTCAATGAATTCCAAATCGTCCATAGTTCTTCTTTAATGACACTGTCGTATCTACACTTGTTTAAAGTTTACGAAAATAATATGAATTTCTTTCCTTTTAGCAGAGTTATTATTATGTTTTTCTATTATATTACTTAAGAATTTTTATTTTATTTTTTTATTACATCACACATTTTTTTTTCATATTTATTATTTTTATTTATTTCTTTATTTATTTTTTGTTAATTTTGATAAATTTATGTATTTTGTATTGTTACATATTGTTTGAATTTTTTACAAAAGGATTTTTATTGGTTTATTACACTACACTTAATTATTTTAATTTTTTGATATACACCATTATTTGATGACAAAATTATTAGAGTATGTTTATTTTTTTTACGATTATTTTGACACTTATAAAATGTTTTTTTTTTTAATTAATACTTGCTTTCATCTAATATAGTACTCGTATAATATCTATCAGATGAAATCGAGTTAGGATTTTTATAATTTACATATAAATATACATATTTCATTGCAAAAGACATCAAACTTTTTTATTATATCATATGAACTGCTATCATATTGACATTCTTCACATTTGTGTTTAATAATTAAATATTATAAAAATTTATTGTAAAATTACCAATGGAAGACATTTGATCCTTGGCCGTAAATAATAAACAAAATATTGTAAAGAAAATGCTTTTATCCAGAAAGTACTATGCTCAAGAGATTCATAAAAATACGAACAACAATGACAACCATAAAGACAATAACTGTGACAGCAACCCTTAAAATAACAATAAAGATTTTCAAACGTGTTAAATTCTTTACAAAAATTCTATAATATTATCAATACAAAGAAACGGAAGCTGAGAATTACAGTTAAGGCCGTGTAATTCAAAATGTATTGTCTGTATTTTATGTACTGTTATCTTTATGTATGGACCGTTGAATATATATAACGGATATGTAAGGTGTTTTAAAAGTTTAAAATCTACAAGTAATAAATGTACACCACACGAATAGCGTTTTTGTAAAATTATTTTAATTATGACCGAAAGGAAAGTATTGAAAATAAATCTTAGGTACAGTTGATTGTTGCAAACAGTTTACGTTACTATGTAAAATGTGAAAATTCAAAAATAGTTCAACAATTCGACGATATTGATACAAATATTCCTACTAAATCGTATAACTATTATATATTAATTATTAATTAATACACGTTACACTACTTACTTTTACACTTGCAATAGCCAGTAAAAATACATACATTCATGCCTACAACTGATCTTGTTTTATTCTAATAAATTTACTTTCCTGTTAATTAATCTTTTTAAAATATTATTTCAAATGTATGTATCCCTTGATTACGATCGCGGGGTTACGATACATTGGGTATAAGTTAATTGTAGACAACACGCATAATATAATTTTTTCTAGGAAAAGTTTTTCTATTCAACCAAGTTTCCATTGTGTGAAATATATATTCAAAGATTTAATGAACACTACATTCTACATTTCAATATTGGATTATTGATAAATCCACTTGGTTCGTTACTGGCCAGTAAAATAAAAATATGGAAATACGAATGCCGAGTTTCTACCATCACTACCGATGTTTATGTATTTATAATTTTTTGATAATAATCAGATTTATTTTTCGCTTGATATCAAATTTAAATAATAATAATAACGAATAATCACATATGATAACATAATAGTAATAATAATAATATTTTAAATAAATTAAATATCTGGGGTAAGAATCGAATTGGATACATTTAACCGTATACAATTACTCATGGGGAAGTGCACTCTTATAACCATTATTAATATGTATTTAAGTATGTACTAGTACATAGGGCTCTCGGTGAACAATACAAAATATGTACATATAATTATGTGTAATTACCCGAATCTTCTTATGACAATAATTGTAAACACTCGTCAATATTTCCGAGAAAAAATTCAATTATTACTAAAAACAATAAGCGATTTCCTTTAAACCGAATCTACAGACGAACACATCGCATAGGTCGATTTATAACGCTGGCCAATAGACGCGGAATTAATACGAATATCGTTTAGCCACAGCAACCGTTCGAACCGATGTGTTTCGTTACCGACCACCAACACAAGAATTACAGCTCCGTCACAAATTCATAACAAAACACATTCGAAACACAATTTCCAAACTCGAAATGAACACATCACCCGGAAAGACGATGGTCGACGTTCGAAACGGCAACGCAACGTCCACGCGTCTGTCCGCGGTCAGCAAGCGCACGCGACGCATGGCGGAATTCAACGACCGACTGCTCTGTCAAATGTGCACCAAAACGGAGGACAGCAGCGACGTCGTGGTCAACGGATCGCGGGTCCGAAACGATCGTTTATGCGAAAACGTGCACTATTCGCGGCCGCGGCGCAAGCCCGCCACCGAGGGCCCCGAGAAGACGACCGTCGGATGTACGGACAACGGTTGTAAGGGTCCCGTTGCGGGGAAAATGAGCCGCCGAGCTGTGGCCGGCAATGGGCGACCGTCGCTGAGCGCGGGAGTGAGGGACAACATCAGCGGTAACGAACGAGCGCCGTGCCGAAGACAATCGATTCGTACCGAAATAGCGAATAATGGTGTCGAGTATTGCAGGAAAGTGTGCGATCTCGTCAACGAGTTTATGGAAAGATTCGGCGAAGTTCTAACTGTGAACGATAAAGGTGTACCGATGGACAAGTGTCCTACGCACGGGCCACGTGAAAATCACCGTTTCTGCAGAAGATCGGCTCCGCACGACCATCGTTCCACCGACTGGGAGACGACCGCCGACGTACCAATTGTTGAGGTCACAAACATTCCGATCAATACGTCCGAGGTAAAAAACACCGTGAGAGGGTCTTCCTGGTCGCAAAGCACGCAGACTCGGTCGACCGAGAACAATCTTCCTGACCGTCGCGGGGTCGGAACACACGAAGCGACGACGAACATTAACTCCCGGAGCTCCATTCGATCGAATAGCCGGAGCGTTTCTTGGCACAGTTCGGTGAATCAACCGAAGAAATCCAAGGAATCCGAGATTTACTGGAATTACGTTCGTGATAAGCTACGGAGAATGGAACAGAGAACATTTGTGCAACAGCTCAGAAGACGAAACCTTAAGTTACAACAGTACAACGAAACACGTCAGGCGGTCTATACAAAGACGTCACCGTTTAACGTCGAACGCAGCAAGGATGCCACGAATAGCGTTCCGAATTTTAAGGTTTTCAAGACACCACAAGCACCAACGGAAAGTGGTTTCGATATCTCAAGAAGTCTTCATAGAGACCGGTTGATGACTCCGACCGAGAACCCCGAAAAAGTGGTTCGAAGCAAGAGAAAAGCTTCCGAACAGAAAAATACATCGGAACCGCCCCGGAGACAACGAGTCGAGAATATCAGCGCGAGTCATCCACCCGTGGTAAATGTCAGTCCATCGTGGTCCAAGAGCAAGCACAACCAGCCTTGTTGGTGTCACATCTATCGAATATCAACAATGGACGGACGAACCAACTCAGGCAATACAGCATCTTGTAGAGTAAATCTTTAACGTAATGCATCACACGGAAGAGCGACAACGAACTTGTTCTCCGGAAATGGAAATGTTAGCGATACTACGCACAGTGGTCTGAAACATATATTTAACTGGCCAAAAGTGTCATTTCAAAAAATAAAAAATACTAAATTTTATAATGATTTATTTTTTACAATAATATTATGTGTGCAAATTAAAAATATGAGATCATTAGGTTGATTATCAAAGCTTACACAGCTTTTTGATTGGAAACATTTACATTTTTATCGAATATTTCCAATTTTAACGCTATAAATTATAACCAATTGTTTTCACTCTAAATAATTTAATAAAAATTTTTTTTTTTTTTTTATTCACGCTTTGTGTACTCTTCTTAGTATTTAATTCTAAAAGAAATTTTATTTTTTTTCATTTCCACCTAACCCTAAAATACTTTATAATAATAAATAATGATTTATATGTTTGTTTAACTTACCAATTTGTTGATCCATCATAAATAATAATTTAAGTATAGAAAAAAATTCAGGAAATTACAAAAAACACCAAATTAAAGCGACAATATTGTAGCCGTTCATTAAAACATCTACTAATGGAAAATAAAATAAAATAAGTTGAACATATTATTTAAGTAGTCATTAATATAACCTTATCGAAATTATACCTTAACATCATAACTCACCTGTTGATAGTAGATAAGCAGATAGTAAATATGTCTAAAATCTTGGTTTTTATCAAAAGTGAGTACCTATTTATTTTAGGTAAACAAAACGAACGCATTACAAAAGCAATTTGGTGCAAAATGTTTTGTTTTTTATTATTGCTGATAACTTGTACTACAAAATGTATGCATTGAATATTACGTACAACTGCGTAATTTTCAGTAATGTTCTACAATAACCGAAAAAACAGAGGAAAATGTGTGTTTTTTGTGTTAAATTTTGCTTAAAACTTAAAAAAGTTGATGGAAATGAAAAAAAAAAAAAATTATTTTAGAATTAAATACTAAGAAGAGTATATGCGTGAATAAAAAAAAAAAAATGCTTAATAAATTATTTAGAGTGAAAACAATTGGTTATAATTTATAGTGTTAAAATTGGAAATATTCGATAAAAATGTAAATGTTTCCAATCAAAAAGCTGTGTAAGCTTTAATAATCAACCTAATGATCTCATATTTTTAATTTACCCACATAATATTATAGTAAAAAATAAATCATTATAAAATTTAGTATTTTTTAGTTTTTTGGAATGACACTTTTGGCCAGCTAAATATGTGTTTCAGACCACTGTGCTACGCGATTATTAATTAATACGCAAAAATTCTTTACTTCATAAGTTTTGAACGAAAACATTCATTAAACAAAACTTTACTTTATTACAATGCTGATATATTGACAACACGTATACAATTCAAAAATTCATATTTACTTATATTAAAATAATATGACTGAAATCAGACAAAAAGAAATCACATGAAAAATATCACATATAATGTAAAAATTAATAAAATATAATTCTAACAAAAATTGGAACCGAAAAAATAGCAAAATGAAAACAACAAATATTTTTTCAAAATAATAAACAATAATAATAATATGTATTAAACAAATAGCACAACACCCCTAAAAACCAAAATACTGATTCTATTTAACACGAAAAAAAAACTATATAATATAATTTAACGCAAAAGAAAAAAAAAATATTAACTAATAAAGACAGATAATAAAATTAAGAATTACAAACTAATAGTGAAACATGATTATAAAAGTAAACATTTAGTTAAAAAAAGGTTTTAAATTTTTAGTTCAATTAACTTGAACAATAAATTAATAAATGTAGGAATTTAAAATTCAAATATACATTTTAAACCGGAAAATTAAAAAATATTATTTCCAAGCTTGATTTCTTTCAATTATTTTCTTTTCAGCTTCTGAGTAACGAAGAATGCTTAAAATAGCATTCAAGTGTCCCGTAGTATTCGAAGAATCAGTAAGATAATAGTAAAATGCAGATTTTAAAAATTGCAATGTCATCTCAGCATCATTTATTGGTCGTTGACGTTGTTGTTCCAATTGCTGTTGAAGTAGACTTTCATACATAGCCTGCAAAACAACATATCAAAAATATATAAAAACTATAACTAACAAATATTATAAAAACATAATTTTGTAAAGCTAAAAGTCAGCTCCAGTTAGCTATAGTCATGAAAAGGCAGTGCACAGTAATTGTAGATATGTACTTTTCTACAATTTTGTTTATCTACAAGAAAAATTAAAAAACAAATAAAATAAAAATATATTGTAATGCACATACTACCAGAAAAGAATAGAAGTGGTGTTTAGAAAATGTTTCACCTGCCCAAATAAAGCGAATTATCTATTAGTGGTGTCAAGAGCAACATATTTAATATACTTTATATTTATTAATGGATAAATTATAATAATTAAAACAAAAATATGCTTATTTATAAAATAATAAAAAATATAATAAAATTAATAAAATTAGTAAATTGTTAATACTCTTAAATTAATACATAAATAAATATTTTATAGTTATACATAATAATTAATTAGTAATGTACAACCAAATTTGAAATTAAAATTCATCACCAGGTATACAAAGTCAATAAAATCACAAATTTATGAATTACTTTTTTAAATCACAATTTTATTGACTTTATATATTGATGAATTTTTAATATGAAACTGGTCATACATTAAATTATAATTTCCAGATTAAGCATTTATTTATATATAATATACGTATGTATGAACTATTATAATTCAATCAATTTAATTTAAAAAAACTTTAACAATCAATAACGTCTAAATCTTTGATGTCTTAATATATTATTACAATGAGCAGTAAGCAAAGAACCATGTAAAGAAAAAAATTAGCAAAAGCTTTTTTCAATGATATAACAATTTCACATTTATGCTTAAATATACAAATTTTGACAAAAATAATATTTTGTGGAAAATAAAAACTGTATAAATTAATTTGTTTATTTCTTATTTGTATATGCCATAATGACAACTAAAGAATTCACTTACTCACATTCATTAAAATGTAAATATATACCTTATAAATTAAAATAGATGATAAATGAACATGGGACATTCTTATGAATAATAAAAATAATAAAAACAAACACACGTTCATTTCTATGTATATTTTTAAGAAAAAAAAAACATAATATACTTAATTGGCTGTGGCACCTATTTATATCCTACACAATACACGACTTATTCAAAAACTACTCATAAGATGAAAAACAAAATATTTAAGAAAGAATTTGTAGTATAAATCCAAACCAGTATAGATCAATGTACAAATCGCTTAAACTCCCATGCGTATCAAAATTAAAATGCAAATCAATTCGCGAATAAGGGGGATCTAAGAGACGAACCTTTTTTGTGCCGATCATCCAAAGGGCAATGGCCTCAGGTCCGGATAACAAAGCGCCACCAACACTTTGGCTACGTCCCTAAATTTTAAACATACTCTAAAAAGATTCTAAACAAATAAATATTTACTGGGGAAAAACGTTTATAGTTATAATTCATAAATGAAATTGCTACAATGTTAGTAAACACAAACACAAAAGAAAGTTAGAATGTTTAAATAATATTTAATGAATATAATTATATCATCATTATTAGTATTAAATCTATCTTACTTTGGTTTTTTTGAGTTGTAATTTTACATTACTTAATTCATCAACACTATCTCCATCTGTTTGACCATCAGTCTCTGTATTCTAAAAATTAAATGGTATTAAATATATAAAGAAATATTAAAAAAATGATTAAATAATACCAACCTTATCTACAAATAAAATTTTTTGAGTCTGAGGCGGAATTATAATAGAATTATTTTCACTTATGTCAATTTTGTGTAAAGAATTTTGAGTAGAATTTATTGCATTAGCACCACAAAAATTATCATTATAAGTTTGATCAGTTTCAGTCTTCTAAAAACATAAAAATGTTAGTTATAAAAAATATAAAAAATTTAAATAATTATTTTTTTAATAAAACAAACCTTATCTATAAGTACTATAGGTTGAGTTTGAATAAGAATGTCTCTAAATGTTTTTTTTATAACGTCAGAAGTATTTTTTTCGCAATTTTTATCATTTTCAGCTTTAGACCACTTTAAAAATTCATTTTCTCTTTCAAGTTCTTTAATTCTAATATATGCTTCATCAAGTTTTGGTTTTAATCCATAATATCTTCAAAAATAAATATAAATATTAAATTTACTAAATATAAAATCAGTACACAACAAATCCTATATTGTTTAGTTTTTATTAAACAATAGTAAAAGCAAATTAGTGTTCTTACTTTTCATTAAGTTCTCCTAAACTTTTTAATAGTTCTTCTATTTTGTCATTATGCTTTTCTCGTAGTTCATCATATGCTTGACGTAATTTCTTAGCTTCATCATATTCATCACCATGTCCAGAATCTGCTGGTGATGGGGATGGATTTAAAAAACTTCTGGATAGTTTACTATAGCAAAATATTTTATTTAAATATATACAAAATAGTTAATAAAAAAAAAAAAAAAAAAATTAAAATAAAAACTAAAAATTAAAATTATTAATACTTATAAATTAATATTTAAATAAATAGTTAATACATATTTATATAAATAAATAAAAGCTTAGCCTGAAGTATAATTATATTTATAAAGTATAACCTGTTTCAAATTAAAAATACATCATCAGACATATATCATTTTTTAGTAAATTTGTATTTACCTAATGATGAATTTTATTTCAAAATCAAACATACTTTACAAATATAATTATCATCCAGGCTGAGTTTTTATTAATTAATTTATTCATATATTAAAAAAAAAAGAGTATAAATATCATCAATTGATTTTATTAAACAAGTAATTTAATGAATTACTTTGAATCTGGTTCTGGTGTAGGTTCTGTACTTGATATAAATCTAGCACCATCTTCATCTTCATCACCTTCTGCAATTGAATTATTAACAGCTTCATAACCACATTTCACTTTGAGTTCATTATTCTCTAATTTTAGCCGATCAATCTCTGTATCTTTGTCGTTGAGTTCAGTGTGAGCATCATTTAGTAATCTCTAAATTATTTATATCTACCATTATTATCATGTATTATTTGTTAAAATAATTTTATTATACTCTAAGATTTCTGATAGTCCGGCTAGACCTTTGTGTAGGAGTAAGATATTCTTCACTGCCTATATTTGAGGGACAGTAATGTAAATACCCTTTTTTTCGGTTAGAATAAGTGGTACCATTAAGTGCAAACATAGAATGACCATTATCACATTGACTGCTAGTTGTACTACCAAAACTTTTTTCAGATGCACAATCATCATCTTTTTCATAAGTACTTAATGTTTGCTAAAAACAAAAACAATAACTTATATTTAATACTATCCAATAAAATATATAAATAAGATATAATTATTTTTAATTGACTAGTTTCTATATAAATTAAAAATAAAGACATACAAATAATAAAATACAAAATTTTTAGTCATTTTAAAATATTCATTACACAATAAATACTAGATCTATTTATAGTCTAAAGCAGCAGTTCCCAAACTTTTAAGACCAGGGAACCCTTAGAAGATTGTGGTTTGTATAATCTTAATGTCTCTAACTTCAATTTAACCTAAATTTATCAATTATTAGCTAAAAAACCAACAATTCAAAAAATGATATAAAGATAGTTCATGATTATTATTAATAATAATTACTATTCTCAATATTTATACACATCTTATGAATCCCTTGAAATTAAGCAACGAACCCTTAGGTTTTGCAGAACACACTTAGGGAATTGCTGGTAAAGTATTATATATCCATAGGTAACATGTGTCAAAAAAAAACTAACTTAAGACATGAACTTGCTATATTTTTAAAATTAAATTGTTTATATTAGTTAAAAATATATTATACATAATATTTATAATTGGTAAAAAATCCCTAGTTATTTAATACAATGAATCTATTATTTAAAAAACAAAATAGCTTATAAATTGTGTGTAAATTATCTTCTTAGATAACATACCTAGTATGTAACTAATGAGGTAACTAATAACCTCAAAACAAATGATTAATAAATGGACAGTTAAACTTGGAGTAATACTTAATATATGTAATTGGATGAAGAACAATTTAAGTATAAATACATATATATTATAGAGTAGGGACATTTAAAAAATAATGTACTTATACATTTTCTATGGCTTTAATAAGTATTAAGAACTAGAAAATACTAAAATTGCCATTGAGAGGAAGGTAATAAAACAGTTGTTTTAACTATAAATTAATTAGTATGAAGACATAGCAATACAGTAATTACAGTGAATATTTTTGTAATATATTATATAATTTAAATGTACTATATAACCATTTTCACAATTATAAATGAATTCATGTATACATATTTTTTATACTTAAAAATAAATAAATAAATAGATGAATATTACTCGACTAACTAAAAAAATTTAAAGCGAATGAAAATATCCAGTTTATTATTAGGCCTATTACTAAAATGAATTATTTTAAATGTATTTAAGGAAAATTACACTAGGTATATAGATATATAATTTTGAATAGGTTCCTACTATACAGTATATACAGTCAACACATAAAATATAATTATTGAAAAATAGTAATATGCATGTTTAAAAGATTTTAAAAATTATTTCAAAACTAGTAAATAATTCGCAATAAATAATATAATACACTTACTAGACTCTGATGCCTCTGGATCTTAGGCGACCTACTTGAACCCCGCATCCAATTAGGCTTTGGTATACGGCTAGGAGATGCATTATTGCTGTTTGACATCCTGTGGTCAAATAATTATATTAATAATGGGTCAGATACTGTAAAAATTACCATCACACATAGTGCGACTTCAACGACAACCTTGGCCAATTTTCGCAACATAAAAATTTTTGACTATAGTTCGTGGAGGGGAAACGAAAAGAAACTAAAGCGTGTAATTATAAAATATTGAAACTTACTCGAATATCACGGAGACATCGCATTGCCAAACTTGCAACAGTCACTCATTCTCACTCCGTAGCGGAAGCACGACTAATGACAGCGAACAAATTGTTTCACATTTGACGAGAGTAGTTTCGGAGATCCCATTACAAATTAACCGGTGAAATGAATATTCGAAATTGATCGATAAACGGACGGACGGATAAATAACTATAATGATAATAATAATAATAACAATAATACTAATGACTGTTATTAACAAGTTCGTATTGATTTATCAATGATAAATGATAATTGATAAACAGTACCAAATTCGCTCAATCTAATGGACAGCTGCGTATTAGAATGACAACACTATGGCGTGAAGTGACGGTATTAAAGTACGTTATCGAGTAATAACGAAATTGTTTTTACCAAAAATAAATGAACTACTACGCGACTGAGTTGCGGTAACACCACTAATGCGGAACGGGCGATTGTAGCGCTTATAGCGGCAGAAGGTAATAATTGAGGAATATTCAAGACAATATTTCAATTCAAATTCGTAATAATAAAGATGGTATATTTTTGTTTTAATTCCCATGGAAATTAATATTAAGTTAATTAATTAATATTTTACGAACAAAAACATCGATCGCGCGCAATCACCTACCTACTTACATTCATGTTATAATTCTTAAATTCAAAATGAATTGGTTATTTTTTCAAAAATATTATTAATAGGAGAGTGATTTTTAATAAATTTAAATTATTATACTCACAATTCACAGAATAAATAAAAAAAAGAACCGGATGGGCCTCGCTCTGCTGTACAGTTAGGGGTGGAGTGCACCTCGCTTATAGGATAGGTCATTATTATAATGGATTTGTTAAATTTGAATGCAATGATAGATATCATTGTATACGAATAACGATTCTGAACGGAGTTCATATGTTTGTCTAGGATATAATATATTGTTATTTATAAACATTGTAAAAAGTATATTTTATTTTGAAACGATAAATATATTTTTCAATTAGGATGGATTGGCAGTTGCATACAGCGATATAGTTTGTCAGTCTAGAACATTCTACATTATATTATATTTTACATGTAATTTTATGTCAATATTCGCTGTTCAAACGCTTATAAAAAAGAATTGTGCATATGGATTTTAATAATTTTTGAATGACATTAAGAACTACTTCTGTGGAATCTTCGATTAAATTTTCAAGTATTTTGTAGTAGCCAAATTTTTTTTATCACCGATTATAAATATAAAATGTAAAAAAATCGAATATTTTAAATGCCTATAAGTGGCTTAAAAATCAATATAATATTTTGAAAAAAATATTGCATAAAAGAAATACCAATCATAACAGCTGGTAGAAATTTCAAAAATCTGCGACTTATACTTTTTGAATTATAACAAATATTTAAAATCGTTTGAGAATAAATTTTATGCAATTTCGTAAATATTTATATTTCAAACTGTCATAAAATTTTTTCCTCTAAGTCCGGTAGAAATTTTTTTAAAGATTTTTGAAGAGTAGCTTATAGATAACCTAGTGTTTAAATTTTGAACCTTAAGTATGAACAAAAAAAATTTTATGAATTTTTATCTACAAAATAACTTGCAAATTATCGTGATTTTTACACATTTTATACAAATTTGAGCATTAAGGGCTTATAAAAAAAAATCGAGTTAACCGATCACCGATATTTTTTAGTTACGATAAGTTTAACTTATTATAAACCTAGTATAAAATTTTCAAGAGTTTTCGCTCAACCAATTAAATTTTATAGATGTTTAAAAACAAAATTTTTACAAAAATCGAAAATTTAAATTGTCTATAAAAAAGTCAAAATTCTTTGAAATCTTAACCATATATAGAGAACGTCAATATAAAGATTTGGTGAAAATTTCAAGTTGTTGCGGTTTTTTATTTTTGAGTTAGAGCATTTTAAAAAAAACTAATATCTGTGTCAGTCTAGAATATTATACATTATATTATATTTTACATGTAATTTTATGTCAATATTCGCTGTTCAAATGCTTATAAAAAAAAATTGTGCCTATGGATTTTAATAATTTTTGAATGACATTAAGAACTACTTCTGTGGAATCTTCTATTAAATTTTCAAGTATTTTGTACGAGCCAAATTTTTTTTATCACCGATTATAAAAATAAAATGTAAAAAAATCGAATATTTCAAATGCCTATAAGTGCCTTAAAAATCAATATAATATTTTGAAAAAAATATTACATAAAAGAAATACCAATCTTAACAGCTGGTAGAAATTTCAAAAATCTACGACTTATAATTTTTGAGTTATAACAAATATTAAAAATCGTTCGAGAATAAATCGTTATTTTATGCAATTTCGTAAATATTTAAATTTCAAACAGTCATAACATTTTTTCCTCTAAGTTCTGAAGAAATTTTTTTAAAGATTTTTGTAGAGTAACTTATAGATAACCTAGTGCTAAAATTTTGAACCTTAAGTATGAACAGAAAAAATTCTATGAATTTTTATCTACAAAATAACCTGCAAATTATCGTGATTTTTACACATTTTATACAAATTTGAGCTTTAAGGGTATATAAAAAAAATTTGAGTAAACCGATCACCGATATTTTTTAGTTACGATAAGTTTAACTTATTATAAACCTTGTATTAAATTTTCAAGAGTTTTCGGTCTGCCAATTAAATTTTATAGATGTTTAAAAACGAAAAATTTAGAAAAATCGAAAATTTAAATGGTCTATAAATAAGTCAAAATATGTCAAAATACTTTGGAAACTTAACCATGTATAGAAAACGTCAATATAAAGATTTGGTGAAAATTTCAAGTTGTTGTGGTTTTTTGTTTTTGAGTTAGATTATTTTAAAAAAAAACTGATATCTTTGTCAGTCTAGAATATTATACATTATATTATATTTTACATGTAATTTTTTGTCAATATTCGCTGTTCAAACGCTTATAAAAAAAAATTGTGACTATGGATTTTAATAATTTTTGAATGACATTAAGAACTACTTCTGTGGAATCTTCTATTAAAGTTTCAAGTATTTTGTACGAGCCAAATTTTTTTTATCACCGATTAAAAAAAAAAAAATGTAAAAAAATCGAATATTTTAAATGCCTAAAAGTGGCTTAAAAATCAATATAATATTTTGAAAAAAATATGACATAAAGGAAATACCAATCTTAACAACTGGTAGAAATTTAAAAAATCTGCGACTTATACTTTTTGAATTATAAAAAATATTTAAAATCGTTTGAGAATAAATCGCTATTTTATGAAATTTCGTAAATATTTAAATTTCAAACAGTCATAAAATTTTTTCCTCTAATTCCGGTAGAAATTTTTTTAAAGATTTTTGAAGAGTAGCTTATAGATAACCTCGTGTTAAAATTTTGAACCTTAAGTATGAACAGAAACAATTTTATGAATTTTTATCTACAAAATAACTTGCAAATTATCGTGATTTTTACATATTTCGTATAAATTGGAACTTTGAGCACTTATAAAAAAAAATTGTGACTTACGATTTTAGATTTTTTTTTATCAGTTAAGGAACAACTTATAAGAAACCTTGTATTAAATTTTTAAGATTTTCTAGGCAGCCAAAAAAATTTTATCGTTATTTAAAAAAAAAATACTTAAAAAAATTGAAAATTTCAATTGTCTATAAATAGCTTAATAAAAGTCAAAATACTTTGAAAATTTAATGGTGTATAGAGAACGCTAATCTAAACATTTGGTGAAAATTTCAAGTATTTACATTGATTAGTTTTTGAGTTATAGCAAAATAAAAAATTTGATTATGTCGAAAACTGGTTTTGCGTAAAAACTCCCGTTTTTCCCAAATTTTTTTATGGTTTTTCCCGTCGCATTTAAAAAATATTGGAAATTTTTAACTTTTGACCCCCCAAATAGATTCACTTTCCTTTCAGAAAAGTTGCTACATAAGGCAATCGAAGCATTTTTACTGCCCCAAAACGTGTCGACAGACACAAAAAAAAAAAAAAAAAAAAAAAAAAAAAAAAACACACATCATTGTAAAATCAATACATTCTTCACTCCGTTCAGAATCTAAAACATAAGTAGCAAAACACAATATAGAAGAATTATTGATTATAGTCATAAGACTCTTTTAGAAAGTACCTATATAATACAAATAAAATACTTAGCAGGCCTGCAGGTTATAGATACTTTAGGTTATTATTAGGTAATCATTAGAGTCCGAATATTTATGCAAATGCATGTTTTACTATAATTTACCAGAATACTTTTGATTATAAATGTTGACGTTTCAATATGTATAGATTTTTTAACAAAAAATTATTTTTCATAGTTCATTATTTTAATTTTACTGTTATCGTCGATAGTTTTCTTTACATAGACGCTTTTCTATTTATAAAAAAAAAGGTATTTTTAATACAATTTAATATTGTTTCCCCTTAAAGATACGGTTACCTATTTCGTATAGAGTAGTTTCCAAGACGCGACGTGTCGCAGCAGTACAACTGTTTTTTAATCATCGTTCATAGTTAGCATATACGGTTTTAGTTTATTTTCAAACTTGTTGGAGTACGAACACGTCGTTTAAATTTAATTTTACAGTGAATAACTATTTATATTTCTAATAATAATAATATTCTTCTAACACTTATTAGAAGATGAAAAAGCCCTACTATAGGTCCTACTTATTTATATTATATCTCTCTCCAAATATTATCATTTATATTATATTTTTATAATTTAAATCTTCAATATTATAAAGGACCGAATTCTTTAGTACCTCTTGTATAAGAATTTTGTCTTAGGACGCAGAAAAAAACAAAGTAGAAGCCACTATATCGAAAATTTACACCGATCGCTATGAAATGTCGCGACGATAAGTCGGTCAACTGTTCCCGGAGCAGTAGTGTCGTCGGCCACGGCGACTGAAACTTCGGTCGCGACGAAACATCGTGCTTTGCAAACCACTTAATACAGTTTTAATAAAACCACAAGTGGATGATTTGTCACGACGACCAGTCGCCGCGACTTGTCTCGCCTTGGAAACCATACCTTTAAAACCATAATAGTACATAATTTTGTTAATATTTATTTTAATCAAAAAATTGTTTTTAATTAAAATATTTATTTTTATTTTTTTTGTCCTGTTTTTACTAGAAATAAATATGGTCACCTTAATTATACTGTAATATTTTATCTGTAGTTTTTCTGTTCCGTATCAAATATTTTGTCTATTTAAAAAAAGAGGAAAGATAGAAGAATAGGTAGATCCGGATTATGGTCATAATATAAAGAGTAATATTTATTTTGGTGAGCCTCTTTCGCCCAAAATAATTTCATTTTATTCAGATTTAGTAATTTGTAGTAAATATTAATTAAAATAAGTATAGTATAATACAGATTATAGAACACATTGTGGTTCCTGTCAACTTACAGCCTGAAGCTACAGAATTCCCCCATGATCTAATCTTGAGAAAAGACAAGGAATTTGCTAAACTTAAGCTATCATAAGTATAGTTTAAAAATTTAGTGTATTTTCAAATTAAAATAATTTGTAGAATATGAAGCGGAGAAATAAGTGACGAAAATTAAAGCATTATGGATTTGTCACCTGAAGACATATCTTGTTTTAAATATGCGCAAATATTGTATTGTCATGCAGAAAAAAGGGTTTTCTAAGTATAAATCTATGCTATGTGATAACCGTAAAAGTTTTCTTTCATAAAATCTGAAATTATAACTTCGTATTAATAATAATTCTAAAATTAATATTTTTTGTTGTTAATTTTGAATTTATTTGAGATTGAAGAAATTTGTTTCCAACCACCTCTCCACAATAGTTTAATTTATTATTGCGTGAATTATAATGCCAAAAATTGAAACCAGTCAAACAAATTCATGCAATTTATGTAAGTTCAAAATGTATGCTAAAGAAAATATTGAATATTTCAAGGTAGGGGTTGGTGATAAGGACGTTAAATTTTATTAACTGATGCAATTGTTGTTTTATGCCAAATGGAAACTGTAATTGATGAAAAAAAAATAATTATTTAATCAAGTGTTAACGGTAATTATACTCGATACGTTGAGTGTTATATGTGCTTTTATGAATTCACGCTCATCGGTGCACGGTTTTATTCTATGCTCGAGTAAAAAACAGACAGGTGTTTTAAACATAATATGTATAATTAAATGATGTTTTGTCAGTTTCATTATGCATATAATTTTATGATAAACGATATAAAAAAAAAAACGACCTGCAGAACACAATGAACAATTTTGTAACAACTTTTTACGCCGTCGGTTCATATTGATTGATCACGCTATATTCGCGAAAAAAAAAATTGTTAAAAAATGCTGTTTTGCAATATTTTTAATAATTAATTACATGCATAGAACATGATATTAAGACTTATTACTATTATTACTCATAACAACGATTATTATTGTTATTGTTATTATTTTGATGTAAGTATAGATAGTGACTATTATAGAGTAAAAATCACAACTCTTGTTGGTATGGACGTCCATAGATAAAGTTTATTTTTTTAGAGGGAGGGGAGGAGGGAAATTTGAAAATAAAATCGTGTATTATCTTACTTATTTGATACCCTAATATTAATGATATTACAACTTCATATTATATTTATAACCCCTCCCTCCCTCAACAATAGGTACCCATACAGCAATAAACGTAGGTTATGACTGTTGACAGTTAGATATCGCCGTATTACGGATAAAAAGTACAATGTACAGGTTATAGGTTTAGAATAACAACATTTGTAAATTTTATTACCTATTAAATAATTTTTTTTTTTTGTAACAGTGCGGTGCTTAATTTCACTAACTCGTTGAAGTTGTACACACTTACTACAACAGTCAAGGTGTATTAAAATAAATTATTGTAACTATTGTAAAAATGTTAAAAAATAAATGTTGTTTTAATTAATTTATATATTTTTTTATTTAAATTTTAGGCTTCAGATACAAAAAAGAACATATTAAAAGACCTTAATTATGAGCGTCCAAATCATTCTGAAAATCATTAAAATAATATATTTTTTATAAGATCTTCTTAAACAATTCAATATTGCTATAAAAAATGAAAAAAAAAAAAAAAATATTGTGGTTAACACTCACATTATAGTTATGATTGAGTATACTCAGAGCTTCAAGTACTACAACTGTATAGACTATCAAGAACTTCGTTGGTATACATAATTCTTTAAAATATGTGTTACTTAACTATTTAACGAGTAATTAATAAAATAATTAAGTAAAAATTGCAATATTTTTTACTTTATTAGAAGACAATAAGAAAATGCTGAAAACAACCAATTCCATTTCACTTTTTTCGTTTCACTCATTCCAATTTTGACCATTACACTGTAGTCTACATAAAAATAATTATAAACTTTTATTTTAATTTTTTATAATGAAAAGAAAAATTTTGGTACGTGTTATTTTTACTTATATTAATGAGTGTAAAATATACAAATACTGCATTACCTTCTGGAAAATAAGTAGATATCACTATACAATTATAACAAAGTATTATTAAATAAATATATAATTTATTAAAAAATATTAAATATTTCTTATTTCAATATATTACTATTTTATTTATTATTTTTAGTTTTTTAAATATGTTTGCGCAGCAAACATTAATTGTATTATTTTTTTGTTTTAACATTTTCGTGTGGCGTAATGATGCGTCACGCTGTTGCAGCAACAGTCAGCGGTGGCGGCGTGCCTCCGTGTGCGGTCGGCCAGTGATCACAATTAAACAGATTACGTAGATTGAAACTGAGACTGCATCAATTGAAATCTACTTAATCTGTTTACTGGTACAGTTGAAACATCTGGTTCTTGGGGTAGAATAGCTGGTCCTCCTGTTAAAAAATGACTTGGTGTCAGAGCTTGGTGGTCAGTTGGATCGCTAGACAATGAGGTAGGGTTGCCAACTGTCCTACATTGGGGAGGATTGTCCTACATTTGTTTGAATTGTCCTACGTCCAACAATACTATAAATTTTTTGTAGGACAATCCTACATTTTACAAAAATGTTTGTTAAAAGACATGTTTATAATTTTTTTTTATTAGTTCTCATTAGTTACACTGTTGTTATATTCATATATTTTAAAATATTTAACTTTCTGTGATAAAAATTCTAAGTCGGTTATAACTTGTAAGAGTAATATTGTTACTATTTGTTAAATTTCCTCATTTTGATTCATGGTGTATAAATAAGATTTAAATAAGGTGGTAAACATCAAACTAGCCAAGTGTTATATTTTATGTTATTTATTACATTGTTAATTCTTAAAATTACTTTTTATTATATTGTTATTTTAAATATTTAAATATGTATTTACTATTAATTTTCATGATATACTGTATGTTGAATTCTCTAAGTCAAATATTCAAAAGAGTCAATAAGCAATTCAATAAAAGTGATATAAATATAATGTATTAGTCTTAGATGTATATTTTTTTTCATTAAATCATAATAAAATTATGGCGCATAGCGGGAATGGAAATTGTTTATATGTACATATAACCATAATCAGGATAAATTACCATATTAGTTGTCCTTTAATTTTTTACTTTGTACCCCCCCCCCCCACCGTCAACCACTAAAAAAAATCCTGGCTATGCCGCTAAAATAATGGTATATAAATTGGATATGAAAAAAATTGTCCTACATTAAACAATTTAAAAGTTGGCAACCCTACAATGAGGTCATTGGAGGTGAATTTAGGATGGCTTCAATTTTACAGAGTAAAGTAGTCATTTCTTCGAAATTGAGTAAAGTTCCCTTTGTGGCCTTAATCAAGTGATGCTTAGCAGATTTTACTGATGCCTTCCATAATCCGCCAAAATGGGGTGCAGCAAGTACTGCAAGTGCAGAAGTACCACTGTATACCTTGATTGGCCATGATATCAACTATTGACTGAGTTTGATTGGTTGAACACAAATAATTTTTTAATATCTTATTCGCTCCAACCAAGTTGGTCCCATTGTCGCTATGGATTGTCAAGACTGCAAGAAAAGCTTGAGTTGTTAAATCTGAAACCAGTTCAGGATGTATGGCCCTCGTTGCAAAGCACACAAATACTGATACGTAAGATTTTTTTGAAACTACCCGATGAATTCCGCTTTTTATGAAAATTGGACCACATAAGTCAACACCGCTTCTATAGAATGCTCGCTGGATTGTCACTCTTTCCTTTGGTAGCTGAGCCATATTTGGAGTTTCCAAAGTTAGCTTAAACCGAAAACATGTCATACATTGGTGAATTGTACGCCTAGCTATGCCCCTGCCTTGAAGTGGCCAATATTGGCGATGAATCTGGCCAATACTGTCTGTGGACCCGCATGCAGAAGTCGTTCATGCTCGAATTGAAAAATTAACTTTGTAACCTTATTATTTGAAGGGAGAACCACAGGATGTTTCATAGATGCAGGTAATTCCGATTTGCCAAACCGACCTCCGACATGTATAAGACCATCACTACCTATAAATGGACTTAAAGTTTTGAGTTTGCTTTTCTTTGATACCTGATGTCCCGTAACCAGATCTTTGAATTCAAATGCGAAGGATGCACGTTGAGCATGACGAATCCAATGAAGCTGTGATGTTTTCAACTCATGTACACTTAAAGGACCCATTAACCGTAATCCTTGCAATTTTGTTGATCTAATATTGCTAATAAAACGAAGTATCCATGTTGTAATCCGAACTAATGGCATCCAACGTGAATGTTTGTCAAGTAAGCAACTTCTGACACCTATAATAGCTGCAAGTGCTAACTTTAAAACACGAATCTCAGGTAATTCTTTCGCTACCGTAAACGAATTTGTTGGCCAAGACTCACTAGACTCAGTCAACTATACTGGGCCCTGCCACTACAATTTATTGTTTATTAAATCATCAACTGCTACACCACGTGAAATCAAATATGCCGGGTTGTAATTGGTGGGCACGTGTCTCCACTGCTCCTTTTGAGTATGATCAAGAATTTGAGCAACGCGGTTTGCTACATATGGCTTGAGTATATTGGCTGCTGTAAATCCACGATAACACAATACTCGAATCCGTCCACAATTATATATTAATAGGGACTACTTGAATGCCTATACGACTGAGTTCACTTGTGACATCCCCGATTAGCACGGTCAGCAGCACAACAGCGCATAGCTCAAGACGAGGTATTGTAGTCGGGTGCATTGGTGCGACTCTTGACTTAGATGTACATAATGCTGTTTCCTATGTGGAATTGACTGTTAATGTTCTTACATACACACAAGCACCAAATGCATTTTGTGATACATCACTAAAGCTATGAAACTGAATAGTAGATATGTTGCCCATAACTACCTTACGGGATATTGATAATTGATTTACAGAAGTCAATGCACTATAAAACTTCTTCCAGCGTTGTTGTAGATCTTGAGATAATCTAGTGTCCTAATCCATTTTAAGCAACCATAATTGTTGTATGAAGATTTTGCCTGCAATTAAAATTGGGGAAATAAATCCTAGTGGATTGTACACCCGATTTATATCCAATAGCAACGTTCGTTTTGTCATGTGTTCGGGCATGTCCCAAACCTTCATTGTAAACTTAAACATGTCTGTACTAGGTTGCCATTGAATACCTAAAGTGCTTACTGCTTTCTCATCAGCTATGGTTAAGTAGATAGTGTGGATCATTAGTTGCTGCGGGTATGCTATTTAGCAATTCTACGGAATTAGAACACCATTTTCTTAGGGGCATATGAGCACTATTAAGGGTTGACGATATATTTGTATATAATTGAAGAAATTCTTCATTAGAAGTTCCTCCACTCATTAAATCATCCACATAGAAATCTTGAGCCAATATTCGACGTACTTTAGGATCATCTGTGTAATTACCTAATTCAGCCAAACAGCGGGTAGCTAAATATGATGCTGCCTTTGTGCCATAGGTAACAGTACACAAGTCCCGGCCACTTTCTTCTTGTAACCACTGCCGAGTATTTCTGTGTTGCAATGAAAGGAAAAATTGTTTTGTAGAATACCATCAAGTTGACATTGTATAATTTTTAAAATTATTTACAAAACATTTAATAA
Source organism: Sipha maydis (assembly GCA_034509805.1). Classification (NCBI taxonomy): domain Eukaryota; kingdom Metazoa; phylum Arthropoda; class Insecta; order Hemiptera; family Aphididae; genus Sipha; species Sipha maydis. Next base: position 59,485 of record JASXSY010001072.1, read on the forward strand.
TTTTACTGCAATTTATTATTTTTCTATATAAAGTAACAAAGTAAAAATTGGCAAGGAGTCCGTTCATTTTTATGTTTACAATTTAAATAAAATTATATTATCAGAAGGATATTTCGTATTTTTAATGCAAATAATGATTTGATATTAATTTTCATTATAATGCATATCACCCTGACGGGACTTTGAAGTCCCGGACAAAAAAGTAAGTGAAGGGCTTAAAAAAAAATTTCGAAAAAAATCAGAGACCTTAGTTAGACCACAATAAAAAGTTCTGTCAAAAAATTTTTTTACTTTTTTCATTTTTTCCAATAGCCGGACTCAAAGGGTTAAACTCTTTCAGTTGATCAGTAGAAGACTTATGGTAGATGATTCGCTGAAGGTCCCGGTCTTCAGGTGCAATCAGAATTTGACGATACATTTTTTCTATATCTGCTGTTAACGCTACCTGATGTATGCGAAATCTAAGAAGAATACTGAATATATCACATTGTATTTTTGGCCCTTTCAGAAGAACATCATTGAGTGATGTGCCAGTGTTGGTGCTAGCAGAACCGTCAAAAACCACCCTCAGTTTTGTTATGGTACTGCTGGATTTAAATACCGGATGATGAGGTAGATAATATGATTTCCTTGATAACTCATTGATTGGGACCGGCTCCATGTGACCAAGGGACAGGTACTGAGACATAAAGGCTTCATATTCATGACTAAAGTATTTATCCTTAGTCAGACGCTTTTCTAGATTCAAAAATCTTTGAACTGCTAGACTGCGAGAATCACCAAGATCAGAAATTGGTCGACAAAGAGGTAATCGGACCACAAAACGACCATTTTCATCACGATACGTGTTGTTCGCAAAATGATTTTCAATCTGAATTTCTTCTGCTTTGCACGATGCAGACCTTCTAGCGAACAGTGCTAAGGCAGAACTATCATTTAAAGAATTGGTAACCGCTGAAAATGTAGATATTAAGTTGCTAGAAGATTGATTGAACAGTCGATCAGTGATCAACTAACCCTTGTATCATGATCGAATAGATGTTCAATCAATCTTCTAGCAACTTACCTATTACATATTCAGAGGTACCACTTCTGCACCTAATATACAGTCAATGGATGAAGACTTATAAAAGTGTGGATCAGCCAAACGAGACTTAATCTTATTAGGTATAACCATATTGTTGATATTGACATTAATTGCTGGTAATTGGTTTGAAATGGTTGGCAACGAATGAAACTGAATGACAGAAGTATATTTTCCATAGTGTGATGAAATAGTTGTTGGTGCTAGACCCTTGGAATTCAATGAACTTGAACCGATGCCAGTAACTAATGTGGAATAATTTATGGATTTCAACTTCAACATTTGGGCACAAGCATTAGTTAGAACATTTAATTGAGATCCTGTATCTAATATTGCTCGACATTTTAGAGGTATACCGGAAGAATCATTAATATTAATCATACATGTTGCTAGCATTGCATGATAGTTGGCATATGTTTTGTTTGGTGATACTTGTTCTACATACATGACAATTTCAGTGTCATCATTATGAGGCTGCGACTGTACTTCAGATGTACTTGGTACATCTGGATTATTTCGGTGTGGTTCATAATTATGAAGCCTAGTGTTATGCCTTTTATTACACGTACGACAACCACCGAACCGACACTGATTGGAATGATGACCTGGCAGCAAACAATTAAAACACAATCTATGGTCAGATGTAACCTTTGATCTATCAGCTACAGAAATTTAATGAACTGGTCAAAAAAATACAACTTGTGTGCTCCTGAGCACATGACACACCTTTGTGGATTAAGAGATGTAGGAGTTTGCCTGTCTAAGAAGACTCTCTTAGCAAATGGTTTGAGTGTGCCACGTTCGCTTTCTCTCCTGGTAGGAACTTTAGTTATTGTCACGTTGTCAATTTCACCAACCTCGTAGGTACATACTCTACTTGCTAAGAACTGCTCTATATCTGTATACTTTGGTAATTTTCTTGATAATTGACGTAGCTGCTATGCTCCTACTGTGGTTGCATCTAGTTTGCTACAAATTAGAGTAACTAGCCAAGCATTCCAGTACTCAACTGGCTGATTTAATGCCTTTAATTCTCGAACTTGAGAGACAACATGATGATGAAGATTGCGTAGTTCTGTTGCAGAAGGTTGACTAACTGATTTTGTAGACATGAGTGATCTTACGTGTGACTGAATTATAAGTGACTCATTTTCATAACGTTCAACTGATGTATCATATGTCATTTGATAATTGCCTTCAGTTGAAGGAATGGAAGAGATAACCTCAGAAGCTGAACCAGTTAGACATGACTTTAGATAGTGCAACTTTTGGACTTCTGCTAATGATGTGTTAGTGTGGAACATAGCATTAAATGTATCTAAGAACGCTACCCATTTTTGCAAATCGCAATCAAAGTTGGGAGCCGGTGTAGATGGCAGTGTAAAGGCGTCACGCCCAAGTGCTTGTGTTGTTGACTAATTACTCGTACTTTCTGTAATCGTTGGCTTGTGCTCCTTTAACAATTCTAATAATATTGCTTTAATGGTATAACTTTCATCACTGATTATGAATCATTCTTCTAATATTGTATCAGACACATCATCTCTTTGCTCCAACTCAGATTGAAACTCTTCAAAACTCACCATAAGTTCTTTTAATTTATCAAACCGTATTTGTAGCCGATAGTAGGAATTCACAAGTGGATTGAATTTTTCAGCATACCTTTTTTTAATTTCCATTGATTTAACAACAACATTTCTCTTTTTTAACAATTTGCGCACTGTGGGTGATAGTGTAGTGTCTTGTTCATCTGGCATGTTGAATGTAGTTGACAATAATAGTTTGAAATGTTATAATAGAACAAAATGATAATGCGTATAACGCTTAGGTCACAAAAAAAAAAAAAAATTTAAAGAAGCGTCAATTTATAATTTAAAGAATTAAGGTAAACAATATTTCTATAAACATAATAACTACTATTACTATTGTTATATCCGGCTCGAAGGACCAAAATGTTAGCGCATCAAGTACCCAACAATATTGGAGGGCTGGCTTGTTCGCTTTTTTGCCGGTTATAGTAATAGAAATGTAAAATAATAATGAAAATAATAATAATTATAATAATAATAATAATGAAAAATAAAATAAATACAATAAATATAATTTAATATGAGCGGACTGTATAATAAATAAGTATAATAATTAATAATGTGTGGCCCACACGGCACACACCAATAAAGGAAATATAAATATGATAATTAACAATGTGTGGCCCACACGGCACACACCAATAAATAATATATAAAATGATAACACACAAAAAATAATACAATTAATGTTTGCCGCGCAAACAAAATATTTAAATTTATCATTAAAAATAACAAATAATTTTTATTTCACTAACATAATCTAACATTCCGCATAAATAATAATCAGGTGTACAATGATCAGTATTTGCTACGTTATTTGTGTGATTCGTCCTATTCCTCGTTCTTTTAAAAAAGTGAAATTAATTATTTTGTCATTACATTAGAAAATGAGTGAATTTCTATCTTCGTTCTAAATCATAATAATAAAAAAAAAAATCTATAAATTAAAAAAATGCATTAACTAGTTATGAGAAAAATTTCAATAAAATAAAATATACCAAACTTCTTATTTGTAATTCTCAAAAAAAAAATTTAATACAATCGATGAGATTTTCAAAGTTCAAAAAATTATCATAACACATACTTTTATACGTTTTAAATAACAACTCACTAAATTATTATATAAAATAAAAGAGACAATAAAATTTATTCATTTAATGTTAACTCTTTTTTCCGAAATAATACAATTCATTCTGTTTCTCGTCCATCTGTTATACAATTTAATTAGTTCTTTTAAAATTAATACATTCTAAGAATTCGTTTTTTTAAAATACAATAAACTATAGTATTACAATTTTGAATTCATGAAGTAATGACAAAATTAATTGTTTAAATATATTGTATCAATGCTATACTTATTATTCATTATCATTAACAGCTCTTATATTTTCAAAATAGTGGCTTATTTTTTGGGTTGCTATGTAAAACGAATAAGTTTTCGTTTTAGTAATTCAGTACTGTAAGTGCTTAAATTATATCCTCTAATTTTTTTTAATTTTCACAACTATTATATTATTACCATATAAGAGATAAATCAAAACGTGTTAACACACAAATTAAAATAGAACATTCAACTTATCGATATCAATAATACAACAATAATCGATGGTTGACATACATACACATAAGTATTATCTTTACGTTTAGGAAGTATAGGTACAATTATAATAACATTATATAATGTGTTTTATAGTTATAACAACAAAATATCGTTTGAAACATATAATTTTCAATGTTCCATTAAAATTTAAACGGAAAAGAACTAGTACATATTGCAATATACTTTAGTAAGCACAGGTAGATATTGGCATCATTTATCATTGCTATTAGTTATGCGTTCTTTTTATTCTTCAATTTTTTTGATTTCTGAAATTAAATTATAATCATGTAGATTAACATATAAATACAAATTCCATTTTTGTGGTATACAGTGGAATATAATCCATCCAAAGCCGTAACTAAAAAACAATTTTTGGGGTCAACATTTTTACATTTATAAAATTATAACATAATTTACTATTCTAATAATTATTTCCAATTAATGATTTTGTTGCAAAGTATCTGTTCTTTTTTCATACTTAAGACTAATTGTAAACAAAAAAATAATTATAGTAATAATAATTATTCTAAATGATTTTTTTAGTTATTAAAATAAAAAAGTAAATGTTTTTGGACATTTTTTGAGTATATTTGCTCTTCAGTGTAAAGAAATATTTCTACTTTCTTATTTTTATTTTTAGAATTAGAATTTTATTTAGGAAGTGATAGGGTGGAAGATTGCGAACCCTAAGATCTCTATGATAAATAACCTTGAGTGTATTATACGATTACATGTCAGATCATTGATTCATAATATTAATATAATGTTAGTTGTTGAACTTACGATTGAATGACTAGCGGCCCAATAAACATTATTAATGTATTCGCCGACCAAATAAGTAAACGGAGCGTATAAAAAGGTTCCCGTGAAAAACATCATTCTCAATGGTAAGTTTAACTTTGCAAGAATCGGGTATACCCACATTCCACTCTTGTAAAATACATAATTAATCCTGTGAACATGTTTTGTTTATAAATATTAATTATTATGCTTACGATGATTGTTCATGTCAATTAACAATACAATTAGTAACCTTGAATAGATATGAAATACATTTTTAATAACATTATAACTACTTAGAGGATGAATCGAAAATTATTATTTTTTGTTCTTGAAAAGTTTTAAAATGGTAACCCCTAAAATAATAATTATTACGCTTTTGTTATATTACTCATTATTATTATTAACTGATGTGTCAAAAGTACAAATATTAACTTGAAGATATGATGTAGTTTAAATTTAAATTTATTAACAATTAGTTTTTCGGATTTTTCAATAATATTTACATATATTAACAAAATATATTTTACTAATATTTTTTCATCGTGATAGAGTATATTACGATGTTCAAACATTTGTGTTCAATATTCATTCTACAAATAATTATTGGCTTTCACTGTTTTCCCTCTCTGGTATTCACACACAAATTCGTTTGTATTTTCTAGCCCATCACTTTCCAAATGACATCCTTCAATGTTTTATTTTTAGATTTCCCTTCTTCAGCCCAGAATTAAAAAAAAAGAAAAGAAAATTAACTATTGAGCATTATTTTATGCATTCACAGTAAAAATGTATTAATTTTTTTACTTTTATTTTATAAGCATACATCTTTATATTAAATTTGAATAAAAAATATTTAACTTAATATATAAGCGATTAATATATAATATATTATATTAAACTGTAAATTATTTAATTATTGTCAATCATTTTGGTAAATTTCGATGTACTGTAAAATGTTAATGCAATTCAACCTAGATTTCATTTTGATGCTTTACAATATTATTGTTAAATACAATTTTAGAAAATATTTACAGTTATTATTACATTACTCATATAACCATGTTGTTGCTTTAAAATTACCTACGATATTATTATATTATTTTATTTCTTCGCTTATCTATGATTTTCTAAAATGTATTCTGTCACTAGTGATAGCCTAAGGTCCCTCTGGAGAACTTTTAAATAGATGTCTGTAGACCATGGTTTTTATTAATCACTAGTATAAGCGTAACTTGACGGGGATGAATGGGGGAAACTGCCCCCACGACTAAAAATTGGTGAGGGCATTGCCATCACTAACTGAACTATTAATTTATTGCAAGCTATTCTAAGGCGTATACCACACTCGTACCTAATATTTTGTTCATCCGTTACACATATACAGCTAAATATAATAATATATTAATATTTATTTTGAGGCATAAATTTTAAGGTCGTGGCAATGTGACATAAACATTTAAAATATCTAGAACACGTTTATAATATTTATATATACATAATGTCCATGGCCTATAGATACCAATACTATGGATTACGTAGAGGTTCTTTAGTTACAATATAATATTACCTACCTTATCAGTTATTCACATTAAAATTATGAAAATGAAAATGTATGTGTAAAATTATGAAAATGTGTAAAGATTCCTAAAAATTATTTTTGTCCCCACGTAAAAAGTGTCCAAGTTATATGATATAGCCTATGATGAGTAGTATATTGAAGTCTGTGGCTTGAATTAAATTGTACAATACAACAATGTAACTTCAAAAGCTTTAAAAATAATTCCATTTGATAAAAAGTACAAACAAAATTGAAACGATTATTATACTAAATTTAATATTTACATTTAGTTTAAGGATTTTAAACGTTATATATAAATAGAGAAATACACTGTCTTAAGATTAAAAATTAAAAATAAAATCACAGTAGTATAGTATATTTAAAATAATATTTTCATTTATCTTATGTGACCAGTAAAGTCTAGCTATATAATTCGTATCTGATATCCTATAGTATAATTTTTTATGCGAATTAATAATTAAATTGATAATAAATTATCCGATTCTAATAAAGGACGATATCTTTATTTTGATAATTTATAATACCTAATAATAATTTATTTTTATTTTAAAGTAAAGAAATAATTGAATTAGTTATCCATTGAGAATGTAAACTGAATGGGTCACTCGACGGATAAAGCCAAAAATATACTTTATAACGTTGATGAAATTCAGTCTGTTTAAAAAATTACTTTGAAAAAAAAATAACAAACTACATGTTTCTCAACTACCAGTAAGAGTAGTATTTTAAATGTATGAAAATATTTAGATATTCAATTTTAATTATTTCTTCTGTTTAAAGTGATAAACTTATTTTAAGCTTTAATTTAAATGAATTAGTATTTCATTAGTTAATAAGTTGTACTCGTTTAAATAACAAAGGCACTTACCAAATTAAGTAGACGATCTTAAAAGCAATGAATAATGATAATCCAATTGTTCTAGATGGATATTTTCGATAAGTTGTGATCATTTCTAATATTGCAAATAAAAAAATATGTGCATGTGTAACATGATTCAACCAGGTTGGAAAGTATAAATCGTAATGCATTGGCATTACTAAAGTTTTGTCAGTAAACCACAACGGCCAAAAGCTTACAGCAATAAACTGTAAAATCATTAAGAGTTACTAGTATTATTATATTATTATGTTAAGAACAAATATTTTTTAAAATTTAAAATCAGCATTATTACGTTCAATAATTTTATATTTTTTCAAAAAAAATAGATGAAGATAACTTAAGAGTTTTACTCAAATATACATATACATAATTATATATACATATACATATACCTATATACATAATTTATAATAGTATTTTTTTTTAGGCACAAATATTAAAACTACTAGAATTCATTGAAATACTTCAGTTACACTACATAAATATAAAAACAAAAAACCAGTTTTAATTTAATTTGCTAAATTAATATAAGTAAGGCTTTTAGACTTCTACTCTGACTTAAGTAGGTTTACAATCGGTAGATTGATTTTGGGTAATTGTATAGACGATATACAAAGTGTGGCAGAGCCGACTGACGAGTTTTGATGGGCTATAAAAAACGAACATTAAAACTTAGAGAAAACTTTTTTTATATTTAAATCAGTATTTAATCCCATTCTTTTAAATTATTTTTTGAAAATTATATCTCCAAGATGGCGGCCGTCAGCATTGATACACTGTTGTAGACGATCTCTGAAGCTCTCATATGATTTTCGGCACATTTCGACTAGTATGGCCTCGACTTCCACGGTGATTTTCTGTTAAATTTCTTCTATGGTATGTGGGCGATGTCTGAAAACCTTATCCTTAAGGTAGTCCCAGAGGAAAAAATTACACATGCTTAAATCTGGGGACCGTGCTGGCCAGCCTATGTCTCCTCTCAGAGAACGCTCAGAGAACATTTGTCGCAAGACAGCAAGTGAAATTCTAACTCTGTACGCTGTGTGTCTTGCTGAAACCATACATTTCCCAAATCATGTTCGATCACCCAAAATTGGGACACAGCACACCACACTGTCACTTTAGGAGAGTGGAGTGGTCTTTCATGAAGCTGCCGTGGATTATTTGTAGCCCAGTATCGAAAATCACCGTGGAAGTCGAGGCCATACTAGTCGAAATGTGCCGAAAATCATATGAGAGCTTCAGAGATCGTCTACAACAGTGTATCAATGCTGACGGCCGCCATCTTGGAGAATTTTCAAAAAGTAATTTTAAAAAATGGGATTAAATACTGATTTAAAAAAAAAAAGGTTTTCTCTAAGTTTTACTGTTCGTTATTTATAGCCCATCAAAACTCATCTGTCGGCTCTGCAGCACCTGTAGTATATACAGTTATTTATAACTATTAATTATAGATCAATCGTTCAATAACTATATACTTGTATTCGTATACTCAATAAATAGAACTTTGGCCCGATTAAGGGTCAAACCTATTAACTTTATGCAGTTTAATTATGAAAATGATAAATGTGTGTAGGTAATTGCAACAAGACGAATAACGTTCGACTATAATGATACTTATGTAGCCATTAGCTCATAACTGTCATAATTCATAAATTTTAATTTAAAAAAAATATATATTAATGACCAAATGCGTACACAAAAAAAAAATGTTGGGAGGTGTTTAAGATTGTGCATTTTCATAATTATACAATTTCTTATACCACTTATACCATATAAATATATATTTAAAAATTTTGCTGGATTTCCGGAGAGTTTAAACCCCTTAAACCCCTCCTTGTATACGCTCTTGTTAATGACATTAAAATATAATTAATAAAAATAGACTAGTATTAGACATTATTGTTTAATGTACAAACATTATTATTCACCATTAGCTTCTGTTAATCTTTAGTTTTAGATTTTTTTAAATAATATTCTTTTACATTTAGAAAAATACACTTAAGTTTCGACACACAGTTTAAGAAATGCTGCTATAGGGAAACTGCTATTATGTATAATCATAGACCTTGCTGGCAGGGACAGGATATTTGTATATATCGGTATATGAATATATACGAGTAGACATAAGTATATAAGTGCAATCCAATATTAATTATTAAAATATATTTTAGTTTAAATAATTTATAATTATTTTGGTTATCAATCACTTCAATTGATTTTATCGATGAAAGTATTTTTATATTATGTAAGTATTCATTAGTTTAAATATAAATTTAATATAATAATTGAAATTTCAGTATATTTGTATTTTAATAATATAATACTTGTTTGATAGCATGGGCGTAATATGCATTGGGTCATGGAGGCTAAAATCCCCAGAAAAACTTTTGTAGCCCCCTCATGGTGTTTACTTTCATTTAAAACATTTTATCTGAAAATATAGATTTTAATGTTTTTATAATATTTATAGTATATTTGCAGAAAAATACAAACATATAAGTTTGATTCCATAATTTAGTTTTGACTGTTTTATCTTATTTGTATTGTAAAATAAATAAATAAATAAATTCTTCAGGTTAAGAAAGAAGTTAAAAAGTTTTTGGAATACATTTTTCTAGTCCTATATAGCCTGTATAAAAGAAGAAAATAAAACACATTATTTACACTTTATATTAAAAAATTTAATCATTTAGCTCTTCGGAGTACCATTCTTCTTTCAGAGGGAGTTAATATTTACTATTGTGACTGCCGCGTATCTATGAAGACTCATTATCATAATGGTATCTTACGGGGCTAAATAATACTTATAACATCGAGCATCAGTCGCGTTCGATATGCCGTTCACTACACACGTCGTGTCTTCGTCTTCAAACAATGTTATTTTGTCTCCGTTCACCATTTCCAAATCGCACGTTTTTTATAACGCTGAATGTGGAAATTATCAACCTTTCACGCGAGAATCATCAATGGGATTTCCTTTCCAAACTCAAAAAAACTGGTAATTATTATTAGTCTTATCTGCTGTTTCGCGTTCCGATAACGCGGAATGTCTACTTCAACTAATCCATCCATAAATGGAAACAGAAATATGTACGCAGAAGCTTATCTTCCGACCACGTCCAGACCTACAGAGTGTGTCAAATGACATATTCTCAGATTCTAATGAAAACGACTCCGACTTCACATTGGTTAAATCCAAACCAAAACGTAACCTCCCGTTACATCAACCGACCAAACAACCGAAAAGATTAAAAAAAAGCAAACCAATTTTCGCATCATCAAACAGATACAATGAACTAGATATCGACGATACCGTATCTAGCAACACCGGCTCTAACCACAACTTAACTGATAAGATCTTGGACACAGAACTACCCAAACTCAAACCGCCCCCACCCATTTTTGCTCGTGGAGTGACGGACTATCTCGCACTTCGTGCCCAACTAATAGAATTACTTGGCGTCAACAACTTCTCAGTCAAATCAACAACCCGCGACTTAAAAATTCAAACTACTGACCCCGGCTCGTACAGAGCATTAATAAAGCATCTAAAAGATCATAAAACTGAATTCCATACCTATCAAGCTCATGAAGACAAACCTTTCAGAATAGCTATCCGTAATATCCACCCATCTACATCTGAAATCGGTATAACGATTGAGGATATTGGTGGCTTCTCCGTCCGCAACGTTGCTAATGTTATAAACAAAATCAACAAAAAAAAACTTCCAATATTTTTCGTCGACCTGGAACCGGCCGAGATCAACAAGGACATTCTCTCTATCAAGTTTCTACTAAATACCAAAATAAAAATCGAAGAACCTTACAAGAAGCGCTCAGTGGTACAATGTACTAAATGCCAAGAATATGGTCATTCAAAATCTTACTGCGCTCACTCCCCAAGATGTGTAAAATGTGCCGCTAACCATCCAATTTCCTCCTGCTCTAAGGCCAAGGATCAACCACCAGTGTGTGCCCTCTGTCAAGGAAATCATACGGAAAACTACCGTGGATGTCAAGTCCACAAAGAACTTCATCTCCTTCACTTCGGAAAAACAAAAACAATTTCCAATGCAAAAATATCCAAACCTAATGTAAGATTCAGTCAAATTGTAGACAATGGGGGAATCTCTTCTTCTGAAACCCAACGTGATCCTCCAAATATCAACGACACATCGTTCTTTCCCAACCTAACCCACCACCCGCCAAACCAACATCACCACAATGACAGTCAAAATATTCCTCCAAATAACACAACTCCCCATTCGGTAATCGCTTCTCAATTATCTTCATTCATAACTGAATTCAAATTAATACTAAACCCTCTAATTTCACTGCTTACAACCGTCATAAACAAACTTATGCAAGTTGGTCTTGATTAATTGTGATTCACCAATTATAACACTCACGTTGGGTTCCATCAATGGATGGCCTCCCTCTTCATATCATTCATGTTATTTCATTTTATTTTTCTCTTGTACTGACATCATATTTACTTATTGTGCTTAGTATAGATTGTACATTTTCAAAAAAAATAATAACATCGAGCATAGGACACGGCACATACAATGTTTATATATTATTTATTGTATAAACTTATATTTTTAAACTATGGGACAAAAATTCAACCCACAGGAGGGACAGTTGCCCACCATACCCCCTACCATGCACACGTCTATGCGTATAATATATATATATATATTATATACGGATAAACGAATATCCGTGCAACGTTTGATTAAGCCTTATAAACCATTTATCTTGATTGGTTATTTATAAACAATTTTATTATTACCATGGATAGCGGAAATGCAAAAATAGCAAAAAAATTATGTTTGCAGCTATTCAAAAATTTTGATGTGGTGGTCGAGCACAAGTGCACCGCGATCAGGTCGATGAACACCGCAAACAGATAGAAAACCGTTTGTACGACCTGTAAACAAAATATTATATTAAACACGCGGATGCCTAAAGTCTAAGCCGTTTAAACATCCAAAAACTACGCAATATGTTATGGATATATACGCAATAATGGATAATGATTAGATTTAGCAGTAAATTATGGTATGATAAATAATATGCTCACCAAGCGATAATAATATCCAATAATAATAAGAATATCGTATACAGATTTGTTATACTAACTTGTAAGTATGGAATAACTTTTATTTTAAAATTAAAATTAGAACATGAACTAATTTTTATTGAAATATGTAAAAAAAAAATTATATTACCAAATAGTTTTTATACATGAAATGCATAACAGTTGAAATTTTTTGATGTATTTTACAAAAAAAAAACAATTTACAAAAAACACAAGATACAAAAATCAACGTCTACTACGGGCAAACGTAAACTGGACCCACGGTTACCATTTTTGTTGTAAACTCGACCCGGAAATTTTAGGTAATAAAATAGGTAGATTGTAAGCTCGGCTCGGACATAATAAAAAGGTTGGTTATAAACTCGTACCGATAATTTTGACCAATAAAATATATAATAAGCACGACATAATTCAATTTACAAATTATAAATTGGTAATGTACCTGTATTTTATCATGAATAATTTGTTGTTAGTCAATGTTAAAATATATTTAAACATTGAGACAAATATTTTCATTTTTGTTATGGACTTTTGAAACAACGTTTCAGCAGTGTTTATACAACCGTGACGATGACACATATAGTTGAGTCCCAACGTGGACAAACACTGTTAGTTTTAGAACATGTATTTTTAAGTAACTCGTACGTCAACGTATGTCCCCCCCAAGTCTTAGTACTAATACAAAACGTGCGCTAAAAATTAGCAACTGATTTGCAACTATTTGTAACAAAAGTCTCATCATTTGCAACTTAACACACTCAACACAATTCAAATTTCATTACTAGGGGCCAACTTCCATTTTCCGGCTAATGTGCAACTATTTGGCCTCCTCGTGGTGTCCTTTGGGTAATGTTAAATAGTTCTCAAATATCATAATAATATTTTTATTTGAGCCGAGTTTACACCTAAATCATTTTTACCTGAAAAATCCCGGGCCGAGTTAACCCCTATATAGTATACACCTAAATCAGTTTTTCCTGTAAAAATCACGGACCAAGTTTAAAATAGACCTTTTGAACATTTTTTTCTTCGAGCCGAGTTTACAATACACACCTATTTATATATATATTTGTTTACCAAATATGTAAAAACATGAACTAATTGTACCAATTGGACGCATTTAATTTAGGGCTACACACGATTGATTTTAGAATATACTTACTATAAGTATATTCTAAAATCAATGCTACACACGAATTGCGTCCCGAAATAAAAAATTTGATAAGCAAGTACACGAATTGCGATCGTGATAATCTAAACTAATACATGAATTGGGTTCGGTTTTGTTTAAAACGATTAAATGGACGTACTTTAAAGTATATAATAATTTTAGTTTGGTTTCGATCGGTTGGTGATTATATTAAGGAAGTATCATTCAAGTTTTTACCAGTTTTTTAATTTTTAATTTTATATTTATAACTTTTTTAATTATTGTTTATTTAAATTATTATATAAAAATTCCTATAGTTTAAACCTACAAATTTTTAAATTACTTACTTCTAATTGCATAACAACGATAAAAATCAATATTTTTAACTTACCGATGGTCATAATTTGCCATCGACAGTCCTAAGTCTGAATGAAATGTGAAGGAAAATAATATTTTTACATTGGGACGCAATTCATGTAGTCGTTAAATATGGTCGGGACGCAATTCGTGTACTCGTTAAATATATTTGGGACGCAATTCATGTGCAGCGTAATTTAAGACGGTCTACATCAAAAACATTTTTATCAGATTAAAAATATCTCATATCAATAAAAATATGAGTTTACACTAAAATCTAGTTCTTTAGTTATAACTATATAATAGTGTACTTACCAAGTTACAGAACGTCAAATATTTAAATTTTCCACCTACGGCCTCGTCCAGGGGGTTCAGATGAGCCGGTATGTTTACGTAGGTGTAGTAATAGTAAAGGGAATAAGTGAAGAGCATGGCACCGAATAGATGTACACCATTGTTGATGGCATACATTAATTTGGCCACTGTCATATCGGTGAACGGCTGAGTAACTCGGACGGTCGCTGTGCCGAAAAAAATAGCGGAAAATTTGCGAGCAAGAATAAGGCGGAAATTAAACACGCTTATATTAACTCAAAGCATAATTTTACTTATAAAGTATTACGTCTCGGAACGCGGTTTGGGCGTTTTATTTTATGCTTAGCTTCACTAAACGATCTAAACTGACACTCGTGCGAATATACCGTTAAACCGTGTATGGCGAACAATACGTAAACGAGAAACGTAAAATATTTATACAATTATACCTATCGATACGGCGGTACGCTTATATTCAGATAAGCAGCTGAACTTTAGTCCTATATGATTTATACCAAGCTATACTATAAGAGTGTTCTATACGGCTATAATTCAATATTTAAAATATTTTTACCGTAAAACCGATTTGACCTCTAAACGAATTTTATGTTTATCGAAATATTCCATAAATCGATTCAACTGGTTTTATGAGCAATCAAATTTATTTGTATTCTTAACGCATTAAATCCATCAGTTGAATACTACTCATCAGCGTTGTTATAAGTATACCTATACAACTCTGTATTTGTTTTTTTTTTTAATTTAGCTTCTATAAGGTATATGTTATATGTTTAATGACTTAAGTCAATTAAGCTCAATTGAGCTGGTTTTATAAATTGATGAATTATAGTATTGACTGTCCTGAGGTATTATCCCTAATTTCTTTAAACGTCCCAAAATTCTCATTAGGATCCACCTATACATCCCATGTTCCTATAGTCAAACGTAGTTACTGTTTGTTCGCATTGTTAAATCGAATATTTTCATTAGGTAATAAACTTGAAAACTTCGATTTCTTTTTTTATACTTCTCACGAATTAAAAAATTGTTTAAAAAAATATTATAATTCAATACACTGATTTTGTATTGATGTATTCTTTTTAAACTTTGTATTTATTATTCTTATTATTTGTTATAATGTATTTACTTTATTTTAATTGTTATTCTTGTACTCTTACATAAATTTAAATGTATAATTCATTTTATCTGTACTCTATACTTAACAGGCGTTTATTATTTAAATAAAAAATAAATATGTCGAGTTTATTTATACGAGTTAAAAATTAGAGGTTTAATATTAAATATTAAACCTCTAATTATTTAATATAAATAATATATTAATATATTACTTTATGTATACATATGTAAATATAAGTACAATTTTTGCAGCTGAAGTATTTTAAGTATGCTGAATATAGAAAGTTGTCTTATGCCGTATTTTGTGAAAAAAGAATATTGGATTATGACCAATAAAAGTTAAAATTGTTTTAATTGGCAACTAATTGCAAGCCTGACTGAAGTGTCGCAAAATATTGTTCACGAATGACGAAATATCGCGTTGAAAGTAAGCAAGTAATAGACGAATTGTCAGTAAAAAGAAGACTACCTAGAAGACGTATACCTTTAATATTGTGAAGTTATAACTTTAAAATGTAAATGTTTTTATTTCTTTCAATATATCTAAATAATTTATGAGTACTTATACAAAATAAATTAAACTTATATGAAAAAATACTTAGTAAATTTAAGTGTTAGTTTTATTGTATTCAGTCAAATTGTTTATACTTTATTCTTGTCATAATTTTGTTATAATTAAAATTTTAAGTAGCAGTTCTATGATTTTTATACAAAAAAAAAAAGAACCGGATGGGCCTCGCTCTGCTGTACACTTGGGGTGAAGTGCGACTCTTCATAGGATAGGTCATTATAATGGATTTGTTAAATTTGAATTCAATAATAGGTATCATTGTATACGAAAAACGATTCTGAACGGAGATGATATGTTTGTCTAGAATAAAATACAATGTTATTTATAAATATTGTAATAAGTATATTTTATTTTGAAATGAAAAATTTAGAAAAATAAAAAATTTAAATTGTCTATAAATAAGTCAAAATATGTCAAACTACTTTGAAAACTTAACCATGTATAGAGAACGTCAACATAAAGATTTGGTGAAAATTTCAAGTTGTTGCGGTTTTTCGTTTTTGAGTTAGAGCATTTTAAAAAAAAAACCGATATCATTTGTCAGTCTAGAATATTATACATTATATTATATTTTGCATGTAATTTTATGTCAATATTCACTGTTCAAACGCTTATAAAAAAATTGTGTTTATGGATTTTAATCATTTTTGAATGACATTAAGAACTGCTTCTGTGGAATCTTCTATTACATTTTCAAGTATTTTGTACGAGCCAAATTTTTTTATCAAAAAGGCGCTCAGGTCTAATTTAAATAGGGATGCAGAGCTAAGATTAGTTATGAGCCACTGATATATATTATATACAGTGTATATTATACTTATTACACTATTTTATATTTTAATTAGTAAATAAATACTAATAAATATAAGTTATTTCTTTATATAAAATTATTTCGTTTATGTTGTTCTTGGTCAATTCTAAGTTGTATATATTTTCTAAGTTGTATAACTACAATGTTAAATTACTTTTATCAATAGAACTGCATAAAATAGTGCATACTAACAACTACCAAGAGCAGTTTAAATTTATTCTCACTTAAATTTTTCCTCGAAAGAGTTTTTTAGTTAAATATTTTTTCTATAGCGCATATAAAAATATATAACAATATATGTTATTTGTAGCATGGATATATACACTATTTTTTCGTTCAAATTTTTTTGTAAATCTAGATACTTCTCGTTATTATATCCTGACCGACCAATCGTGACACGTTTTGTTGATAATGTCTTAATTTTAAGGAATTCTCTATTCTTTTTTTATACGTGTACCCTGCTGACTTAGATATGCTTATCTTTTTAAGTTTTTTCTTTTCCGCTGTATATGTCTTTTTTAAATTTTATGTGTATAACATATTAGTTTTCAGGTAAAATAATTAATTCTTTATTATCTTTTAGTTTTTAAAATTATTTTATTATTTATATTTATATACTTTATATATGTTTATTATTTTATTATATATGTTCATAATCTACAAAAAAAAAATTAAAATCAGGATAATGATCATATTTTTATATGGTCACGTACCATTTATTAAAGGAGTAACTGAATTGGTTCCCGTTAAAAAAAAATAATTTTATAAGGTATTTATTATATTTTATTATTTGTATTTTATACATCTAACCTAAGTGATGACTTTTTGACCTCCAAATCAACGACTTTAAAATGTATATATTATTTACATTTTTTTAACACACATTAACGCATATTTTTAACCAAGCCTACTTAAATATGGTAATCCTAAACCTGTAAAATTGAAAATGAAAATGTGCGTAATTAAACAGGAACCAATTCGGCATGTAAGTTTGGGACTCTGGAACCAATTGGGTACCAAACCTTTTAAAATGTTCTGCTTGAAATTTTGCACGCCCGAATAAGGAAAAATAAACCAACATTTTTGATTTGTATATGAAAATTGTTTTAGTATTTAGATAACTTCTCCCTCCTAGTAGTTCCGCTAGGGAGTTCTCAATTAAAAGCGCTACATTTTAAGTAGCCTTATGCGTCAAAAATTTCCTATATCTAACACTGTCGACAGAAATGAGCCATCCATCATGGTCTCAATGTATCTTTTTTTTACCCCCCTTATCGGTATATTAGGGTTCAATACAGAAACTAATATTTTTGTATTTTCATGCGTAGCGTTTTCTTGGATATTAAATCAGTCACTATAAAAAGAAAATATATATGTAATTCTAGACGCATGTATAATCTTGTAATTGAGCTTTCCTGTTACAGACGGTGATTGGGGGGGGGGGGGGGGGGGTGCTTGAAAAGGCTTAGCACCCCAAAAAAAAATCGAAAGTCCCCCAAACTGATTTGAACATTTTGCAAAGTATTAAATTAGTTTGAAATATAATGTAAATATAAGGTTTTAATAAGTATTAAATAGGTTATTAAAACAGTTTTGCAAAGAAATATTTAATCCTCCCTAAAATTCAATCAAATCTTCGCCTATGTTGTCTGTTTAAATATAAAAATAAAAAAACGGCTTTATTGTAAGGTGCAGTAGGACACTAACTGTGCATTAGGAATAATAAAATATGCAGTTGATTTAATGAACATCTACACTTGAATACTTAACTGCAGACTTGAGTACAATAAAATTTTCTTCACCGAAGTTATTTAAAATTTTTAAAATTAGACATGTGTTATTTTATTACTTGAATCATCGGTTTAGTTTATTATTCATATTTTATAATATTAATTTTTATAAATTGTTTAATTATAATATAAATATTTGCTAATTATAATAATTATTATTATAAAGAATGATTAATAAAAATAGTAAATAAATATTATATATTGTATATTTTATTATATAAATAGTTAAAAAATAGTCTATGGAATATAAATTAAAATAAATAAATGATTAATATGAGATCAAATTGTTTGAATAATTGGTTAGTGAAACCAATGTTGGCTCCTTCCTCGTCTTTGGATTCATCATCTGTTTTATCAGAACCAATAAAATTAGTGTTCAGAGTGTGATATATATTTTAATTGTGCAGTTGGAAATAATTCTTACAATAAATCCTGATAAAAAAAAAAAAAATAAAAATAATAAGTAATAATAATAATATCGACAAAACATAAAAACATCTAAGATCTGGACATTGATGAGTTAGTGTATCGGACATTTTCCTATAAATAGATTATAATATCTTAATATATATCTACGACATTTAAAGCATTATTACAATAATAAATAAATTCATATTATATGCATACATGTTTGTTGTAAAAATGAAAGTGAATTTCATGCCAGTATAATATATTATATACAATAAAAAAAAAATCTATGCCAGAGCTCACCGTTTTGATTACGTTTCAAAGTCAATATTTACACGCTGCATGACTATACTGCACCTTGCGCATGCGAATTTCTTGCCCCGCGCACCTAGACGTTTTAAAAACTTAGATCATAGCGCGCCGGGCGAACGCGGTTATCACGATGTGACTTCTCACCGAATAACCACGAACCACAGCTATTACGAATTACACACATTCGTGATACGTTATCATTCATTGCTCTCTGTGCCGTCAACAACATTATTCTTATTATTGTTTAGTATTTACTCTGTGGGCACAGGTTTTGATAACGGACGGGGAATTCGGGTTTTTGTCGACGTTAGTGAATCCCTCACGGACGACGTAACGTCGACGTAGCAGTGGTACGCGTGTCGCCTAGGATGTTATTTCAACGCTAATTGGACGTACATAACGGACCGTCGTTGCTAGTGGACCGACAACGACGACGTGTGCGCACAGTTTCCCTGGACAAAAGCGATGTACTTCCCGGTGGGCTGGCCGAAAGTCTTGGCACCAGCGCACGCGGCCGGTACCCTCGTCCAGGTGATATGCAACAGGGACAAGATCCTGTTCGCAGTGTTGGCCAACCAGCGGTTAGAGATCTGGTTCTGCAAGGTAAGACGATCGTTCGAATCTGAATGACATCAATATCGTTTACCGACTGGTCTGAACAATCAACTGTCACCTTTTCTCCAAGCTTATGGTTTTCTACTCTTGCGAATGATCTTATACATATTTGATTAGTTTATAATAATATTGTCTACCAAAGTATATTCCAATTGCATTTCATTTTTAATAATTTTTTTTATTATAAAATATACTTTTCTGGTTGCTTAATGCAAGACATTTTTTTCATTCTCTAGATCATTGCTTGGTGTTCTATTAAAATCTGTTTTTACAATTGTAATTAAAGTATTATTAATTTAACTAGAAGTGTTTTAAAATAGGTCATCACCTAGTCATTAAATAATTATTGATTGATTATCAGAAATATCTGCTATTAATATTTAGTTACTTAATTATGTAATCTACACGAAACAATAAAAATATAAATTTTGCTGACACTAGAATATTTTTCACACTATACTTAAAAATTTGAAATAGTAGGTATGTTGTTCCTTTCCTCTTTAGTTTTTTTTAGATATTTCTTTGGTAGGTAGATATCCTAAGCATAATTAAGATTATAATAGCTGATTATCCAATTAATTTTCTGTATTATTCATTATTTTTTATCTATTTATTAGATTAATAATTATGAATAACATAATCTATCAATTCCTTTAATTATATTATGTGATATTATTAAAACTGAGTTGGCATATAATGGTAGTTATAGTTATTTTGACTATTACTATTATAAAAAAAATAGAATAGTTTTAATTTTGTCATTGTTTTGAATTATATGATTATCAATTGTTTCTCTAACATTTAAAAATCAATACAATTCTACTCTTGTCTTATATGTAAGATCAAGTGCATACATGATGGAGGGGGGGGGTTAGTAGTTCAACTCTTCCCCCCCCCATCTCCCAAATTCTAGAAAATAATTAAATTAGTTTTTATAGTGTAAAAGTGGTTTAGCTTATATAAGTATGAAAATTTACAACCTAAATCCCTCAAAGAATTTTTTTTGAATATGCCTGTTTGAGATTAATAAGTATATGTAAGAAATTATTATTTTTTCATCAAAATTAGGAGTATCCCATCTTAGTTGGACCCTGGATGATAAAAAATATTTTCAAAATGAATATTTATTCAGTATCATTTTGAGACTGTATTATAAATCATTTATAGATTATTATAGCATTCAGTTATCACTGGGTAGCACTAGTGCCACATACTTTTTATGTTAAAATATGCTTTGAGATTAACCAGAAACTTGTCAGTATAAAACTGAATGTTTTTTTTCCTTTTTTTTTTTCTTACAGTTCTGTCTTGGGTAGTTTACTCTGTATTAGATTTTTAATTTTATTCATAAAGTACATTTTTGTTTTAATATTTTAATTTTAAAATATTATTTTATTTATTCTTGTAATATAACAAATAACATGAGTACTAAACTGTAATTTATTTAAAAATTATTATTTCATATTATTTCTGAATTTGAGAATTTAGTCTTTATGTATTCATAAAGTACATTTTTGTTTTAATATTTTAATTTTAAAATATTCTTTTATTTATTCTTTTAATATAACAAATAACATGAGTACTAAACTGTAATTTATTTAAAAATTATTATTTCATATTATTTCTGAATTTGAGAATTTAGTCTTTAAATTTAAATGTTGTTATTATTTGAACATGATAAAGTATTTAATCTTCTGAGCTTAATTTATTTCTATTCAGTTATTATTAATTATCTTTTATGGTTCTAATGAATTTAAAATATTTATATTAGTTTATTATTAGCGGAAATAATTAATGAATTGTTTTTATTATTTATTTGAACCTTAACATTATTATCTTTATTTTTTATTAGAAAAAATAATTAAATTTATTATTGTACAGCCTTGTGTGAAAATTACTACTTACACAAGATCTACCCAAAGTCTTGAAGAAGTTGGTTTTAATTTGCGTGTAGAATGGCGGCCAGATTCCAGTATGTTGGTTGTAGTGGTTAGTATTATTTATTTTATAATAATTTATTTACCAGTAAACATAATTTATGTATTTTTATTTTTTCTAGACTACAAAAGGTTATTTAATATTTTACAATTTAAATATTATTGGTGATCCTGGAAGCTTATATCACTTAGAAGATTCACATATTTCTAGTTTGAAAAGGGAAAATGATGAGCTATTTCTGAAGGAGACTATACCAGCATTACATATTAAACAAGTAATAAAATATTTTAAACATGTTTTGTTAATTTAACATTGTTTTTTTTTTTATCTGTTTAGAATCAAATAGCTTGTGTTGATGGTGGAGTAGGTTGTATAGCTTGTATTCGTGATGAACTAATGGTATCTACTTGTAAAGGCCATGTTGTACGATATCATTGGAATGGTTCCATTAATCGAGACTATTGTTTAGATCTACGAAGAACGCCATTTTCTGTTGATCTACATGTTTCAAATGGTGAACTATTCCGTATTTTATTATATTTGTTTTAATATTTATTGAGTATCTATTTTTGTATATTTAAATTTAATAGCGGCACCATTAACTACCAAAAATACTTACATTGTTGACATAGAATATTCACCGTTAGTTGGAGGTTTTGGAATTATTTTGAATGATGGTCGTGCGGCTTTACTTACGGCCTCTTCTTTGAAATTTGACCCTAATGTAAGAAATAATTGAAATAAAAGCTTAACTATTTTAAAATAATACCTAACAATATATTTATTTTTATCAAATAGCAAGTTCAAGGTATTTGGGCTCCTAATATTGATTCTGCCACTTGTACAAGTTTGAATCATAAGTATAGACTCATTGCTTATGGACTAAGAAAGTAAGTTGTATAAATTAATTAAAGTATTAAACCTATGAAATTTTTTTTATTTTTGTATTATAGTTCCCAGGGTGTAGTATTTGGTCTTGATGAACGTACTGGAGGCTTACAGTTATCTCATAACCTAGTTATACCCAGTCAAGTATGGCCAGGTGGAGGATTAGGTTCTGTGCGATGTACTCGGTGGACACCTGATGGCTGTGCTTTAGTAATAGCTTGGGAAAATGGTGGTTTTGCTGTATGGAGTACATTTGGAGCTTTATTAGTTTGCTCTTTAGCATGGAACTTCAGTGTGAATGTTGACTTGAGTTCTAGAAATCCACTCAATATTATGTCTATGGATTGGTGTATTGAAGGCTATCAGCTATGGATGATTAATAGAGCTTCAAAAGATACACATGTTGACACAGTATTACAGATGTCATTTTTAAAAAGTGCTTTAGCTGTTAATCCAACAATGGTATTTTTTTAATTTTAGATTAATTATCGCTAATATTTTATAAATTATAATTTAAATTGTTATAGCAATCAGTATTTTAACTTGTTATTTAAAATAGCTACCAAACATTTAAATTTATTTTCAATTTTCCTTTTTTTTTTTAAGAGCCATCGTCCACATTTATATCTTCAAGGTGAAGATAAACTTTATTTGAATGTAACATCTGGTCTAACCAAAGTTTATAAGATGACTCAATCTAATAACAAAACTAAAGACCAATTAACTATTACTAGTGCTTTAGTTGACAATAAACAATGGATAATTGTTTATGCACCTTCTTCATATTTGGGAACTAATTGGCCAATTCGAGTAAATCGAAGAGATTATTTTCGTAATATTATTTAATTAATTTCTGTCAAAATATTTTTAGACATCTTGCATAGATGATGATGGTAAACACATAGCAATAGCTGGTCGTTATGGTCTTGCACATTACTCATTAATAACACACCGCTGGAAACTATTTGGAAATGAAATTCAAGAAAAAGATATGATAGTAACTGGTGGAGTTCTATGGTGGCGATGTTATGTTGTATGTGGATGCTACAGTGTACCTGAAGATGAACATCAAGTACGAATATATAATGGTGATTCAAGATTATCTAATGATAATATGATTTCATACCAATTAACTGGACAAGCTTTATTGCTTGATTGTTTGGGCAACCGTTTAGCTATCTTTTGTTCTGATGGTATAGTTAATTTATTCAATATTGAACTGTCTCCTAACCATAATACAGGTAATTTTTGAATATTACTTTAACTTATTGATGTTTACTTGTATTTATTTTATAATTTAATTTTAGCAATATTGGATAGAGTACAAACTATTGATATGTCAGCTTTATGCATACATCCCACTTGTGTTGTTGCTGTATTACTGACCACACTCCGTATTGAACCAAAAATTAAAGGCTCAACTGTCAGAGATAATTTTTTACTTAATATTAATGGAAATTTGTTGTTAGTAAATCAACAAAGTTGTGACGATCAGGTATTATTTTAGTTTTTCTATTTAATATTTATAGTGTATATAAGAAATCCAAAATGAATCTATGAATACCACTCAAATAATTTCAAATTGAAGTTTTAAATTAAATTGACCCATAAAATGTTATTTATTTTTATATTTTAGATATAAAAATAAAATATATAAAGCGTCAATTATTTCAACTAAAATATTCATAATTTATTTATGAGAATTTTTGAAAAGTTTAATTTTAATATTTATAATCCTATTTTAGTCGCAAGTTATTCCTTCTCCAATTTTATTGGCATCTTGTGTTGAAAATTCTTGGGTTTCAAGTCAATACCATCGTGATAAACCCCATCTAACTGAAGCTCTCTGGTTATTTTGTGGTGCTCACGGAATGAGAGTTTGGCTTCCATTATTTCCAAAAAATGGAGATAAATCACATACTTTTATGTCCAAAAGAATTATGTTGCCATTTCAACTTAAGATTTATCCATTAGGTATGTTTCAGCATATTAATAAACCTGTTAATAAAGATAATAACAATTGCTGTTTACCGAAATATACAAACTAAAAAATATTTATTGATGAGGTGACTATTTTTATGTTTGAGTTTTCTTATCACAGTAAATATCTATGATTACTGAAAAATAATTTAGACATATTATAACCCTTTTTATTTTTGATCTTAATAATGTATAATCATTTTGTATAGCTTACAATATTGTTTACTTAAATTGGTTTGCCTATTAATATCAACTAACTATAAAAATGAATTCTGAAAATTAGCATTAAAGTATAAATCTTGACCAAACTTACCAAAGATAATGCTGTTTAATTTAATATTCTGTGAAAACTTATACAATTTTTACATTAATTTAAATAATATAATTAATAATTTTATATCTTATTATTTCAGCTATACTTTTTGAAGATGCTATATTATTAGGTGCAGAAAATGATACATTGCTCTACACATCTGATATTTCTACTGTTTTTTCTTTGCCTTTTTGTCAAGTTGAAAGGACGGTAAATAAATAATATTATTTAAAAAATATATTTGATACAATTTTCATTGTTAATTTATATTTTAGAGCCAAGTTTATTTACATCAAATTTTAAGACAGTTAATACGTCGGAACTTAGGTTTTCATGCATGGGAAGTTGCAAGATGTTGTACAAATTTGCCGTATTTTTCTCATTCTTTGGAACTTTTGTTACATGAAGTATGTTATAATTTATTCATAGTTCACTAACTAAATAGTATTTTTTATTAAAAATTCTTTGAATATTTAAAATTAAGTAATTATATTTCTATATTTTTTTAAGGTTTTAGAAGAAGAAGCGACTAGTAAAGAACCAATACCAGACGCTCAATTACCTAGTGTTATAGAATTTATACAAGAATTTCCCAATTTATATTTAGAAACAGTAGTTCAATGTGCTCGCAAAACTGAAATTGCCTTGTGGCCATATTTATTTTCTGCTGCTGGTAAACCTAAAGATTTGTTTCAAGAATGCCTGAAAAGACAAAATTTAAATACTGCTGCATCATATCTTATAATACTCCAAGTTAGTATTTTATTTATAATAAAAGAAAAAAATGTGTATATTTTAAAATTATGATGGCAATGATAGGTTACATTTTTTTATTTTTATTTTTATCTTACAGTGATTATAAAATGAGGGTAGAAGCAGGGCTCTCATAAGAGGGGGGGCTTTTGGACCTTGAGTATAGGGGCCTGGCTATTTTAATGGCCCAATTTTTAAAATGTTTATAGAAATATTTATATTATATTAAATAATATTATAAAGTAACATTTTATGAAATATGTTATATATATAAGTATATAGTATAGGTATATTTAATCATTTTGATAGTTTGAGATGCGGG
Source organism: Sipha maydis (assembly GCA_034509805.1). Taxonomy (NCBI): domain Eukaryota; kingdom Metazoa; phylum Arthropoda; class Insecta; order Hemiptera; family Aphididae; genus Sipha; species Sipha maydis. Next base: position 85,767 of record JASXSY010001072.1, read on the forward strand.
TTAACCATTGATTACCTAGAAATTATTGTATTTGCATCTTCCATACCGCTTTTAAGTTGTAATGGCTTGTAACAATATTTAATTGGAATAATTAGATTTTAATACCTAGCGTCTTAGCTAGATTTGATCAGTATTGTGCAATACACTGCGTAAGATCCAAAACGAGTCAAGATTGATTAAACTTATTTGCTCTTCTATCTATGGAGAATGCATTGGTTTCGACAATAAATTTTGATGATATAATAACTGAGTTTGCTGAGCTCAAAGCCCGTAAAATAAAATGTTAACTTATAAATAAATTATTAATATAAAATGTATTAAATATAAATTAAAATATACTTGTTTTTTTTTCATTTAGATAATGTTGTAATAAAAAATAAAGACATTAATATTGTTAAAAGGCTAACGAATCATAATTTTTTTTATAATTAATGGTAAATTGTATTATTGGATGTTTTGTAAAGTGCCTGAACAAACATTTGGTATAGGGGCCCAGAATTTGATGTGGGGGCCCTGGGTGGGAGTATATTAATTGTGGGCTTTTTATTTTAAAAAATATTTTTACAATATCTGCCCCTCTAAATATACATGATAAAATTATTTAATTAACCATAGAAGTTAACACATTTAACTCTAAATTAATGTTTTTAATATCACTCAATTTAAAAAATGTCATTTCATTTGACACAGGCACTCTGATCTTTATGTTTTGTCCATTCATTTCCATGTATTCTTTTATTCTAAATTTATTATTTCTATTTTGTTACTAATATTATTTTCTTATTTTTTAAGAACTTAGAATCATCGTCAGTAAGTTACAAATATGCTACTTTATTATTAGATTCAGCTCTAGATAGTTGTCAATGGGATTTATCTAAAGACCTTGTCAGATTTTTAAAAGCAATTGGTAAGAATATTATGAGAAATTCATTTAGTCTAAAAATTAAACTATTTTATTAATATTTTGTAGATCCAAATGATGCAGATTCTCCTCGAACTTCATGTATTTTCCCTGCAAAGTATAGTATGATAGGGCAAGGAAGTACAGTAAACCCAAATGAAGAAGACTTATCATTTTTAATGGGAAATATTCAAGTAATTTATGAAACTAGTAAAATTGTTTATGCATTAATTATTAATCAGTAAATAACATTGCTTACAGGTTAGAGGAAGAAGTATTAGTACCAGTATTACACCTAAAATAGATATGAATTCCACTTTTGCTAGAACCGAGTATAATAGTTCACAAAGAAAAAGATCTGTACTTTCAAATGGAAAATCTGAAAATGGGTTTGTATTATTTTATTGACTACCCGATATATATTTCAGGTCATAAATATTGTGTATATTTTAATTATTTTATAAAATTAATTTTAGAAAGGATATGGCCATTTGTAATTCTATTATGGAAGAATTTTTTACCGATACCATTCTTCAAAAGCATGCTGCTAAGTTATTATTTAATTACAAGCTAAGAACATTAGGATATTTTGCTGCTCGATTAGATTTTCATTTAGTTGAATGGTTAGCCAAAGAACGTAATGGAGCAGCTCGTATTGATAATTACATTGTGGCCCTCAGAAGTCTTTATTCAGACTTTTCTATTACTAGACCACTAACTCCTATCCAGAAACGGTCTCCACCTCCATCTGGTGGATTATTTAATCTTGATAAACCTAAGTGGATAGATGGAGGAAGTGCTGTGGGTGATAGTGGTTACATGAGTTGTCAAGATATCCCTCAAGTTTCATCACAATATCCACAAGATGGTTTCCTCGCAGGCATTGGTTAGTAAATAAATTATAACTATATTTTATGATTTATGTTATTTATATTTTGACCCATGAATTTGTTATAAGATGAAGCTAGTACTATTAGTGAGTCTGAAGATGCTTTGCTGTGGAATGAAGAGAGAGCCCAATCTAATATTGATAACTGGAATATTATTCCAAATGCTCATATGATAGAGCACCTTTCCAATGAGCATTCATCACTTGATACTTCAAAATCTGAAGTTCAACTTAGGTTTCTATTTCTTATAATTAATAAAATTGAAATTATAAAAATACTTATGACTATCTATTTTTCAGATATTTGTTACAACTACTAATCGAAGCAGGTTGTTTGGAATGGAGCTTCATTGTATCAGTATTCCTTCGTGACTCACTGGCTGTCCAAAGACTTGTTTCTATTGCTCGGTCTCCAGAACACAGTTATGAATCTGTATCACGATTAAAACAAGCTTTTATTGTATTATATCAATGGAGTTGTAATGAATGGTAACCTATAAACCAATATTAATATATTTTATTGAAATATCCAAATATTTTTTGTCATATTATCTGATTTAATGAAAAATAAAGTTTAATATTTAGAAAAAAAGATATTTTTTGTAAAAAAATTTCAAAAAACATATTATGACCTGGCCATTTAAGACAAAATAAAGATATATTTTTATATACATTAAAATATGAAAACAGCAAGTTCTACTATTTTTGACTAATTTATTTCTAATTCTCCTTACTACTTAAGTAGTTTTTTTAAAAACATTAATTCTAAGTATCATATTTCTTATAACTATTTAAGTAATTGCAATATTAATTTACATTATTTTTTTTAGTTTTGGTTATCGACCTTTCATGTCTATATGTCAAGCACAATTGGGAGTGTTAAATCGAATTATAACATCAAAACAACCAGCTCCCACAGTTACACCACAAGCATCTTCATCTTCACTGTCTAGTGCTCTTACACAATCATCTAGATCTCGATCAGTAAGTGAAGGCACTGGTGGAAGTCACTCTAACTCAGAAATCACTGATCATATACAAGCAGATTGTCATCCTCCAATTTCATTGAATTCTAGTTGTGATGAATCACAAGACAATAATGCTAATTTTGATACTGCATCTGTAGTTAGTTTACAATCACCCAATAGCTGTTCGTTATCTTGAAGTAAAATAATTTACTTGTCCATAGTAATGTATTTTAAATGATTTTTATTATGATTACAGTTTGTATTCACTTGATATTGGTTTAAAATTTATTTTAAAAGACTTATTAGAAAAAAAATTACTTAGTTATTTTGTTTACTTATTTATAGGCTGACAATTAGTAGATTTTATGAACATAACTATTATTTTCATAATTATGTGTCATGGTTCGAAATTAATTTGAATGTATCTAATATAATTCTAAATTGATAGCTATGAATTAGTGACTGATTTAAATATTACAATTAAAACGAAACAATCATTTAAGTAAGTGCCTACTAATTAAAAAAGCCTCAAATTTATTATTTTATATATAGTTTTTTATTTTTTCATGTTATTATTTTAATACAGTTGTGATATATTGTTATTTATTATATATTTTTTGTCCACTGTTGTTATTTTAAAAAAAAAAAAAAAATGTTTTCAATAAATTAGTGTGTTTTAGTTTCTTACATTATTCATATTTGGACAATAATAATTTAAAAAAAACTTATACTCTATAAGAACATTATAATTAAATGTTATCAAGTTATAAATTATTCTAATATTATAAAATACTACAGTCATAACATTTAAATAATGTATTAAAAATTAAAATATAGTATTTAGTATTTACCATTTTCTTGCATAAGTAAAGATAAATACTTTTTACTAAAATAGTAATTTTAAAATAATATTATAAGAATTGTTTTTTAAATTAATTTGTTTTATTCTGATTATCTTGTTAATGTTTAATTTTAAATGTATAACTTTATGTGCCACAATAAATATATTAATTGCTGTAATTTTATCTTCAAAATATAATCGTACTAATTTATCTTAGCTTATTTAAAATTAATAATTAATTAAAGTAATATCAAGCTTACTTATCATGAGTTTTATTTTGGTAAACTTATGAGCAATTATTTTGAAGAATGATTTGTTTGAAGCTATTCTGTAGCTAAGTATTTATGTATAGAACTTAGATTATTTAAATTATAAGAAAAAAATTATTATTCTTATATTAAACATAAGTGAAACTTTAGCTGGTATGCCTCTTGTACAAACTGAAAAGCTCATGTAGGCTGTGTTATTGGTAAATACTAATTTTGCTTGTTACATTATTTTAATTTTAATTATGTTGTACTTTAGTAAGCTGATAATCAAATATTTGTATGTGTTATACAAGGTGCTCAATGTATTTTAGGGTTGCCATTAATTTTAATTAATCACTATTTTTATGTCATAATATGAAAATACAATAATTATTGATTAGTTTCCAATAAAATGTATTAAGACATGTTACATTTTTGTACAATTTATTTAAAAAAAAATTTCTCGTAATTATGATACTTTTAAAAGAATATTATTTAATTGATACGTATGAAATAATCTATTTACTTTAATTTTATACAGCAACCCTAATGTTGTTTTGATAATATATGTTATTGTTTATTTATAAAGTATTTTATGTATTTTTTTCATTATATATATAGTCATATTTTTATTTTATAATTATTTTAATTGATTTATTATACTTAGATAATAGTTCTATGATTAAACAAAAAATTTAAAATAAATATATTGTTAACTTTTATTGTAGGTACTAGCATTGATTATATGTACATATGTACATCTAAAATCGGTGTTGCCAGTTTTATCAACAATTGAATATACATATCTACTTTTTACTTATATAATTTATACGTTATTTCATGTATATAAAATTATTCTATACAGGAGATGCAAGGTGTGAAAAATTATTATAAAATTAAATTGATTTCTAATTTATTGATCAAATATTACTTTATTAAATAAATATACATAAATTAAGTATATATATGTAACAATTATGAAACAATTGAAAAATATTATACGAGTAAATGTTGTACATTTAAGGGAACTTGTGTAAGTATTAATAATTTGTTATTTGAATTAATCAATTCTAAAATATGTATGTAATAACGATAAACTATAAGTGAAACACAAAAATTAAAAAGAAAAGTAAGTAATTTGAAATTTGAAAACAATAATGTCTCTTTTTATTAAAAAAAAAATAATTACAAAACCTAATACAACTTACCGTGCTTCAATTATTTGTCGCAGTCGTTACCACTGAATCTTTTGACATCCGCGTAAGCGTGGCCAATAACCGGTTTGGCTGGCTGACGGCTGAAAAGCAGTTATGACGACAGCCTTTGGCAAACTGCCGTCGACACCACGCAAAGGTATATTTAGGGGGGTACTAAGAATGTCATCGCCCCGGGCGCCAAATCATAAGGGGCGACGCGCTATAAGTTAAATAAGTATAAATAAATAAAAGAACCGGATGGGGCTCGCTCTGCTGTACACTTGGAGGTGGAGTGCGACTCTTCATAGGATAGGTCATTATAATGGATTTGTTAAATTTGAATTCAATGATAGGTATCATTGTATACGAAAAACGATTCTGAACGGAGATGATATGTTTGTCTAGAATATAATACAATGTTATTTATAAATATTGTAATAAGTATATTTTATTTTGATCGAAAAATTTAGAAAAATCGAAAATTTAAATTGTCTATAAATAAGTCAAAATATGTCAAAATACTTTGAAAACTTAACCATGTATAGAGAACGTCAATATAAAGTTTTGGTGAAAATTTCAAGTTGTTGCGGTTTTTCGTTTTTGAGTTAGAGCATTTAAAAAAAACCGATATCATTTGTCAGTCTAGAATATTATATTATACATTATATTATATTTTACATGTAATTTTATGTCAATATTCGCTGTTCAAACGCTTATAAAAAAAATTTTGCCTATAGATTTTAATAATTTTTGAATGACAATAAGAACTACTTCTGTGGAATCTTTTATTCTATTTTCAAGTATTTTGTTGGAGCCAAATTTTTTTTATCACCGATTATAAAAAAAAATGTAAAAATATCGAATATTTTAAATGTCTATAAGTGGCTTAAAAATCAATATAATATTTTGAAAAAAATATGACATAAAGGAAATGCCAATCTTAATAGCTGGTAAAAGTTTCAAAAATCTGCGACTTTTACTTTTTGAATTATAACAAATATTTAAAATCGTTTGAGAATAAATCGCTATTTTATGCAATTTTGATGCGTTGATACAAATGTTAAATTATTCATTTCAGATGGCTTACAACCACATTAGGGTGGTTCTTATTTATAGAGAAAAAATCAAAATACAATATTTTTTAAATTTTACCCCCCATATTTATTCAACTATGTAATACAATTATTTTAGTGTAATATGGATTTTTACTTTTCAATTCCTTCACGTCCCTCAGGAGGGTTGAAATTTGACCAGAATGGGTAGTTTTATTGTTTTTTGTGAATAACTAAAAAAATATTGCGTAAAAATTAAAAATGTATTGAAGCTTAATTATAGATCATAATGTTACCTTTAAAAACTGTCTCATTAAAATTTTTGATAAACCTATTATTTATTGACAAAAATGGATAACCATAAATATTTTTTTTATTCATCCAAAATTAAATTTTTATACGTATAACGTGATTATTGATTAATAAGCGTTAGGGTGGTCCTTATTTTTGGACATTCAAATTTTTGAAATGTTACCCTCCCATTTTGTTTAATACCATAAATGTAATAATTTAGTTTAATTTGACTATCATGATTCACCCCCTTTACGTCCCTCAAGAGGGTTGCTCAAGAGGTATTACCAAAATAGTTGTATGGTTTTTTGTAATTAACTTTAAAAATATTACATTTAAATTAAAAATTCATAATATCTCAATATAGAATCTTAATTGTAGAACTTAATACCACCTACAAAAATCATAATCATATTTACAACATTTTTGATAAATTCATTATTGACCAAAAAAAAAATTGTGAAATTTAGGGTATTTAATGTATTTAGCAAACTTGAATTTTACTATTTTAAAAATATGGTTATTATTGATCGATACAAATAATTTTGTTGTATCGTATATTTATTTTATATTGACATTATCTAAAGTTTTGTAAGATAAGCCCAGCGGAGTGTGGATATTATTGTTATTTGTGGTATTTCCATCGTAAGTGAAGTCTAAGTAGTTTGTATTTAAAGACTAATGAGTTTGATTCATTTAATAATTTTGTGTGACGACATTTGCTTACATTTAATACGTGTTTTATATATATTTTTATTTGCTCTTAAAATCATTAATTGTAATGTCTCGTGAAAGTGTTTTCCTTATTGGTACTATGACTAATCAGATCTCCGGTAGTAAATTACCTTCGAAACTAGACTGTTTACGAGTACTATTTTACAATATGCGCGTAATTAAGTTAAGCCTTCATGAAAGTGCCATTCTTACCATAGATGAATGTTTAGTATTTTGGAAAAAAGCACGGATACCAACTCAATCTGTAGTAAATATAATTCCAAAATTAAAAAAATTGTACGAAAATTGGAAAAATTTAGATAAAAATAAATTAAGGAAGAGCGCTACACAAAAAAACAACGAAAATGAGTTTGAACGTACTTTAAATAATTTATTTGACATTGCACATGCTAATGCCATGTGTATGATTAAAATTAAGGAAGACAGAGAATTTCTCTATTTGCAACGACAAGAAGGACGCATAGGATACATGGCAGGTGTAGACAAAAAATTAACTGAAATAGAAGAACGAAGAAAACAAAGGGAAAATCGAATGAAAGAAAGAGTTGAACAATCGAGTACATCAAATTTGGGTAATTGCTGCATTTAATTTTAATTAAGAATGTTCTTGTCTTATATAATTGTCAACGAAATTTAACGTACAATAAATATTATTTTAAAATATAATACCTAACAAATTATAAATAATATGATGCTTTATTTTAGGATCAATAAATGTGAGTGGTATTTCATATAAAGATAAACACAATTATGAAACATTTGAAGACCCATCGATTCCAATTGAGCACTCTATCGAACAGTCCAAAGAACCAAGTGAACCAAAAACTAAACGAGCTCGAAGAAACTTTATGACTACTCGCTTAGCTTCAGCTTTGGATAAATGCAAAGTAAGTGATCGAGATGCCACTCATTTGATTATAGCATGTGCTGAGGCTTTTGAAATTGATTTTAATGATTACGCTATTAATCGTTCTTCTATTAAAAAAAGTCACGAAAATATTCGCACTCGTATTTCTACAGAAATTAAATCTACGTTTAATAAGTTAGATTTAAATTTCGTAGTTGTTCACTGGGATTCCAAATTTCTCCCTAATTTGACGAATACGGAAATTATTGATAGATTACCGATAGTTATTTCAGCACCCAATACAGAACAACTATTAGGGGTACCACAGTTACCATCAGGATGTGGAAATGAAATCGCTTCTACTGTATTTGATACTCTGCTGGATTGGAATTTAACTGATAAAATACAAGGCTGTGTATTCGATACAACTGCGTCAAATAGTGGTAGATTAAATGGCGCATGTGTACTTTTAGAACAAAAGTTAAATAGAAATATTTTATTCCTTGCCTGCCGACATCACATATTTGAAATTATACTACAGAGTGTTTTTTTACATGCAAAATTAACACCAATGTCTGGACCAGAAATTCCTATTTTTAAAAGATTTCAAAATAACTGGAAATATATCGACGAAAAAAAATTTTCTACTTGGGATGGTGATTCTGATGTTAAGACAATTTTGAATAGTGTAGCAGATGATGTGTTAATTTTTTGTAGACATGCCCTAAATACAAATTTACCTAGAAGTGACTACAAAGAGTTTTTAGAATTAGTAATTATATTTTTAGGGGGCGTACCTCCTAATGGCATTCGTTTTTATAGACCAGGCTCTTATCATTTGGCACGTTGGATGTGTAAAGCTATTTATTGTTTAAAAATGTATATATTTAAAAACCAATTAAAATTAACAAAAAATGAAGACAAAGCTTTAAAAACAATTTCCTGTTTTGTAATAAAATGTTATGTAGAATTTTGGTTTCGATCAACAAATATTATTGAAGCTCCATATAATGACATATTATTTTTACAAAAACTTGAAAACTATAAAACAGATGATAAAGAAGTGGCTGAAATAGCAATTAAAAAATTTAGCAATCATCTTTGGTACATTGGAGAAGAAACAATAACCTTATCGTTGTTTGATGATAGAATTAGTAATGAAATGAAACGTTTGATGGCTAAACGAATTTTAGATTGTTCTGAAGAGGAAGATATGGATATAATAGCAGACTCGTCAAAAAAATATATATTAAATTCTCATGATATTTCTCAATTTTTAAAAAAAAACCTACCTGTTGATTTATTGACAAAAAATTCGAAAAATATTTTTAAGCGCTTACAGTTAAGTTCAGAATTTTTACATGAGGATCCTGTTAATTGGCCAAATAATGAATCATATAAATATGCTAAAGATACAATAAAAGGGATAAAGGTTGTTAACGATATTGCAGAACGTGGTGTCCAATTAATAGAAGAATACAACTCAAAATTCACAAGAAATGAAAACCAAAAGCAGTTTTTGTTAAAGGTATTAAATTATTATAAATCAGATACAATTTGTTTAATTTTTTTAGAAGTAAATAAATAATTGGACATAATTATTTATTTACAGGTGGTGCAAGAATACCGAAAAAATTATCCTGAATGCAAAAAAAGTGTTTTGATCAAATCTTACGCTTATTAATCAGTTATCACGTTATACGTATAAAAATTTAATTTTGGATGTATAAAAAAAATATTTATGGTTTGCCATTTTTGTCAGTAAATAATAGGTTTATCAAAAATTTTAATGAGACAGTTTTTAAAGGTGACATTATGATCTATAATTAAGCTTCAATACATTTTAATTTTAAACGTAATACTTTTTTAGTTATTTACAAAAAACAATAAAACTACCCATTCTGGTCAAATTTCAACCCTCTTGAGGGACGTGAAGGGGGTGAACCATGATAGCCAAATTAAACTAAATTATTGCATTTATGGTATTAAACAAAATGGGAGGGTAAAATTTCAAAAATTTGAATGTCCAAAAATAAGGACCACCCTAAACCACATATATAGCACGATTGACAAGAAGTATTTGTTATAGCACTTCATACCTGATATAACATAGCTTATTATTATATTTTTAAAATTAATTTTAAACAGATAAAATTATAATTACTTTTCCATCAATCATTGAAAAAATCAGTGTGTGTTTTATTTTAAATCTTAATGTATCGTTAGAAAATAATGTTTTTGATAAGTGTTTTATTTCATACTCTATCTCTGCATAGATTTCTCTTGTTTTGTTTTTCCTTCATGTATACAAATTTAATTGGGCGACAAAAACGGGTCGATGAATATCGTGGATTGGACCAGAAAATAAGCTTTTGATTATTTTTTATACTTTGGAGTCGGTGAGGAACTAATGAAACAGTGAAAACACTAATATCACTGACGTCAGTATCTTTAAATGATTGTACTGTGAATTACTGCTAGACCCATCGCAACCCCATTTGTAAATCATTTCAAATTCAGTACAGTCTTCAATATCAATTATTTCAGTAACTGATATTATTCTATTAGTAGTATGGTTCAGAAGATCTTGTAGGTACACTACAACTAACATCAGAAATACTATAATTTTCAGGATAGCATTTTTTTTTTGCTTCAATGATATATTCATAAGCTGGGTATATATCTGCATTTCGCTTTTTTGCTTCATATCTTATATTAATATATTGCTTTTTATTTAATTTATTATCCAAAATAAAACCTAATGCTTCCTCTGCCGAATAAGGTACAATAATTTTTTTAGTACCAAAAGACATTTTAATTTTAATTGCCCTCTTTGGAGTAGACGCGGTCATTTTTAATAAATCTGCAAGCGCTCTGTTTCCACTTTTATAAAATTTTAATTTTGCAGCATGTTTTATTTCTGGTGTAGTGCATAAATTTCCCAATGCTGCAGATCTACGTTGTTTACTTCGAGTAGAACTTTCCGTAAAACATTTCTTTGGCCTTCCTACATTTTTTTTTTTTTCACTAGTAGTATTACATGGGAGTTCAAATTTATTTTGTAGCCATAAATAATTATTTTTTTTTTAAATATACGAAGTGTACTTTTACTTGCTTTCCATTTCCGCACTAGTAGTAAGGAAAAAATTAAAATTGATGATTTTATAGTCTCTATATAAGTATCTGTCCATGTATGTCCTTCATAAATTGCTTTTAAAATATCGAAAATATATTCCCTATTTTTTAATGAACTAGCTTTAATTATAGGAATACTTTTTTTTCTTAAATTTTCAAATAATTCCATGTATGAACATTGGCTATTTCGATTTTGGTAACTTGAACCTATCACAGAAAATAATTAATTTAAATTATGGTGTCGGATCATGAAATTAACAAAAATAAAATCTCAACATCCTTTACGATAATGTTAATTTCATATTTTGAAGTTAATTTGTGTTAAAAAAAAGTACATCAACTTAGAATTTTTTTTTTCGCAATTGTTTTAATGATAAATTTATTTCAACTTAAAAATTTACCTGGTATATTATTATTGTCTATGTTGATGATACAATAAATTATTATGAAAAAAAATAACTTACTTCAATGGAAAAAACTTTAAAAATAATAATTGTTACCTAAACACGGTACATTATCAAACGATAACTAATTGTATTTTACAATTATTAATATTATTCGATATCGGTTGCGCGTCTGTGCCAAATAAAATTTCATTAGCACGATAAGATAAACATTTCGAGACCATAATAATGTATATTTATTAAATCAATAATATGTATAGAATATAAAACTATTACAATATCTCGTATTGTATACAATTTTTATTTTTGAATTTTGGCGTGCTAAGATTGATTTCATCCCACTGTGCGTCGATCGCACATTGGAAACCACGATAAGGCATTTATCTATAAAGCAGTCATTAACGCAGTCGCAGCTTGGAAACCGTACCTTTATGCGATAAGAGAATTCCAATGAGGCTGAAAGGTAAATTTTATAAAAGTGTAGTAAGACCAACTATGCTGTATGGTTCAGAGTGTTGGGCGGTTAACAGGAGAATAGAACAAAGTATGAGTGTCGCGGAAATGAGAATGCTTAGATGGTTGAGTGGAGTAACAAGAGAAGATAGAATAAGGAATGAATACGTGAGAGGTAGTGTTGGTGTAGCACCAATTGTGGACAAGATGAGAGAAAATAGGCTGAGATGGTTTGGGCATGTGATGAGGCGAGAGGAAACGAATGCAGTAAGAGTGGTTATGAAGATGGACGTTGAAGGGAAAAGAGGAAGAGGAAGACCAAAAAAGAGATGGTTGGAGACTTTGGAGAATGACATGAGGGCTGTCGGTGTGTGCAGAAGAGATGTGATTGACCGAGTAAAGTGGAGGTGTAGGACAAGGGTGGCCGACCCCAAATAGTTGGGAGGAAGGCGAGGCAAAAGAAGAAGAAGAAGAAGATGTAAGAGATTGTAAACAGGACATAGAATCAGTGAAGATTAGATAATTATTAGGAGCTTAGTTTGAGATACAACGAAGAGCTTCGATTATAGCATAACACTCAACGGTTAGTACTCTACTCAGGGGCGGATCTAGGGAGGGGTTCAAGGGATCAGCTGACCCACAGTTTATATTTGTTGACAAAATTGGCCTCTTGGCAATTGTTGTCTCTTTTTAGACCTTGGATTGGACTCATGGACAATCGGTCCATCGGAGTTACTTGAAAAATGAATGTCATGTTTATTCAAAATTTACAATTTTTCAATTCATTATTTATATTTTAATTATATCTTTTTAGTAGAAAGTTGAGTAAATCATATTTTGTTCCGTTCGTTTGTTATGCTAATAAAATTAGATTATATTTATTAATCGTAAATAAGTCACGGCGGTTACAATCAGCGGTATCACTACTAAATATATATATATATATAATAATTGTAAACAATGTTTGTTAAATAACTAATATAATAGGTATATATGTACCTACCTATATTATGTATTTAAACTATAATTTTTATAAAATAAATGTTATTATTTTCAGCGACGATAATGAATTAATTCTAAAATGTAGTATAAATATATTTATAAACTTTTATGAGCCTACTGTTTTTTTCACAAGGTATTAATTTCTAATTCAATTTCATCCCTAATAAATGGCCTCTTGAAATGGCTTGACCCACAGTTCCCCAACTCTGGATCAGCCCCTGACTACTGTTTCTAGCATAATGTAAACACTCAGGAATAGTTTAGGTAGAGTACTAAAGATAGAAATCGGTATAGTAGAGTACTTTACCACTGTTGTAGAGTTCACACTTGCTTTTACCTCCACCATCGTTTTTACTGAACTTTACCACAGGTCTAGTTTTAGTATAGTATAGTAGGCGCGAACCGAGCACATGTCTTTACATTTATTTTTAATATGTATTTACTATTCTATATTTCAGATCATATTGTATTTGACGTGATAATTTATATCAATTTATTTTATTGAAAAAGTGGTTGTAATAATTTTCAAAAATAAAAATAATTAAATAAAATATATTTTTCAACAATGACGACGAAGTACAATATCTATATTATTATTAAAAGTAAAAACTTGCAATGATTATTATAATTGTCATTTAATGTTTATGTTGATGACGGTGTGAGTTAACACATCAACTGTACTCTCTTCTACTAAATCACTAGTTTTGTGTAAAATTTTACTCTACTAAAACTGGTAAAGTGAGTAGGAAAAATAGTAGGCTAGTGTACTATACCAAATACTCTACCAATGTAAACCCACCCCTAGAGATGTGTCTAACGTAACCTGTCCATCACTAGTGTGAACCCGGCTTTACGCCGTGTCCTACGTAATAACGAAAAATCCAATAATCGCAGTACGAATTTTAAAATAAATTGTCGGAAACGAATAGGAATCTCCTATGTCATCAAACTACAAATTATTAATAATAGGTTACTTATTAGCAGGGCTCGGAAGTTCTAGCAAATGCATATTTTTCTTGGTTCGTTCTAAAACATCCAAATTAAGATACAAGTATGTTTTACACTTCTCTGATGTCATACACGAAATTTTATTTTGCTATTTTTTGCATATTTACGATTTTTACCGCTCTATTGCTAATTTAAGGTTTTTAGTGCTATTTTTGAGAATATTTTCACATAAATATATACTGTGGGAGCTATTTTGCTAATTTAGAGTTTTAAATGCTGTTTATGGGCAAATTTTTAGATAATAAAGGAAATAAACACATACTTTTGAAAAACTAAATTACCTACTAAACAGCAGTCTACGAATATGTGAACGAAAATAAATTGTTTCATTTTAAAATGATACTCATCCAAAATTTTATTTTGCATATTTTCCAATTTTTAGTGCTATTTATAGCGCTTATATTAATATTTTAATGTGCATATTTAAGCGCTAAAAATTAATTTTTTTAGTGCTATAACTTCCGAGCCCTGGTTATTAGACACAACATGTTGCGGCCAATATGGACAAACCTGTCCATATTGGCCGCAACATGTTCGTGTAACATTCTTTGATGTTTCACTAAATTACCGATTGTCAGCCGATCCCCAATTTGTTACACAAATGTGTTGCAAGTTCACTGAATTATTACAAGAATATATTACAAAAACGCGTTGCAAGTTGCGTGTTGCAGTTGCATGTTACACAAGTATGGACGCACCTTAAAATAATAAGTTAATTAATTTTACTTTACGTAAAAGAGGGACATTCGAAATTCATGTATACTCTCCCATGATTACCAAACAGTTTAAATTAAGATTTTAAAAAGAACCGGATGGGCCTCGCTCTGCTGTACACTTGGGGGTGGAGTGCGACTCTTCATAGGATAGGTCATTATAATGGATTTGTTAAATTTGAATTCAATGATAGGTATCATTGTATACGAAAAACGATTCTGAACGGAGATGATATGTTAGTCTAGAATATAATACAATGTTATTTATAAATATTATATAAGTATATTTTATTTTTAAACGAAAAATTTAGAAAAACCTAAAATTTAAATTGTCTATAAATAAGTCAAAATATGTCAAAATACTTTGAAATTTTAACCATGTACAGAAAACATCAATATAAAGATTTAATGATAATTTCAAGTTGTTGCGGTTTTCGTTTTTGAGTTAGGGCATTTTAAAAAAACCGATTTCATTTGTCAGTCTAGAATATTATACATTATATTATATTTTACATGTAATTTTATGTCAATATTCGCTGTTCAAACGCTTATAAAAAAAAATTGTGCCTATGGATTTTAATAATTTTTGAATGACAATAAGAACTACTTCTGTGGAATCTTTTATTAAATTTTCAAGTATTTTTTACGAGCCAAATTTTTTTTATCACCGATTATAAAAATAAAATGTAAAAAAATCGAATATTTCAAATGCCTATAAGTGGCTTAAAAATCAATATAATATTTTGAAAAAAATATTACATAAAATAAATACCAATCTTAACAGCTGGTAGAAATTTCAAAAATCTGCGACTTATAATTTTTGAATTATAACAAATATTAAAAATCATTCGAGAATAAATCGTTATTTTATGCAATTTCGTAAATATTTAAATTTCAAACAGTCATAACATTTTTTCCTCTAAGTCCGGAAGTAATTTTTTTAAAGATTTTTGTAGAGTAGCTTATAGATAAACTAGTGTTAAAATTTTGAACCTTAAGTATGAACAGAAAAAATTCTATGAATTTTTATCTACAAAATAACTTGCAAATTATCGTGATTTTTACACATTTTATACAAATTTGAGCTTTAAGGGTATATAAAAAAATTTGAGTAAACCGATCACCGATATTTTTTAGTTACAATAAGTTTAACTTATTATAAACCTTGTATTAAATTTTCAAGAGTTTTCGGTCTGCCAATTAAATTTTATAGATGTTTAAAAACGAAAAATTTAGAAAAATCGAAAATTTAAATTGTCTATAAATAAGTTAAAATATGTCAAAATACTTTGAAAACTTAACCATGTATAGAAAACGTCAATATAAAGATTTGGTGAAAATTTCAAGTTGTTGTGGTTTTTTGTTTTTGAGTTAAAGCATTTTAAAAAAAACCGATATTTATGTCAATATTCGCTGTTCAAACGCTTATAAAAAAAAATTGTGCCTATGGATTTTAATAATTTTTAAATGACTTTAAGAACTACTTCTGTGGAATCTTCTAATAAATTTTCAAGTATTTTGTACTAGCCAAATTTTTTTTATCACCGATTATAAAAAAAAAATGTAAAAATATCGAATATTTTAAATGCCTATAAGTGGCTTAAAAATCAATATAATATTTTGAAAAAAATATGACATAAAGGAAATACCAATCTTAACAGCTGGTAGAAATTTCAAAAATCTGCGACTTATACTTTTTGAATTATAAAAAATATTTAAAATCGTTTGAGAATAAATCGCTATTTTATGCAATTTCGTAAATATTTAAATTTCAAACAGTCACAAAATTTTTTCCTCTAATTCCGGTAGAAATTTTTTTAAAGATTTTTGAAGAGTAGCTTATAGATAATCTAGTGTTAAAATTTTGAACCTTAAGTATGAACAGAAAAAATTTTATGAATTTTTATCTACAAAATAACTTGCAAATTATCGTGATTTTTACATATTTCGTATAAATTGGAACTTTGAGCACTTATAAAAAAAAATTGTGACCTACGATTTTAGATTTTTTTTTATCAGTTAAGGAACAACTTATAAGAAACCTTGTATTAAATTTTCAAGATTTTCTGGACAGCCAAAAAAATTTTATCGTTTTTTAAAAAAAAAATACTTAAAAAAATTGAAAATTTCAATTGTCTATAAATAGCTTAATAAAAGTCAAAATACTTTAATAATTGAATGGTGTATAGAGAACGCTAATCTAAACATTTGGTGAAAATTTCAAGTATTTACATTGATTAGTTTTTGAGTTATAGCAAAATAAAAAATTTGATTATGTCGAAAACTGGTTTTGCGTAAAAACTCCCGTTTTTCCCAAAAAAAACACACATCATTGTAAAATCAATACATTCTTCACTCCGTTCAGAATCTAAAATGAGGGGACACTAGGGGAAGTATTTGGAACGACATAATAAAATAAAAATTGAGAAAATACTCAATGATTTCGTCAGAAAATTGATACATAAAAGTTCTCTACAACATTATAAGTCTAAGGATATGTACTCGTATATAAAACAGTTAGTAAATTACTGGAGTCATGTACAGAACAGATTTAATTGAATTTGAATGTATTGTGTATTTACTCAGGACACAAATGTCCGTTCACCAAAGGCCACCATTTTGAATCTGCTTATATTTTACTCTACAATCTTTCACTATTGTCATAACGAAAAATCACAGATTCAGACAAATTCTATGCTTATTCTACGAACATAATCACCATATCAGTCTATTAGAGTACTAAAAATGACTACTAGTGTGGGATTTGTTTTTAAAACTAATGCACACCCCATACAATATCATTATTCAGTACTTGAATAGGTAATGAAACTATATACGAGTATACCCCATGTACTTATGTCGTTTCCATTAAACTTCTGTTTCATCACTGCTCGTGCATTTCTAGATGGTTAAAAGTAACATTACAAATGTACAATACCAACATTTCATGTTACCTGCATCAGCATTGTGTGTACTGCATTTATCGGGGTCATCCATGCCCGGCGCAGAACAACCGGTGGTAGTTAATTTTAAGCTGCGGGTGGTCGTTTTTTCCACCCTATACGGGTTAAGTGAACGCAAAAACAGTATCAATTAAATTCGAAAATTAATATTTCAATTACAATGTATCAAAAATGCAGTTTCCATCAGCTTTCTGAGTACAAACCACTTAGCAACATTTCGGATAGCGATTCTGACGGTAGACTAGCCAGCCGGATCGAAGAAAAGTTTTATTTTAGTACAACTATTGTAAGTTTGTTCAGATTTAAAATCATTTGCAGTCATTTAAGTTATCAGTATAAAATGTAATATTGTACATCTTATATATTATGTGAAAAAGAATTAATATCCCAATAATAATAGTTTTTTGATCTTTCATTCAATATTTTTTTGACTAAAATTTTTTTTATTTATTTTAATTTAAACTGTTTTAAGTATAACTTTCATTCCTGTTTTGAAGTTGTCAAAAAAAGAAATTCAATAAGTTCCTCCTACTTTCTGTATTGTTTAAAATTATCTCTCATCGCTTGCTCATCAAAAACCTATGCGATCTTACCAAAGCTTCATTTGAAATTGCTCCTGAGAAATTTAAATCAGTTAATCAGTCAATAGTCAATGATATAATATTTCAATATACGGTACACAGAAGTACGGAAAAAATTATGAGATTGAAAATTATGAAAAAATAAGCTATACCATCATTGATGGCGTAATTTTGGTATTTACAGAGGGCTGAGTGCAGTTGCGATATAAAAACCGGTTTTGTCCGATGGTATCAGAAAAAGGTGTGTAGAGGACACGGATGGTGGAGTGATTTTGAACGCAGCTGTAGGTGTAGTCACTAGAATAGTTCATGGATACCGGTAATGATATTTTAGATTATGAGTAAAGCAAGGAATGTTTTGATTTTATTCATTGATACATATAAAATTATATATATTTTATATATATATACATATATATATATATATATATATATATATATATATATATATATATATATATATATATTTAGTATGTGGTTTTACTAAGATATTATCTTATTTTTCTGTTCACAATATAATTTAAATCAGAAAGATTATTGTAATCATCAACTATTCTAGGTATTTTGTCTCTATTAGCAAATGTTGTTTATTTGATGCATTTAGGAGTTAATTTTTGAATCAATCATCATTTTTCCCTAAATTATGAAAAATTACATAAAATACAGCAACATTTATACGAATTTAAATCAAACAATATTAGTTATTTCATTTAAATTGACCATAAGGACTAAAAACATAAACTGAATACTTAGGTATATAAGTATTATTTACGTATTATAATAATAATGATAACTGTTATAATTAAAATCATTATATCAAAGTCCTCGAGTTTTATTTAAATATCATTTTTTTTTCTTAGTGAAATTTGATTGTGTAACTTTTTCTTTTTTTTCTGATTTATATCAAGGTAGGTTTTCATTTTTTTCCAATATATTTTTCAATGAAAAATAATTATTGTTTACTTTCTTTATTCATATTTAGATTGGAATGAAACAAAGAATGCAATGGTTTTACCATTATTTGTTATTATTTTTTGAGTTTGCGTACACGATTTCAATTAGAAGGTGTGCATCAGTTTTTAAATAAAAAGTAAAATGTAGGAAAGATAGAATCTTTTTACTTTTTAGTATACCTCCCCGGTGTAGGTCACTCGTGACATCAAGACTACCAAAAAACAACACTGCTATGGCTATTTTGTTGTGCACCATACATGTCCACCAGATCGTGTTAGCCGACGGCAAACTAGTGCTTGCTTCTATGCTTCCAGCTGATCTCACTCTCGAATGAGCTAGAATTTACTGTCGAAGGGAGGAAATATTAATGTACTACTAAACTGGTATAGTTACTTTTTTATCCATTAAAAGATAATTTATCCAGCGCCACGGTCGTGGCGCGAGCTAAGTAAAAAAAATAAAAGCGGCTGCACGACAGTGTATATTATCTCGAAGCAGGAGTTTCCCATTAAAACCGTGTAAATTTCGGTATTTTTTGTCAGATGAGATAATTAATTATCTACTGAATCAATTTATACCTAGTAAATTGCAAAACATGAGGAAAATCATGCAGATGATCCTTTTGTAAAAATCATAAGAATCGTACAGTTAGAAATTAAGTTAATAAAGGAAACGTGAAACATTTTTAATGAAAAATTATACTGAAATCTGGAATCACGGCGGCCGCTTCTCGCGTTGTCGTGCCGACCGGCCCCCACTCACGCTCCCCCACTCCCGGTCACCTACTACGGCCTCACACTATTACGTGTATTATCTATGGCTACGTCGCATTTCATTATTACTACTTCATGTTAATATTTTTATTATTTTATCAAACTTATGTAGCCCTATCTAGGGTCACTAGTTTAAACGGTTTACATTTAATTAACTTTGATCCTGTAAATATTAAAGCTCAAACATCTGCAATTAATGAGTATAATCGTCTGAAAAAACAATATCGTCCTGATTTGAAGTTAATAGATATTAATTTAAAAAAGCACAACAAAATTAAGGATTTACCTTGGGTGAATCCAACTATAAATGTTATAAAAGATGTTCAACAAAAACAATTCATAAATCAATTACCAAATCAACTTTTACTATTACCAGGTTTTACAAATTATGATGGAGTATCATGTTATGCAAACTCATCACTACAAATGATTTTTAACTGCCATTACATAATAAACCAATTAGTACAAAATGAAGAACATTCTGCTTTGACTAAATTAGCTAAATCATATTTGTCACAACAGAACCCACTTAACAGTATTCCTTTAAGACGATCTTTAGGACAACATTTTAATCATGTTCAGCAACAAGATGCAGCTGAATTTATCAATGCCCTTCTTTGTCATAGTGATTCGCTTAAAAATTGTCTAAAACATGAATTAATATCGATATTAACATGTTTAAATTGCTATGATGTTAGAACCAATAAAACGCCCAACTATATATTACCTCTAGCAGTTATCGAGAATAAAGTTACATTAAATTCATTATTTAATGAATTTAGCAAAGAAACAATACTTGAAATTAATTGTAGTAATTGTAGGATCACAGGAAACCATTCGAAAGTAATGAACGTAACTAGTACAAGACAATATTTGTGTATACAATTACAATTATGGAATGAATTACAAGAAAAAATGCATAATGTATCATTGATATCTTTGTCAACAATATCTTTAAAAGTTGATGAAAAAATGTATAGAATATGTTCTGCGATTTGTCATCACGGGGAATCATTACATCATGGTCATTATACAAGTTTAATAAAAAATCAAATCTCTGGTTCAGATGTAATGATCTCACTTATAATAAAGAAAGATGGCCTAGAGGTGGCAAAGACATTTATATAATAATCCTCGAGAAGCAAAATTAATAAAAATTGGTTATATCAAAACAAAAACCCTCCGTCTTACTCCGTATAAAAATTAGCTAAGTAAAAAAAAGAAAAAAAAATCAAAAAAAAAAATCATTGTACAGTGAAACCTCTATTAATGGACACCTCTCAATAGTGGACCCTTCCCAATAGTGGACACTTCTAAATTCCCCGGCAAAAATGTATGCGCATAATAGGAGTTATAACCTCTTAGTAGTGGACACTCCTAATAGTGGACGTGGACACAATAAACTGGTACCAAATTAAAAATTACCTCTCATAAATGGACACAATAAATGTACATATCGAAAACGTACATATTAAAAACACTATATTTATCTGTTATATATTCGTTCATATTTTATCTTATCTTAATGGTTTCCCTATTCGAAAAATTATAATTTGAACTGTATGTTGTGGGTGTTTTATTAACAAAAAGAATAAAAAGGAAAGAACAAAGTTTATCGAAATGATAATGAATTAGTTTTTTACTTTGAATTTGAAACACACTGTTTAAAAACGTACAATAAAATAAAACCAAAAGAAGACAACGGACGGTTGCGCGACGATGGGAAAGAGGGGAGCCGAGGTGTGATTGTAGCAGCCGATACAATGCCGGAAAAGTCCAACTATTGCACCATTGGTCGCCACATAAACCGTTCGACTGGTTCGGGTTATCCGTATACGTGCACTGCGTGAGTCAGCCCAGGGTAGGTCTCACTACAGTGCAAGTAAGGGACTGGTCTCTGAATTTTTTTAATTTTACTTAATCATTAAACATTTTTATAAGCATTTTTATACTACATACATATATTTTTAATACATACATACATATTTATATTATAATATATATAATAAATAATAAATTAATATTCCAATGTATATGTTCATATGTATACAGTGTACATATAGCCCATTTCCTATAGTGTCTCCCTATAGTGGACATTTAGTAATTTTTTGAAAATGTCCACTAAGTAAAGGTTTTCTCAATAGTGGACAACTCTCTATAGTGGACAATTTTTAATTCCCCGTGGCTGTCCACTATATAGAGGTTTCACTGTATAACCAAAACATTTTTCACTTCATATAGAATTTATAAAACCAGTAATTTCAAAGCACTATAAAGATGTGATATCATAAATAAATAAACTGAATAAGTAAACTGAATTACTTTAATTCAAACTGAATTAAAGTAAATTAAAGTTAATTAAAGTAAACTGAATTTACTTTAAATAAGTAAACTGAATTTAAGTATATTTAGTCTGTTTCCATAATTTATTTACTTGGCGAGGAAATTTTAGTATTAATATAGAGTATACAGTGTTATTATTGGTTGTAGAGTATAATGTTGATTAGTATAGAAATGTTCACTGTAATATTTTTAATTTATAATGTCTTATTGTCTAATTATTCATCCAGCGCCACGATTCTTATATTGTATCGTATGAAGTAAAAAATTTCCTCGCCAAGTAAATAAATTATCGAAACAGACTAAATATACTTAAATTCAGTTTACTTAGCATTTATTTATGATATCACATCTTTATAGTGCTTTGAAATTACTGGTTTTATAAATTCTATGTGAAGCGAAAAATGTTTTGGTTATACAATGATTTTTTTTTTTGATTTTTTTTAATTAGCTAATTTTTACACTGAGTTAGACGGAGGGTTTTTGTTTTGATACATTTTATCCTAAATTAACAATGAAACCTAAGACTATTTGGTATCACTTGGACGTAATTTTTCAGTAGGTATAATTTATTTTATGGAGTAGAAATATCAAATAATATTTAAACGATATTTAACACAATAAAACTTAAAATTAAATATACGATAGATAATATAACAACATATAGAAATATGCTAGTCAAGGTCTTCTGGATATACTATTATATATATACTAGCTGATCCTGTTCACTTCGTTTCTCGTTAAATATACCAACTTTATATGACTCTAATTTTGCTCAATTCGGTGGATGATGTTCTAGATTTATCTTAAGTTTTCTCTCTAGAATACAAATTCTGATTCACAGCAGTATATTATCAGGTAGGCAATCTACCTGCGGTAGATCGCGGACCTAGTGCTGTTTGTACGTACCTTAGTGTATGATTTAAATCTAATAAAGTATCAAAGTTATACCAAGTTTGACATAATACGGTGGATTAATATAATCAATTAATACATAATCCTAACCTAACCTTAACATACTAAAATCCGTAGTGTAGAATTGTATTGTTGACCATTTGTATTAGTATTTCGAACTATTTCTGTTGCTCCGAACAATGTCATTTGAAAACATGAATTGAATGTTCTAATTGACTTCAGGAACACGTTAGAATTTGGATCTGTACCGATAAGTAAACCGTTCAATGGTTCAGGTGGTGTTTCAATTTCAGGTAGTTACATCTTTCCTGATGCGCAACACATCCCGACTGGCTCATTTTTGAATTTGAGAGCATGGCAATGCGGGCATTCCTTGTCCATAGCACAAATTACTACTTTTGAATGAGCATAATATTCAATATCGGGCTCATACTGGAATGCTAGACGCAGGAATGAATCAGATATAAATGTTCGATGTACCTGTTGGCGTTGTTGGTCATTTGCTCTGCGTGAGTCAACTACGAATCATTCGCACTATCGGATTGGCATTGTTCGTCTGTTCTTTACGCTCTTCTATTTCTCATGTTTGTAGCTGCATTTGTTCTACGACAAAAATTGGCATTCTGGCGTCTTCTTGGCATTTTTAATGATACAAACAAATAGAAAATATTTAAAGTACTTATTTATGTTTTTTTTTTGGTTACCTTGCAACGTCGGGTAATTCATTATATTAACCAATAATAAATAAATATTATTCTCAAATCTCATAACCCCATAGCAACCATTTATAAACAAAAACAAAAATTTCTATCGTAAGTCTCAAAATTCCTGTTTGAGCACCTCCCGGGGGTGGAGTTAGGTCCATATATAAACCCTATAAACCCGCTCCACGACATTCTCTATCATTTAAAAAAAAAATCAAGATAATCGGCCCAGCCGGTCTTAACTGATGCAATGTTATACATTTTTTGTCTCCATTTTTATATATATAGATATATCAAACACGTTTATCCACCCTAAAATATCTGACCTTGGTTATACATGTTTTATCGGTTCTTGTCGGCCAACGATTCAAGTAAAAAAAAAAACCTTTTAAATTTGGAATGTGAGAACGACTTGGTTCGTCTATAGAACATTTTTCTTTTCTTTACTAAGGACCCTTTGGTATTGTGTTAAAAAAATGCAACAATATAGTGGTACACCTGCCACCCTTGTCCGATTCGGACTAACGCTGCTGTGTCGCTCGATCGTTACGAATAACCATAAATACTGTACACATTACACGTCCACGTTACGTTATAAGAAATAAATCTAGTTTGAACCGAAGGAATGTATGTTTTTCTTGATAATATATGGAAAAGATAACGACATAATTGAATCTCATTCAGAGATGATTTGGGTCGAAGATCAATTTATGAAGGTTGTATACTTACATTTGCTGTATATACTTAAATATGCATATACTTAAGTATTATATACTTATACATATATATGTATTTACTTATACTATATGTATAAACTTATACATACTATGTGAATAAAATTATGCGCATAAAAAATAACAGAAGGTTGTAGTTAGTTGATCGATAATATATATTTTACCATCGTATAGGTTTAGGTACATTATCTAAAATAATTTTGTCTTAAAAGTCTAAAAAATGAGTTATTTTGAAATAAATCTATGACTACAATACTATAAAGTTTTTAGGCGTTGGAAGTTGGAATAACGTTGGAATAGAGTTTTATTTATGTTAATTTATTTTATTAGATTTTTAGACTGTAAATAGTTAAAATATAAAATATATTTAAAATTACTATACTTGAATGAACACCGAATAATCAAGATTGTTTAAAAAAAAATCATTAGATTTGTACATTTTATATTTTACAGTTTTTAGTTGTTGTTCGGTGTAATTGTATAAAAAAAAAAAAATATAATTTAAGAAACTCAAATTTATATTGCACTGTAATGCCGGCTACACACGATCAGTTTTAACTGCCAGTTCAAACTATCAGTTAAATTGTCAGTTAAAATGGGCGGTACTCCTTTCACCCAAAAATAACCTTCCTCTTTTTGCCCACGTCTTTTTTTTGAGCAAAATTGAAAATACAGTTTCCTCTTTTCGCCCAAAAATAATTGCATTCTTAACGCCCATGGTTTCACGTTTTACATTTAGAAACTACTGTCTCAAAATTTATAATTTTAAAAAAATCATATAATAATCAAACAAAAAAAAAAATAAAAAAATTTATAATTATTAATAATAATTTAATAAGTATTAAAAATAAGTATTAAAAATAAGTATTTAAAATAAGTATTAAAAATAAGTATTTAAAATAGTGTTATCGATGTAAAATAACTAATAAGTAATTTGATCAGGTTACAACATAAATAAATAGTATAATATAACTAGGTATATATTTCGATAGAAGAGTCGGCACCTTTATACACTTTTCTCGACTGACTATCAATGCCGGATCTTGAACT
This sequence comes from Sipha maydis, assembly GCA_034509805.1. Classification (NCBI taxonomy): domain Eukaryota; kingdom Metazoa; phylum Arthropoda; class Insecta; order Hemiptera; family Aphididae; genus Sipha; species Sipha maydis. The sequence continues at coordinate 111,464 of JASXSY010001072.1, forward strand.
CCAGGGGCCCTGGTGCAAACGAAAATTAAGGGATCCCTTTAAAAACAATTTACAGTACTGAATTATATCTTTATATTTCTACTACAAATTAAATTACATTATACATTTATAACCATATTTTTACATATAAGTAATAAAGTATTTTAGTAATAGTAATAGTTTTTTTTAAATAGTTTATTTTTTTTTTATTTTTTTTATTTTTTTTATTATAATTTTTTTTTTTATTATTTTATTATTTTAATTATTGTTAATTGTTACAAATTAGCATTACATATCTAAAGCTGTGCAAATCAAATAGATTACATAATATATTTTATAATACATAAAAGGTTACATATGATACAATAAATACTGTAAATGGGCGGTTGTCGTTTGGGCGAAGGTAATAATTTTGACCAAAAAAATAATAGTCCGTTTGGGCATAGATTAAATATACTATAGATAGCCCACGGGTATAGGTGATATGGAAACATTTAAATTAATATCACAACGTCTCAATAGATAGCGCACTCACTTGTAATATCGAAAAATAATTTACAATTAATATATAATCATATATATATAATCAAAATATATGGTCAGTGAAGAGAGGGATATGATCAGCCGCGGTTCGGGCGATTTATACTAAAAATAAATTGCGATAAGGAATAAATGAATAATGAAATAATAACAATCGTCAACGCTCACAAACTAGATTGTGTCAACGCCGTGGACAAAAATCTATTTTAATGTCTATTGTACACAAGAATTTGATGTAAATATCATTTAACACAAACACAATAATTCGACATAAATAAATTATTATAACATTACATTATTGTCATTATTACAACATTAACAACTCAGCACTTCTGCAGTCTGCACGAGCAGCGGTGACACAATTAATTCACCAATTATTTTTAATATTATCATGGCTACGAAAGGCAATAAATGTATGTTTTATAACTGTGGTAAAAATAAACGAAATTATAAAAATATCAAGTTATTCCGTTTTCCCAAAAATAAAGAGCAGGCAAAAGAATGGGTTAAGCAATCAGGTTAGTTGAATAAAATCGTGTTTAAAAGTTAAATAATTATTCTTTTTAAAAATTTAAAAATTTAAAAATTAATACATTAAATTGTATGTATTTTTATATGAGGCGCGTAGCTAGGAATTTCAAAGAGGAAGTGTTATTTAAAATTAATTGACAAAATTATATACATAAAACTAATACCTTTACCTATATTTTTGTAAAAACGTATTACAAGTGAATAGATAATGGTTTATGAGAACATTTTTTATTAAAATTTAAAATTTTGTATCCTATATATTATAATTATTAAATAAAAAAAAACGGTTTAAAATTATAATTAATGCCGGGTCCTTATTTATTACTTTACATTATTGTTATCGTAATAATTATTGTTATTTTCGTTTTGATAAATAAACGGTTAATGAAGCATCATTATCTTTATAAGACATAAGTTTACTTCAGCTGGAAGGGGGGTGTTACTACACCTGTAACACCCCCCTGGCTCCGCCCCTGTTTTATATTATACATTATTTTAGATTTTGAGCGGAGTGATGAATGTATTGTTTTTACAATGATGTATGTTTAATTTCTTTTAAATTTTTTTCTTCTTATCTTTGTGTCTGAGGACAATATTTGGAGCACTAATAGTGCTAATATTTTTTATAAGCATAGAACTTTCAAATTTTTACGAAATATCTTTATAAACTTTTTATAAAGATTTTATTATTTTAATATATCGGTAGTGTTAATATTTTCACCTGTATTTTGTAAGATGTAAGGTATTATTAATTATTAGCTTTAAAGTTATTCTTATTATATTTCTTTATATTATTAATTATTATATTAATTATAAAATAATTTTTTTTCGCTACTTCACCAATTATTTTAAGAATTTATAATCATGTCACATTTTTCATTATTTTTTAAAACATTATATTATTAAGATTTCAAGTGTTAATCTGTATTGCCAATAATATATTATTATTTAATATTATTACCATCATAGATGTTGATTAAAATAAAATGTATATTTAATAAATGCTACAGATATATTGCAGTCCGCTTGTGTGTGTGTGGTGTTCTGAGGATTTAGTCCGGCAGATTTGGTCCGACGGATCAAGTCTCTCGCTTCTCCACAGACTAAAGGACCAGGTGCGACGGACCACGGACCTTGATAAGAAATTTTTATATTTTGTATTTTGATATATTTTAATCATTTTCAAATCTTTTTTTTTGGTGTACCTAGTTAATTTTATTTTAGTAATTGTTAACGCCGAAGATTGGACGGTTGCATAATGCACCGTCGTATCAGAGAATAATTAAGTAAATCGGCCTAATTTTAAAACACCGGTCGGCCACGCACACACACACACACACACACACATCATGCTATCTGTTTGTGAATTATTTTTATATTAATGTTATCGTGTGTTATATAATATTAATTAATATGAAAAATTCTGTCGCGTTATCGGTCCGCCGCCGCCGATTGCAGGCAAAGAAATATTTAGCACGGCCGCCGCAATTTTGTTGTTTTCCGCCCGTCGTCGTGAGCAAAACGTCGCGAACGTATTCTATTTTTTTTGTGTTACCAGGCGCGAATCGCCAACATTTTTATAATTTTTGTTATTGTTTTTTATAGTGTGCGCTAATCGCCACTGATTTATATTTTATATTATTTGCGTTTTGTGTGCGCTAATCGCCACAAATATATTCTTTTTATTATTAATTGAGTATACGCTAATCGTCACTTAATTATTATATTAAACATTATTTTTTTATTTATTTGTGGGCACGAATCGCCACTTTATTTATTATAATTTGTTGTCGCGAATCGCCACTTTATTTATTATATTTGTAATTGCACCTTTATTATTATTTTTATTGTTAGAGTAAGTGTGAATTACATATAACATTTTAGGTAGCTGCAGCTGGCCAGTTTTGCGCTCCACGAATTGTGAGTTTTTATTTTATATTATTTATTTATTTTATTTTACAAATTTATTTATTTTGAGCCAAAGGAGCCACAATTATTACTATTTATATTATTATTTATCTATATTGTTGCACCAAACAGGTGAAGTGAATTATTTTTATATATTATATTTTACATTTTTAAGTGTTGGACCAAAAGGGTCGTATTTTTTATATATATATATATATTTATTATTTTACACTTTTAAGTGTTGCTGTGAATTTTATATTATTTTATTAAGAATTATTATACAGCAACACATAGTTACCCCATTTGTTTACCATTTTTTATATAATATTAGTACCTATTGTCCTTAGTTTTAAGTACACACCCACACGAATACACACATACACACACCACTTACACACATAGTCGGACAGTAGTCGCGCGGCGATCCCAACCACTGCTGTTCGATCTATTTACAATTTACACACAGACACATAGTGTGGCCGACACGGTCGGTATAACGTACAGAGTAGTTGGTGTCCGGTGCGCGCGTATTAACGCTATACGCTCCCGGCCCGAACATTTTGGTGACCTCGACGTGATCTTTTATATTATTTTTACACTGGTGTGAATTTTAAATATAATTTGTGTTAATTATTTTGTGTGTATTCTAAGTGAGTTATTATTAGGTGGTACATAGTCAGTATTATTACCAAGTCTTGGTTTGCGTCTTTTGAATTTTTACTTGTTTTGTAGTTGTAATTGTGGTCGTGAGTCTTTTTCTTTTCTATTATCGTTTTTAATTAATTTCGTTAACATGGTACTTGATGAGAGGGAGCAGAAGGTATTGAGCGATTTAAAGAGAAAGAGGGGTGTGGTGAAATCATCTCTTACGCGTTTACAAAATTTTATTACGAAATTCAACCCACGAGAAGAGCCCATTACGCTATTAGAATTCCGGCAAGAAGAACTTCCACAGATCAACCGAAAATTTGATGATATACAGTGTCAGATAGAGCTTATCGATGTTGACAATGCAGATGAAGGAGAGGAAGAAAGAGAGGCCTTTGAAGTAAAATATTTTTCCATAAGATCAGAAATGCAGGAAATTATTAACGCTGAAAAGAGCTATAATTCGTCAATAAACAACACTTCAACGAACACGGCTAATACGCATTCTCTACGGGCCCGCCTAGCTCCAATCTCATTACCAAGTTTCGATGGAAATATTCAGGAATGGGAATCTTTCTTCGATTGTTTCAAGGCAATGGTGCATAATGACGACAGCTACCCTCCCGCACAAAAATTCTCGTACCTTAGGTCCACGCTGAGCGGACAAGCGCTGGGTATTATAAAAGGAATACCAATTACTGAGAATAATTATGAAGTGGCTATTAACAAACTGAAACAACGGTATGATAATAAGAGTTTGGTTATACAGTCTCATATACGTTCAATTTTAGACAGTGAGCAGGTAGAATCCGCCTCAGCCACTCAATTACAAGTCTTACACTCAAATGTATCTGCTCATATCGCCTCTCTCGAAGCATTAGGACAGCCAATTAAACAGTGGGATGCTTGGCTCGTGACCATTATTTTGAGAAAATTAGATCCATCTACTAGTCAAGAATGGCAGCTTCGACGCATAAACACAGAACTACCAACATATGCAGAGTTGGAAAGTTTCATTGCTAGTCGTTGTGTTGCATTGGAAAGTTGTGAAACATTAAATGTAAACACTGATAGAGACAAAGGAAAATGTTCATCAACCTCAAACAATTTGAAAAAATCCTACAATAACAACAACGTCAAAAGGGGACTTTTAGTGTCGACTGACAAGGATACAAGTATACGATGTGTTTGCTGTTCAGAAGCCCATAAATTGTATGTATGCAATACGTTCAAGAAATTGCCCGTAGGAGAACGGGTGACATTAGTACGGGACTCAAGATTGTGCTTTAATTGTTTGTCTCCAACACATATGGCTAACATGTGTAAATCTACGTTCAATTGCCGTGTGTGCAAACGTAGACACCATATGTTATTGCACTTCGAAAGAAACATTGATTCAGCAGAAAAGGTAGATAACCAAATACAGCAATCACAGAGAGAGAATCAATCCAACTCAGCACAAACATCAAATATTTCAGCAGCTGCTTCACTGGTGGTGGGGTTGGAACAAGGCTATGTTTTCTTATCCACCGCAGTAGTTTTAACATCAGATAAGTTTGGGAACAAGAGACAATGTAGAGCAATATTAGACAGTGGTTCGCAGGTCAATTTCATATCTGGACAATTAGCAAATAGATTACAACTACAATCCCAAAAGTCTACGTTACCAGTCAGTGGTATTGGGGAAAGCCGAATTCGCGCATTATCGTATGTGGAGGTTTCAATACAATCAAGGATAAGGGATTACAGTACTAATTTAGTATGTTATATTCTGCCAACCATCGTCAACGATCTACAGTCATGTGCAGCGCCCAAAGGAGGCTGGCAGATTCCAGAAGAATTGATATCGGAGTTAGCAGACCCTTCCTTTGACAATCCTGGTACTGTAGATCTGTTAATAGGCGGAGGAGTATTTTTTGACATAACTTCAACTTCAATAGAACGAATGCCATTGAAACATAAAAATATATATTTGAATGACAGCCATTTTGGATGGATAATTACTGGTGAACTTGGAATGGTATGTTTAGCAGGAATTCGTACGGTAGGAGAAGCATTAGAAGATGATTGGAAGGCGGTTATAGATCATGACGATGCAAGGTTTGGACGATTATCCAAAGCAAACCAAAGATATACGGAAGAACAACAAGCTCTAAAGCATTTTCAAGAAACAGCAAAGCGAGATGAAGAAGGGAGATTTGTATTGCGGCTTCCACTCAAAAAAGATGTCCAGGAGATAGGGAGAACTTATGAAATGGCTAAGTCAAGATTTTTAAGCGTTGAACAAAGATTGCAGCGAGATGAGGGCTTGCGTTTACAGTATGGTGAATTCATGGAAGAATATTTAAAAATGGGACACATGGAGGAAGTTGAAACTGAGACCAGTTTACCGAAGCAAGTCTTCTATCTCCCACATCATCCAGTAATTAAGTCCACGAGTCTTACGACAAAACTAAGAGTAGTTTTTGACGCCTCAGCGAAGAGCTCGTCAAATATCTCGTTAAATGACGTTCTCTTGTGCGGGCCCACTCTGCAGGATGATCTGTTTGCAATTTTACTTCGATTTCGTAAGCACCGATTTGTATTGACAGCTGATGTTGCAAAAATGTTTAGGCAAGTGAAAGTTGACAAGGAGGATCAGAACTTGCAACGAATCCTTTGGCGATTTAATCCAAGTGATAGTCTTAAGAGCTACTGCCTTACTACTGTAACCTATGGAACCACTTCTGCGCCATTTATGGCTACACAATGTCTGGCAGCGTTAGCGGAGGAATTTGAAGTCCAGTATCCCAGAGCGTCTAAAGTCATAAGTCAAGACTTCTACATAGACGATCTAATGACTGGTTGTGAAACTCAAGAAGATTGTGTGCAACTTCATCAAAACGTCACCGCAATATTAGCCTCAGCTAAATTACCATTGAGAAAGTGGTGCTCCAATTCACAGCAAGTCATGGATAATATGAGCAGAAACGCTGTAGATCCTCTGTTCGCTTTGGTAATTGGAGATGACGAAACTACCAAGTCACTAGGTCTAAGTTGGCAACCATCCGCAGATGAATTTCGGTTCTACGTCGCAAAACCCATGAGTAGGAAGAACCAAACAAAAAGGACTTTACTGTCAGATCTCAATAAAATATTCGATCCTCTCGGTTTTTTGGTGCCCATATTAATCAAAGGGAAAATATTTATTCAGCAGTTGTGGCAACTAAAAACTGGCTGGGATACGCCGTTATCCGAGGACGTTCAACTACGGTGGCTACAGTACCACATAGACATCCAGAAGCTTCAAGAACTATCGATTCCTAGAAGAAGTAAACCAGAATCTAGTAATGTTGTAGAGTTACATGGGTTCTGCGACGCTTCACAAGAAGCATATGGTGCTTGTGTGTATGTTCGGTCTAAAGATTATTCAGGTAGATGGCATGCTCGACTTCTATGTGCGAAAAGCAGAGTAGCGTCATTGAAAGGAGAAACTATACCACGGCTTGAATTGAATGGGGCATTAACTCTAGCAGAGCTTATGAACAAGGTGGCTACAGCTTGGAGAATAGATTGTCATGTATGTTACCTATGGACTGATTCGACCATAGTCCTGGGCTGGTTAAATACACAATTTACACGTCTTAAGGTTTATGTGGCAAATAGAGTTAATCAAATTTTAGAACTGACTGATTCAACCCAGTGGAGGTACGTAAATACAACTGAAAATCCAGCTGACATTATTTCCAGAGGCATAGATGCCTATACTTTGAGAAATTCTGAATTATGGTGGAAAGGACCAAAATGGTTGTACGAAAATGGATATGCATGGCCTCAAGAATCTCAATTGATAGTGGACGAGCGTAATCTGCCTGAACAACGACCACTACAATTCGCATTAATTGCAGTAGAGGAAACTCACAAGCTGTTCAAACATTATTCAAATTGGAGAAGACTGAGGACTGCAGTAGCTTGGTTGATTAGATTCGTCAGCTTTATAAAGGCTAAGGACTCCGTATCAAATAATAAATATCACACTGTATCCGAGTTAAGAGAAGCTGAAAAGTGGATTTTAAGACGAATGCAGCTGGAAGCATTCTCAGAAGAAGTAGCTACATATAAAGTCAAGAAAGAATATTCCACCAAGAGCAAGTTAAAGAGTTTGTCACCATTCGTTCAAAACGGATTAATTCGAGTCGGGGGCCGATTGGTGAATTCAGATCTAAATGAAAACCATAAATTTCCCATTGTACTTGCTGCAAACCACAAGGTAACAAGGCTAATTTTTGAACAAAAACATCGTGAGCAGTTACACTGTGGTCAACAAGCATTATTGGCGGATGTTCGTCGACAATATTGGCCTCTTAAGGGTCGAATAATGGCTAGATCCGTAACGAACAAATGTGTCCAGTGCATTCGTGCGAAGCCGCGATTCAATGAACCAATTATGGCAGTATTACCAAAACAACGAGTGCAAATGTCCCGTCCATTTTCCGTAGTAGGTATAGATTTTGCCGGACCTATAATCATTCGCAGCGGAATACGTCGTGTAACTAACATAAAGTCATGGATTGCTGTGTTTGTGTGCTTTGCTACAAGGGCGATTCATTTAGAAGCAGTAGAGGATATGTCCAGTAGAGCTTTTATAGCCGCATTGCGTCGATTTGCAGCAAGAAGAGGTACCAGTTCTATGATATTTAGTGATAATGGAACGAATTTTGTAGGCGCCCAACGAGAATTAGCCAAATATGTACAAACAGCGGAAAAAGAAATGGCTCAAGAAGGAATTCAATGGCGTTTCAACCCTCCAGCTGCACCACACTTCGGCGGTCTCTGGGAAAGTGCCGTGAAAAGTATGAAGCATCATTTGAGCCGTATGATGGGTAATGCTAGACTCACTCTAAGTGAGTTAAACACTCTATTATGTCAAATAGAAGCATGTCTAAATTCACGTCCTATCACACCAATGAGTGGTGACCCAAATGATTTAGAAGTGTTAACACCAGCACATTTCTTGATTGGAGGTCCTATGACGTTACCACCGGATGCCGATCTCAGTACTGAAAGTCCGGGAGGTTTACGAAGATGGAAATACGTGCAATTGTTACATCAAACATTTTGGCAAAGATGGTCTACTGAGTATTTACCACAATACCAAACACGCGGAAAATGGACAACCAAAAAACCATCCTTGAATGTTGGTGACATAGTTATAGTCAAGGATGAATTAATGCCTCCAGCCAGATGGAAGTTGGCAAGAGTGACAAAATTACATCCTGGTTCCGACGGTGTGGTAAGAGTGGCTACAATCAGACTAGCCACAGGAGCTGAGATAAAGCGACCTACAGTGAAGCTATGCGCCCTCCCAACTGAGGTTGAAATCGAAAAGGTTGAACCCCTTGGGCTTCAACGGGGGGAGGATGTTAACGCCGAAGATTGGACGGTTGCATAATGCACCGTCGTATCAGAGAATAATTAAGTAAATCGGCCTAATTTTAAAACACCGGTCGGCCACGCACACACACACACACACACACACATCATGCTATCTGTTTGTGAATTATTTTTATATTAATGTTATCGTGTGTTATATAATATTAATTAATATGAAAAATTCTGTCGCGTTATCGGTCCGCCGCCGCCGATTGCAGGCAAAGAAATATTTAGCACGGCCGCCGCAATTTTGTTGTTTTCCGCCCGTCGTCGTGAGCAAAACGTCGCGAACGTATTCTATTTTTTTTGTGTTACCAGGCGCGAATCGCCAACATTTTTATAATTTTTGTTATTGTTTTTTATAGTGTGCGCTAATCGCCACTGATTTATATTTTATATTATTTGCGTTTTGTGTGCGCTAATCGCCACAAATATATTCTTTTTATTATTAATTGAGTATACGCTAATCGTCACTTAATTATTATATTAAACATTATTTTTTTATTTATTTGTGGGCACGAATCGCCACTTTATTTATTATAATTTGTTGTCGCGAATCGCCACTTTATTTATTATATTTGTAATTGCACCTTTATTATTATTTTTATTGTTAGAGTAAGTGTGAATTACATATAACATTTTAGGTAGCTGCAGCTGGCCAGTTTTGCGCTCCACGAATTGTGAGTTTTTATTTTATATTATTTATTTATTTTATTTTACAAATTTATTTATTTTGAGCCAAAGGAGCCACAATTATTACTATTTATATTATTATTTATCTATATTGTTGCACCAAACAGGTGAAGTGAATTATTTTTATATATTATATTTTACATTTTTAAGTGTTGGACCAAAAGGGTCGTATTTTTTATATATATATATATATTTATTATTTTACACTTTTAAGTGTTGCTGTGAATTTTATATTATTTTATTAAGAATTATTATACAGCAACACATAGTTACCCCATTTGTTTACCATTTTTTATATAATATTAGTACCTATTGTCCTTAGTTTTAAGTACACACCCACACGAATACACACATACACACACCACTTACACACATAGTCGGACAGTAGTCGCGCGGCGATCCCAACCACTGCTGTTCGATCTATTTACAATTTACACACAGACACATAGTGTGGCCGACACGGTCGGTATAACGTACAGAGTAGTTGGTGTCCGGTGCGCGCGTATTAACGCTATACGCTCCCGGCCCGAACAGTAATATTTATATACATTTTGCACAAATTATGGAGTGGAGTAAATCTATAACAACAGCATAAATCCAGCAGCAGCTATCATCTTTCTTTTTCTCGGAGGCATATTATGTTTATTCATTATATATTAATAATAATATATAATATAATAATAAATATAATAATATTATAAATATTATAAATATAAATTATATTATTACGTTATATTAATTATATACCTATTTAAAGTTTATTAATATAAAATAACATTTTATTAACACAAATTCAGATGAGTAATAAAATGAAATAAATGAATAAAACAACTGATAACAAATAATAACTGATAACCCAGCTGTGGTCCGTCGTATAAATCCGCTGATCTTTCAGAACGGCTTGAAAGACCAGAGGACTAGGTCCTCTGCTCGAAATCCGACGGATTTCGTCCACTAACCAGCGGACTTGGTCCGCTGGAGGATTTGGTCCGCGAAAAACAGCGGACTTTTATTTTCACGTTAGTGGACACGTTAACGGACCTAGTCCGACGGATCAAATCCGCCAAGGACCTACGGATCTAGTCCGTCGGACCAAATCCGTCATGAAATCCGCTCGTGTATGGGCACCTATTATTACGCTTCGACTATATTATAAACTCGGTTTATATAGTCGAAGTTATTACGTCTATCAGTGGCGCATGTGCAATACAAATAATACTTATAGCGATCCTAGGGGAGTCCACTAGTACTATTCTGCCGGGGTCCAAAACGCCGCCTATCTGGTTGCCACGTTTTTCCACGGCGTGAGCTATCTATAGTATATTTAATCTATGGTTTGGGTGACTATCATACGTACCGTTTGGACTAGTGAAATTATTTTTTCCTGTGCGAGGTAAAAACCTGATGACAGATAATGATGATATTATTGCTAATCATTATTAATCTTAAATTAATTAATTAGAATACATAAAATGTCTAGGTTTAATATATCAGGCCAATAGATTGCTTTAAAAACTACTAATAATTATATTATCTGTAATTTTATTTTATTATTTTAATTTTTTGACTGTAGATTATTTCCTACTTATAAATAATAATATTATTAATATCCATATCAATATTTTTTTTAAACAAAACTTAAAATATAAAATAAACGCGACGTTTCGGCGATTAAAACGCCCAATGTGAATAATAACATTGGAAATGACTTGTTTAATTTTAGAGCGTTCGCGCGATCATTCGCTCAAAATTAAGGAGCGCACACACTGCCGCGGTGGCGGTGGCGGTGGCGGTGGCGGTAGCGGTGTACACCACACACACTGCCGCGGTGGCGGTGGCGGTGATTTTCATAGTTATCATGTTTTGACACACCTATGGTTTTGATTGGAGATGAGGCGTTTGCCCTAAAATCTTATTTAATTAAGCACTTTCCACGAAGACTATCAAGAAGTGACAAAAGACTAGACAATTATAACTACAGGCTATACCGAGCAAGGCGTGTGGTTGAAAATGCCTTCGGTATTCTAGCAAAAAAATGGAAAATTTATAAGGGTCCGATAGAGGTTAAGCAGGAAAAAACTAAAAAAATTATTTTAGCAACCTGTATTTTGTACAACTATCTCCACGTGAAAAATGTTGATGTCGATACAACTTTATACAACAAAATTAAGGAATGCATCGATATGATGTACATAAAACACAAAACAGTAGTGAATATACGTGTATCAGGTACGGCCACCGCGGCGGTGAAATTGGTCATGTTGCAATTCACCGCGGCATTCACCGCAGATTTTAACGCGGAGGTGTGGGTACGTAGTACCATTTACGTGTGTTACATTTTAACTCCATCGCCACCGCGGCAGTGTGTGCGCACCTTAAACATGAACGTTTCGGCGCGTTCGGTCGCCAACGAACGCGACCGAACGCGCGTTTCATTTACGTGTGTGAATAAGCCCATATAAAAGTATATGTTTAATTTTGGGCGATTAATCGCGACGTTCGAAACATGTGTAATCCACTTTATTTAGCATTAATATATGTAAATAATTAATATATATATATAACATATTCAACACATATATTTTTAGTTTTGGTCGCGCTGCGCTGAATGTACGCGACGCGCGACTATATAGACAGTATAGACGTTATCGTTATTCGCCGAATTGGTCAATCGGTGTACCAGTATACACGATGATGAGAATGAAAAATAAAAATAAATATTCATAAAAATTTACCAAATGATGGAATAAATTTAAAATAGTTTCAAATCAAAATCTAATATACTATTTGAAAAAAACAAAACATACCTGTACATGTTACCAAGAACCTATTTTATTTTATGGTACTTTGATAGTTTGATATTGGGGCCCCCCAATTTTTACAAAGAGTCGGGGCCCTGGTGCAATTTACTATATTAATAACAATCAATAACCCTATATCAATACGTAACATTCGTAACAGCTTAATCTAACCTAACCACTGTCTCAAAATTTATAATTTTTAAAAAATCATATAATAATCAAATAAAAAAATAGAAAAATATATAATTATTAATAATAATTAACATTGCATTGGTAATATGTACGATATATCTACATAATTTATGTACAGATTTATTATTGATATATATATATATATATATATATAATATTATTAGTTATTTTACATCGATAACACTATTTTAAATACTTATTTTTAATACTTATTAAATTATTATTAATAATTATATATTTTTCTATTTTTTTTATTTGATTATTACCTATATGATTTTTTAAAAATTTTAAATTTTGAGACAGTAGTTTCTAAAATATAAAACGTGAAACCATGGGCGAAAAGAATGCAATTATTTTTGGGTGAAAAGAGGAAACTGTATTTTCAATTTTGGTCGAAAAGAGGACGTGGGCAAAAAGAGGAAGGTCATTTTTGGGCGAAAAGAGTTTCACCCGTTAAAACTGACGTCCCTTGAGTCCACACACGTTTATTTTTAACTGAATACATATATCATTTTGTGTAATGTAATGTAATGTGTACCACAAGATATCATTGAACGATGCTTTAGCCCAGGCCCTATTTTTATGTGCACCACGACACACAATGTGCACTACGAATGTACAAGTGTGCACTACGAATTGAACGTGTGTGCACTACGGTGACTGGTGAACCGTCATTGTTTACCAATAAAGTTTCGTTTTAACTAGTTAAGTTAAGGTTTTTATTATTATATATCCTATTTAATTTTTATGATTTTTATTAAAAGATAAGTATTTTGTTGTTTTATTGAAATTCATTGCGTTACATTATTATATATATATATATATATATATATATATATATATATATATATATATATATATATATATATATATATATATATATATATGTAATACATTCCTTTTTCTAAGACGGTAGCGAAAATAAAATGAAGTGTGCAATCCAAAATTTTACAAATAATAGGGCCTGCTTTAGCCATACTTGGCCTATTATTAGTTTTTAAAAATAATACAAAAAAAATTGTATCTATAGTTGCCTTAGAATCCATTTCTTTCATTTTTTTCTAGTAGATTCTTGTAAATCACTAATTTAATTTCTCAATCATGGTATTCCTTACTTTTATTTTGCCATAAGCAAAGCTCATTTTAATTTATTTCAATGAAATCGATCAATCATTGGTTTTGGGACATTTTTGATTTTTCACGATGTCACAGAGATACGAATATACGGGTACCCGTATACCCGTATATCCGTATTTCTGTGACAATGAAATATCAAAAAAAATATTACCTACACACGTTAAGTTTACACATAATTTTAACTAATTAGTTCCATCATTCTTCTTCTTCAGTAAACTGGGCCACTATAACCATCCCGACCATGGGCGTAGCGAGGGTGGGGCAGGGGGGGGGGTTTGCCCCCCCTTGCGCCTCATACTGAATTCTATTTTTTTATACCAAACGTGTAAGTTTTACATTAAAATCAAAAATTAAATAAGATATAAGTCTAAAAATAGTGCGAAGATTCTAGACGATTAATATTGTTATAATGTAAAAATTATAACATGTATTAATACTTGTACAAAAAAAATGTATTTTATTTTTTCCCCCCCTTATTTAAATCCTAGCTACGCTCATGATCCCGACATACATCCTTGCCTCCAATTTTCTTTATCCGCTGCCTGTATCCTCCAGTCTACCCCTCCTTCTAACGCTTTCACATAATTTCTTACTACATCTTCCCATCTCAGACGTGGTCTTCCCAGCGGTCATTTCCCGGTATGGTTTTCTTCTAATACTATGCGTACGAGTGGGTTTTGGCTACGCCAAGCACGCCCAGCCCATAGCAATCTTTTGTTCTTTATTGTTTCTCGTATACTGGGTTTATGGAAGAGCATTTCTAATTCATTATTTTTTCTTATTCTCCACTCAGTATAAGATATAAACTAAATGCAATTTTCAATTGATTTATACGTATATAATAAATTTTTTATAAAAATTGGTCTAAATGGAACATTGTTTGAATTTCTTTTGAAAAGTAGAATAAAAAAATCAATTAACGAGGAGTCGGTAACTGTAGAACGTACCTATGTATTTAGTATCTAATATATTAAATATTTTAACGTGTTAAAATCGAAATATTTTGATGTGAATGATTTTAATGGCTGGAATAAAAATGCAGAATATGAAATTTATACAATGAGCAGGGCCGTCCCAAGGTGTTTCGGGGCCAGGGGAAAATTAATTTAGAGGCCCTTCAACCATAATAATAAGATATGATAAACAAAATACTCACTGAGAATAACAAAATTCTTGCAAATGTATTTTTCCAAACCTTAACTAATCGAGCTCATTTAAATTCATGTACTGCATTACATATTTACATAATATAATAGAATATTATTCATATTATTTATATGAATAATATATTTATTTCATAAGTACTCATATAGCCATATCAATTATTCGATTGTTCAAATATTTGATACTCTTATCAAAAGTGTATCCAATTATCGGGACGCAATTAGTATGCAGCCAAATATTCCAACAATGTGAAGATTGATTCGAAATTTAATTTTGAAATGTTCAAAATGATTCCGTTGCCCCACCCTCCTCTATGAACGGCCCTGACAATGAGATATCATGATTAAAATAGTTTTACTTATTATTTTTTAATGTATTTATAATGACAACAATTTTAATCTACATGGTTACATCTATTGTAGTTACTCCTTAATAATATATAAATATAAAATTCGAATCTATGACTATCATGTACATTGCCACAACTAGGGGGTGCACAGGGGACTTATGCACCCCCAAGTTTAAAATGTGTACCCCCAAAAAATATAAGTCTTTTTCCAAAAAATGCGTAGGTACCATGTGTGGCTGTAACCCGATTGAGCACAGTTTACTTTTTTCACTACCCAATTGAGCACAGTTACAATTAAACAATAGAAATACAAAATATAACACGATTGAGCATAAAAATACGTACAACGTTGCCGTAGCACATAGCTAAATAATAATTTTAAAAAAATTGAAATATTTATAAGAATTATTTTATAATAATCATCAAAGTAATAATTAGTGTATAAAAGTATAAAATTAAATTATTTTACGAATATTGGTATTAATTAATATAAATTTTTATTTTAATATTTGTTTTATGTTAAACAAATTTTATTATTTGTCAAAGTTTTAAAGTGACATCCCTAAATACTTTTTTCCCACTTTTAATAAATATTTCAGTAAATCTTTAGAAATGTATTTCTTAAATATTCATCATAAGTCATTATAGTTGAATTGATTTTTTGCATTTCAATAAAATTCATATTTTTATGACAGTCAGTCATCCTCCCATAGTATAAATGGGACCCATACGACTTGTAAAGCACAACAATTATGAGTATACGAGTATTTCAAAAGACGCATGTATAGCCTGGTTGTAGTCGGACAGAAAAATTGGCAATGTTGCATTCATTTGACTGTGCTCAATCAGGTTGTTCCAAAATAGAGACCGTGCTCAATCGGGTTCCACCGCCATGTGTTGCCCTCACGGGTCTGTGAGTTTTTCACTATTTGTTCACCCCCAAAATTATTGGTCTAATTGCGTCTATGATCATGTACAAATAAATTTAAATAAAAAAACTTCTGAAGAGTGCTTAAACCAGGAGCCTATTTTTCTGAGAGGAGGTTCTTGGTTCTCCACTACCCTTCCCTCCCAGAAGAAAAAAGTTTTAAGAACCATTAATGATCTTCTACAAAATTATAGAAAAATAAAACAATTAATTTATATTAATTTTATTATAGTATTATATGTATTTTTTATAATAATATTACTTATTTTTTAGAAAAATTATTAATCTCTCCCTATAAGAAATTTGAAAATACAAAATGAGTAATGGAAAAACTTGGACTGGATTGAAGTGAAAATTGAACTGGGCAGTCTTATAAATATGATGCAGTAAATATGAGGGCATCATATAGTGGACTTCAATCACGTATTATCAAAGAAAACCCAAAAGCTAGGATTCTCAAAATTTTTAAGTAAATGCCTCCTTTCATACTATTTTATACTATCATGTCCCCCTTGCCATAATAAGATTTAATTATATTTAATACATATATGTACTTTGATTATTTGTTTATATGTTTCGTTGCTTTTTAAAAATATTCACGTCTTCCTTGAAATTTTATCACGCCTCCCTTGGGAGACGCGCCCTCCAGGTTGAGAATTGCTGCCCTAGAGCACTTTATGTGTGGTGCTATGCACATAGAATTAATTTAATATTGTTATTTGCTATTGGTTGTTATAAAGAAGCAGTATATTTATTTGGAAACATGGAAAAACTATATTCTTTTATTGTAGGTAGTAAAAAGAGATCGGATATTTACAGAAAAAATGAAAGTAAATTATAAACAAAGAAACAATTAAAGTTAATCAAAATAATCGGAACGACTAGATAGATGTCCAACTAATTTGCTCTATTTTTCAGTTTTCGAAACATTAAAAGCAATATTAGATATGTTTGAGCAAGTAAAAATGTTGAAAACCCAGTCAATTTTAAAAGTAGTAGTGAATATGATGGGTTATAATCAGGGCTCGGAAGTTATAGCACTAAAAAAATTAATTTTTAGCGCTTAAATATGCACATAAATATATTAATATAAGCGCTATAAATAGCACTAAAAATTGGAAAATATGCAAAATAGAATTTACAACAAATTTTTTTAAACATGAAATTAAAGATATATTTAATAATTTGCAGATATTTTTTTTAACATGAAGTATTTGATTTTTTTAATTTTACAGATTTTTAATGTATTTCATAGAATATGGTGGTAGGTATGTAAGAACTATAGGTACTATTTGAAAGTAAGTACAACAGTTCACGATCAATGGAACACGTGACATATCTAAATGATGACGGAACATTAAAATAAAATTACCGTGTTCAGTCATTAGTACATAGTTAAAACGACAGCATAATAATACAACATATCCGATGATAGTACGATGTGACTGACACGATTTTAAAAATAAACAATTTATTGGAAACGAATGGAATTGTCCGATTTAATCGACGATAACAGCGGTCTGACTGTTTATTTTGGATGAGTACCATTTGTTTTCGTTCACATATTCGTAGACTGCTGTTTAGTAGGTAATTTAGTTTTTCAAAAATATGTGTTTATTTCCTTTATTATCTAAAAATTTGCCCATAAACATATATTTATGTGAAAATATTCTCAAAAATAGCACTAAGTACCTTAATTTAGCAATATAGCGGTAAAAATCGTAAATATGCATATCTTTACAACATGCATATAATTCAATATCTTTGAATTAGACTGATCCACAGTAATTAAATCCTAAGGCGCCTCTGTATCTTACTCAATGAATACCAGCTTAGATCAAAATGATTCGGAGCTATTATTAAATGTTTTGAAGTCAAGTTTTAAGTATATTTATTTGCAACATAAATCATAAATTATATATGAAAATATTGTATTATAAATGTTTACTAAATTATATTTAGGATTTTTATGGTTATTTATATATTTTATACACGTAAATTTCTTAACGGTTTATGATTAATTTTAATATTATGTAATACGGAGTTGACTTACCAAGTGATAGTAAGCTGTTACATTGATATTATATGAAGAAATAAATGAATCTATTTAATCATAATATAAAGATAAAAAAATTATTCATTCGAAACGATTCATTCAAATTAAACGATTCGGTTCGTTTGTATCGAGTCATTCAAAAGTGGTTCAAATGTTTCATTCGTTTCGTTCATTGAACAACGAATGAACTATAACATAATTACTACTGCATAGAATCAGATAAAAAATCATTTGGATCAATCGTTATCGTTTATTCCGTAAAATATTTCTTTTACTTAAACGAACAGAATTCATTTTATTTTGATATTGGAATGATTAAATGATTAAGTCATAACCAGGTTACGATTTTAGGCGTATATAAGGGGAGTGAAAAGGGCAAATGCCCCGGGTGCAAAGATTTTAGAGGGCACTAACATTTTAGAGGCATGTCAAAATTTGTTTTTGTTTCCATGGTTAATGACTAGTTATAATGTAAAAACAGTACTTAAATTGCTGATTCCATTCTGAGATCTGATACATTTAACCTAATGTGGAAAATAAAATTGAACAACCATACAATTATAAATTTGATAATCTTGATTGATTATCCGTAGAATATAATGGCCAAGTATGGTGTTTATAATGCGGATTCTATTCAAAATTTAAACTTATATACTGTTAAATTGTGACTGCGACTGAATTATTATATTTAAGTTATATTTTAATTTAGTGTTATTATTTATTGTTTTTTTTTTGTGTATTGAGGGGGAGGGCAATACAATATTTGCTCATAGGATACTTTTATCTTAATGCAGCACTGATTATGATTTATAAAATGTTATTGCAATTTTAACTTATATCTTGTATATTTGTGATTCGAATCACTTCGTTTAATAAGATCGTTTAATAAGTGAAAACGACACATCTCAATCATATCTAGCAATAGTAGATAATAATCATTAATTAAACTCAGAACATTTAATTTATAAGATGTGCCTTACATAAAACGTTTAAATCGTGCAACTGCAACACTTACTAAAATGGTTCAACATTACACGTAATTGAATAGCCCGTTATTTATAATTTCTGCAGTAACTACTAATTATATAATTAGCGATGTTCGATAAGTGGGTACTATTGAGTAATTACTCTATAGTAAGATCTATAGTACTCTATAATAGATTGTACATTGATAATGACATATGAGATAAAATATGACGTATATTACATACTTATAGCATTGATTAAGTATACTTATAGTATTTGTGTACTAAAAATTAACAACTGAATTGGGTATTAGGGTATCATAATATATGTTAAAACGTAACAGAACACATAATATGTTATTCAGTATTCGGTATGTTATTGATTATAAACATTAGTATTAGCATTGATTATAGAATAGAATCTATTCTATAATCAATGGTATTAGTATTTATATTTGTAATCAATGATATTATGTTTAATAGAACACGCGAGTGATAACTATAATTTTAGTTTAAATGTTTTTTAATGACTAGAACTGTCGATATTCGTGCAAATCGTATATACAACACGTATTATATAATATATAATAATAATATAATATTATATTATTATATAATATATAATATAATATTATATATTATATATTAAATAATTTTGTTAGTATACAATACAACAGGTTATATATATTTTTATACATTTAGTACGAATGTACTTAGGGCAAAGAAGACGTACTAACAAAAATCAGATACTGGTAATATATTCATACATGTCCTGTTTTATTTTAAAAATACATTCCCATTCTGTGAGTGTAAGCAATTTTTTTTATCGTACAAATGTTAATTATACTCCCATACTTCAAATTAATTTATTGAAAAACTAAATTAATGCCCGTATAATATTTTAGATACATCGCTGAAGTATACGTTTGAATATAAATTATAAATTAATTATATTTGTACACAACTTGAAATATATGTATTAGTATCTATAATAAACAATAATATATTATACTACAGCAAAATATTCACGATAAACAGATAAACAGAAATAATTGTACCAATCTATATTTATGTATGACATTGATCAATAATAATTTTTATATATTAATAATATTAATTATTTTTTAAAGCAAGTTTTGCATATTTATCTAGCTTGATATAATTTGATTTTTTTCAAAAAAGTTATCTGTGCATTTCCGATTTACAATAATTTATATGAAGCTACTATATCGAAATAAATAAGTAATGCATTTTAATCTTATAGGTGTAATGAATTACTGATAATTAGGACTAGGATTTTAATGCTCTAAAAATAGCAAAAAATGCTTTAAAAAAAATTCAAAAATACTTTGAACATCATAAAAAATGCACTATTTAAAATGTGTTAAAAACAATATTATAAATAGCATGTTAATAAACATATTTATTTATATTTATTTAAAATAATAATTATTAATGAGTACCTATTTGTTTAATATTTACTTTTTATTTAATTTAGTTTTAATTTAATTTATATTATAACTTTTGTCTTTGAACTCTTGTAAGTAGTAAAATATCTTTTGACTATTTTAATTTTGTTATACTTTTAATAAAATAGGTACACGGGTCGAGATTCTCGTATTTGTTAGTTGAACAATTTAGTAGATTACGTGCAAGTTTTGAACGAACAGACAAAAAACGTTATCAAATACTCTAATATTTAAGAATTTATAGATAAATTTTCAAAATACAAAAGTTGTATTGTAAGTTAATTTGTCAAAAAAAAAATGCAAAATAAAAATTACATTAAATTAATCATTATCACTTGAAATAATTTTTTACTATTATACCTATATGTTGGTACAAAAAAAAATGCATTTACATTAAAACCCAGTCCTGTTGGTGATATAAAGAAAATAAGATAAATCAATAAAAATTCCAATGCAATAATTTGAAAATAATTTACAACATTTTTTGGAAGTCGTTTTATATTTATTAACTCAACAACGTTGAAAATTTTATTTTATAATGTATTTGTCAATTTGTAGCATATTGCTTGTGCTGTAAGAAAACAGCTTTACATATAAAGTAAAATTAAAATAGCGAATTTAAGATAATTTTTGAAAAGTATTATGAGCGTATCTATTAATATAATATACTTACTCGTAAATTCTCATATTGAAATAAATATTAAAATAGTGAAGGTTTTTGTAAAAGCTATATTATTCATTCCATACAAATTTGTTAATAAATAATTAATAAATAATAAATAATTTGTTTATTAAACAATAGGTTTAATTTATTTCATATAAAATTATGAACTTAAGTTAGAAAGCATCTAAGCAAGAAGTAACTAAAGCTTGTAGAGTGTACTCAAAAAATTCAATATGGTTCGAAAATAATTTGTAAAAACATACTAGGTATACATACACGACAGTTTTTACTGAATGCCTAATAAAATTATTTTAAACCGAATCAGTAATTTTAAAAACAATTTAAATCATAATTATTAAATAATTAAATATAAAGTGTAGGTTATGAACTGATTCAGTTCTTATAGTTATTTTTTATTTTATTTATTACCTAGAAAATGGATTTAAATTTTTAACAGTTACAAACACAAATAAATTCTTAAAAGTTATCTTTTATAGTTTACATGTATATTTTAAATTTCTCAGAAGTTTGAGTGTTTATTGGTGATGAATTTCTGATGTATTTTTTTGTTTAGACTTTATTAACAAATGTTATCAGAATAAACAAAAACGAAATGTTCAATAGACTGTATTGACTTAATTGTTTACTATATTAAATAATTGTTATAAAATCATAAATAACAATTTAATTTATAAATTGTTTGATAAATTTATGATATTAAATTAAGTACAGTTATATCATGTATAGATTGTAGAATAATTATTATATAAACCACTGTGTATTATACTACGGTTTCAGCTAAAATCCCAGAAAAATTTATATTGAATCAATTATTATTATTCAATAGTCATGGTCTATTTAATGTTTAAGGAATTGTTAAATATTTATCAGGATCGATTAAGTACACTATACAGCGTCTAAAACTAAAATATTGTGCGGACTCATCATTGGACATTTGTGTAACATAATTCACGACACATTTTTATCTGAATCAGTGAATCAACGTCTAAATTATTTTCTATAAATTAAGAAAAGTCCGTAATTGTGTTATTTATTTTCAATTGATGACGTATACGAGGACTAACGAGGACAACATTCGACACAAATTTTGCTGTGTACTTATACTTATCATCACTTTTACAGAGATGGCCTATTATTATATTCATTAACTAGTATTAATCATTTACTAATTTTTATTTAATATTCTTTATTATTTGCTCTTTTAATTTGTCATGCTCTGTATGTTCTCTCGAAAACTGGAGTGTTTAAGAAACATGGTTATTTATGGGATTACATTAATATAAAAGGATACAACTGTTGTTATTTTTGTAAGTGCAGCAATGAAGTCTACTTGTAAATTGTAGTCTGTACAGATTTAATTTCCGAAAAAAAAACAAACTTTACGTCTAAATTTCTGCACACAAAGCTCTGTATTGTAATCAGTGTTGGGAATAGATAACTAATAATTTATCTAGATAAAGATAAAGATGACTATACTAATTCTTATCTAGATACAGATAAAGATAGTCATACTAAATTTCATCTAGATAAAGATAAAAATAAGTACATTTTTATCTAGATAAATATGAGATAATTTCATGTTTAATTTTGAAAATATTCAGGATACTACAGCCTACAGATATTAGGTAAAAAATTCATAATTAAAAACATTTTAAAATAAATATCATTTTTTCAACTCATTTCAAATATTAATAAACATAAAATATAAAATAATATTTTTTTGAAATAAATTTCATAAGAAGATGCCAAATTATTCTCTAACTTAATAATAAAAAAATCTTAGATTTGAAAAATAAAATAACAATATATTTACTGTCTTTTTTTTAACAAATTTCAAACATTTTGAAAATAAACATATAATATAAAGAGTTATTTTTTTTAAAATAAACTTCATAAGAAGATTGTCATCTTGCCAGTTATTATCTGTGTAATAGGTATATAGATGTACAGAAAAATGTAAAAATGAAAGTATAAAAACATTTTAAATTTTCAAATTTTATTTTTATTCTATTTAAATAAATTATCTAGATTGGTACTCATAGATAACAAGATTTTTATCTAGATGAAGATAAAGATAACTGAGTATAAATTTATCTAGATAAGATAAAATATAAATAATTTTTATCTAGATAACTTATCTAGATACATTTATCTAGATATTTCCCAACACTGATTGTAATATGCCAGTATACTACGATGAACGGCAGTTCGAGTTGTTTAGTATTTCTGAATGCTTAAATAATGTCAGATTATAATACATATTATCATAATTATTAAAATTTTGTTACTGTAATTGCATAAAAATATGAGTTATACTTATTATAATATTTTCCGTGAAAAATTATATGAGGCGGCTCTATCTGGCAGTCGACTTGTTGTTTTGGAGTTTTGCTGAACATGAACAAAGAAAATAATAAAACAAAAAAAAAGAACCGGATGGGCCTCGCTCTGCTGTACAGTTGAGGGTGGAGTGCACCTCGTTTATAGGATAGGTCATTATTACAATGGATTTGTTAAATTTGAATGCAATGATAGATATCATTGTATACGAATAACGATTCTGAACGGAGTTAATATGTTTGTCTAGGATATAATACATTGTTATTTATAAATATTGTAAAAAGTATATTTTATTTTGAAACGATAAATATATTTTTCAATTAGGATGGGTTGGCAGTTGCATACAGCGGCATAGTTTGTCAGTCTAGAATATTATACATTATATTATACTTTACATGTAATTTCATGTCAATATTCGCTGTTCAAAAGCTTATAAAAAAAAATTGTGCCTATGGATTTTAATAATTTTTGAATGACAATAAGAACTACTTCTGTGAAATCTTCTATTACATTTTTAAGTATTTTGTAGGAGCCAAATTATATTTATCACCGATTATAAAAAAAAAATGTAAAAAAATCGAATATTTTAAATGCCTATAAGTGGCTTAAAAATCAATATAATATTTTGAAAAAAAATATGACATAAAGAAAATACCAATCTTAACAGCTGGTAAAAATTTAAAAAATCTGCGACTTATACTTTTTTAATTATAACAAATATTTAAAATCGTTTGAGAATAAATCGCTATTTTATGCAATTTCGTAAATATTTAAATTTTAAACAGTCATAATTTTTTTTCCTTTAAGTCCGGTAGAAATTTTTTTAAAGATTAAAAATTTTATGAATTTTTATCTACAAAATAACTTGCAAATTATCGTAATTTTTACACATTTTATACAAATTTGAGCATTAACGGCTTATAAAAAAAATTTGAGTAAACCGATCACCGATATTTTTTAGTTACGATAAGTTTTACTTATTATAAACCTTGTATTAAATTTTCAAAAGTTTTCGGTCTGCCAATTAAATTTTATAGATGTTTAAAAACAAAAATTTTCAAAAATCGAAAATTTAAATTGTCTATAAATAAGTCAAAATATGTCAAAATACTTTGAAAACTTAACCATGTATAGTAAACGTCAATATAAAGATTTGGTGAAAATTTCAAGTTGTTGCGATTTTTGGTTTTTGAGTTAGAGCATTTTAAAAAAATGTAATTTGTAAAAACGTGATTTTGCGTAAAATTTCCCATTTTTTCGTAATTTTTTATTGTTTTTTTCGATTTTTTAAAAAGTATTGAAAAGTTGGATTTAAGACTAGCCAAAGTACCATCTACATTCACTTTCCTTTCAAAAAAGTTGCTACTTAAGCAAATCGAAGCGTTTTTACTGCCAAAAAAGGTGTCGTCAGACACAAATGTAAAAAAATAAAAAAAAAATAAATAAAAAAAATAAAAAAACACACATCATTGTAAAACCAATAGATTCCATCACTCCGTTCAGAATCTAAAATGCGACATAATTATCGGGTGATATACAAGAACCCGTGTGTCTACATAGCCACATATAAATACAATTATGTTCAAACATTTGGTGAAGAAAATCTGGTGGAACAATCTTTATGTTTATAGTTTTTTCGTTTTCTGGTTGATTAGATAGATTTTTACAAAAAATAACTTATATTGCTTAAATTGAAAATCGTGTAAATGTATAGATAATTATACGGTCATCACTGAAATATAAAATTTCGTAAAAACTCTAATGCAGTTTTTTTTCAATCTTGGGGAAATTTCCAGCCCTGAGAGAAAGGTGAACATATTGTTGGGGACGCAAATAATTATTACGGAATATAAATATTATTACTATCAATTAAGATCAACAAGAAATAATATTGTTTAATTATATAGTTTATTTACAAATTATATAAAACAATATTACTAAATTTTTCAATTTATGAGAGAGGTATGAGTTTCTAAAAAACTACAAGGGGGCGTGGAATAATAAGTATTAGGAACCATTGCTCTATTACTTGTACTTTTTTCAATGACTTCATGGTAATTGTAATTTTTTTTTTTACTGAAAATTAAAACTTGTAAAGTATTTTGTTTTACATTTTTAAGTCTTACCTAAGTATTAAAATTAAAAGTTTTATGAATTTTTAACTATTTGGTTAAATTTAGTTAACATTTAAATATAAAAATGCTTAGAAAAAAAATGTTGAGCTAATTTATTCCAGATAAATATATATATTGAAATAAGACAAACTTATGAGAAATCTTGTACAGTGAAACCTCGGTATCTCGAAATCGCAAAGATCCAAAAAAAAATTCGACATAGTGAAACTTAACTTTGAGTTATCGAGGGAATTTAAACGTAAATAAAATTTGAAATAAACATGTTTAATTATTGGTGTATGTATAATGTATAATATATTTATATATTGAATACATATTATTAGTATTTGTCATTTGGGTAAGAATTAATTTTACATTATTTTCTATGAAAGTATAAATATGTAATTTTTGTTTGTTTTTGATTATTATTTGATTATCAATAAAACTATCTAAAATATTAAGTGCAGAAAAAATGTTAGAATTTACGTCTCTGATGCCTTCATCTAATTCAAGTTTACGTATATGTCTTAAAATTTTTTATTGCCGTTATCGGTCACTAGCTAAACTATAGTTAAATATCAACGTTATTATAACGTTGTGTGTATGTGCTCGGTTATTTATTCTATATTTTAAGGTCTGGGAATTTTATACTTCATCTAATCTGTCATAATATATTATATTCGAGTTCCTAAAAGGCCGTGGATACCGGGTAATGACTTCGATTTATAGAAAAATTCGATATATGGAAATTCGATTTACCAAAATAACACGTAAATATCAATGAATGGTCGGGAAGGAAAAAAAATATGATAAACAGAAACTTTAAGACACTGAAGTTCCGCTGTATACAATTCTTAAACATTTAGATAAAAAAAAAAATATAACCCAACTTCTATCGATTGAAATTTATATATGCAATTTCAAGGGTCTATAAATTGTACGGAAAAATTCAAAATCTTTTGAAACTTATACCATATCTAGATAATGGTTGTGTAAGTATTCAGTGAATATTTTAAGTTTTTATAGTTATTATTTTTGTATTTCATATTTTATATTTATATTATCATTATGAAAACAAAAAAAAAAATGATTTTATTGTAAAATTGTATCCCGTAAATGTTGTCATTTATTTTTTTTGTATTTTGACTCAAATAATTGAATAGTTGTTGATAAATTAAAAAAAAATAAATAACCAGTCGATTGAATTAACTAGTAAAATGTTGCTATCAAAATGAAAAAGTGGGCGATCGGAGCATTTTCATTGTGAAAATCTTATTTACAGACATCGAAAAAAACAATTTTTAAACATACCCCATACAGAATCAGAAAAAGGAACCACTGTGACAGAAGAAAAAATGTATAATAATAATTTTTTCTTCAAAATAGGTAATAATTATAAAAAAAAAAAAACGATAAGCGGGTGCTTAGCGTGTACGATCGACGGCAGTATTTTTAACGCGTTCGTTATTGCCGCAATAGCAACAACACGACGCCGCGGCGGTGCGTTGCGTGCGGGTTCGTCTGGAGCGCGCGTCATGGGTGAAAGAAACGGCGCGCGGACACAGTTTTTCCTCCACGACAAGCCGCATACACCCACCGCACGCTGCGTATATCATCGCGTCTCTGTCTGCCTGACGACGGCACGGTTCGGTCATCTCGTTCTACCCGCGCGCGCGCTCGCACGTATACCACCGACCCACGCATACAGATACATACGCACGCGCGCTCACTCGGTCGGTACTCACGCACGCACATGCACACACAGAGCGCGCGTCGCTGACACACTCACACACATACGGAGCCAGTGTATTTTTATTTTATTATTTACATTTTGTGTACAGAAATATAATGTTAGTCTGATACTATAAGGTTAAACTCGTCGATCGCGATCCGTGTTTAGTTTTTAAATGTGTATCTTGTTCTGGTAAGTACTCGCGCGCGTCCGTTGCCTCGTGTGTTTCGCACGTATTATTTATTTATTTCTAATATTCTTTTTCCTTCGACAACGAGGAAACGTGATAATAATTGTCGCCTTCGTTCCATTGTACCGTTGCTGGCGGCGGCGACGGTGGCTGGAATCTGCAACGGCGGTATCGACATCCATTGCTTGTCCGGTTCGCATGTCTTGGCCGTCTTGGCCGTATAATCTGCCGGTTTTGCGGTCGGAATGGCGTCGTTGTTACCGTCTCTGGCGCGAGCAGCGGCACAACGATCAGCAAAACCCCCCTCCACGCGTCCCGCGGCCGTTGTCCCGTTTTATCCGCGATTTCTGTCCCGAAAAATCGGGATCTGTCTTTTGTTGCGCACATATGCTCCCTTAGCGCGTGTTTTTCCGCTACCGCCGACACCACCACCACCACCGTACCTCTACTATCATCACCACCACCACCACTACCGCTACCCCTGTCGACAACGCCGGTATATTCCACACGTATTTATACTCAATAAATGATTTTTGGACGTGTGTGTTTACCGCGAGGGTGTTTTGTCGTTCAGTATTTGTCTTCGGTATTCTCGGGTTGTTATTTTTGTTGCACTTGCTCTCCATCACATATCGCTTTTAGTGTTAATGTTTTTTAATCGCTTGTGGTTGCTGCTGTTGGTTTACATTCATTTTTCTTATTCTGTCTTGTGCTTGTGATTCAGTGACGGCCAGTGACGTCTCATTTGGTCAAATCATCCCCAAAGTTTGTGCCTCTCTGTGAGGTAACTTCAATATATTGATAAGTAAAATATTGCTTTAATGTTTTGTATCTTTTGAGTATTGTATTGTATGTTACCGTTTGACATATTTTTTGATTTTTGCCACTGTTTCCCCCTGGCTTCTGTGCAGTGAATGAACAATTGTGTTTTGAGTGCATTTTTATGTTTTTTTTTTATTTCAGATTCTCTTGTAAATACCATTGTATATAAGGAACAGGCGAAGTATTTGAAAAAATCTTATCAAAATGAGTGGCGTTAAAGGTAATGCGAATCGCAGTGCCAAGACGTCAGGAAAGAATAGCAACACAAATGCAGCAGCACAGATTGCTGAAAGCAAAGATACAGAAAAATTGCAGGTAAAGTAAAAATATCTACCTATATTTTTGTGTTATTTTGTAGAAACATTTTTATATATTTTACATCTAGTTTTCTTATGTGATTTACATTATTTAATTTTAGTTGTATTAATGATTAGATCTATATTTTAGTATAATCTGTGTAAATATTTGTGTTTAAATTATTTAATCCAGTTTAAAATTGTATATTATGCCTACATAAAAATATTTAAATATATAGTTATTAACTTATATTATATATAACCTAGTTAATTTATACACTATATTATTAATTTATTATAGGAATTAATAAATTATCAAATTATTTATGATGAATGTATTTATTGAGGGACCATTTAAAAAATGTAATAACTATATGAATTAGTTATACAATTACTAAAAATAAATTAAAAATTAGTAAATAGTTAATACTTGTAAATTAATATATAATTAAATAAATATATATACATATATACATATAACTAAATAAATGATAAGCCTAAAGTATTATTTTATTTGTACTTTACAAAATTCTACAGCCTAATAAACTTTTATTTATTTATTTCTAGACATAAACTATTTGTTTATTTATTTATGTATTAATGAATTTAAGTTGATATAAATCATATTAATATCATATTTGTCTTATCATTACAAGTTATTAATTAATATAATAATTGGGTTATTTATTTCATTAAAGTTTATCTTAGTATAAATGTAAATTTTATTATTTCCAAAATAACAATATAAATTATGTTTGATTTATGTTAAGTTTGTGATTGCAAATAAAAGTATGATAAGTAAATTACCTTTTTTTGTATTTTATAGTTAATTATACTCTCAATCTAAATTAAAGATTCATATTTCCTAAATTATATGACTAATGTAATATTGTTATCTTATTTTAGTTATTAATTCAATTGAGATTTTATTTTAAAATTAATAATTTTATTTAATTATGTACATAATTAAAATGCTGTGGCTTTGGTTATAATTTTCAGTTAAACAATTGACTGTTAACTAATCAACTTAAGTTTATAAAGCTTTTGAATTATATTCCCTTTAAGAATAGCAGTTCAAAATAAATTTTAGTATAAATTATGCACCCAATATTTTAGTATACTTTCAGAAAGAGATGTTATTGTTACAACAGCTATAATGTATATTTTAATATAATTTGCACATTAATATATACTCTGTGATTGTGAGCATCATCGGTGATTGTTGATAATACTACAGTTAAAATTTAACTAATCAGTGAATGTAGTGTACAAGTTGAAAATTAGTCATGATCATCCAACTAATGCTTTAAGTGAAAAATTATTTAGATATCTATTAAGTGAGAAAAACTTCTAATAAGATCGAGTTTTGAATTTAACTAGTATTTTACCACAAGCTATTCAATTTGACTATAATTTAAAATACTTTTACAGAACTTTATAATATTAAAAATATTTGAATGAAATTTTTGCTGATTTCAGATGTTTGAAATTTTTATTAAAAGTACTGTATTATGTAATTTGGTTTTATTACTATACCAATTATGTTATCAATACCAATACCAATCAAATTATAGACTGATCCACCCTCTTTCACTTAAATTGTTTTTTTTTTCAAGATCAATGATAGATTTTAAGTTTAAAATATCACTACAGCAATATCATTAATTCATCTTTGTTCACCCAACCGTGGAGCCACATTTAGTTTTTTATTCAAATTTTAACTGAAAATGTATAATCATGATCTAATACCAAAATTATGTTTAATTCTAAATTTATGAAAGTACTGTTTTGTTCTAGCCAACTCCTGAGCAACTAAGAATTGCAAAAATAACTGATCTAAAGCCTGATGATGAAATAATGAGAGAAAAAGTTAAACAGGTTTGTTAATTATATTTTAAAATGTAATTTAGCTTTTATTTTATTTCATTAAATTGTTATATTGTTTTTAGGTTATGACAATAACACAAAAAACTGAAGATGAAGTAGTTATTGCACTTCATGACAATGGCTTAGATATGTCATTAACTGTTGAAGCACTTTTGGAAGGACCTTTGGAAGGACCTCTTGTATGTAAAATTTTGATTTGTGTTTGACTATTTAATTTTTCTTTTAGGCACCAATTTCACTAGTTATATATATATATATATATATATATATTTTTTCGTAGGAATCTTGGTCCACCACTGGCAAAAAAAAGAAAAACAGAGCTAGTAGTGTGAATAAAAAAGAAAAAGAAGAATCTGTAAAAAATGGTGAAACAGATGGTGGTGGTAAGTAAATTTTTTACTGCAATCATTTTAAGGATATTAATTAATTTCATAACATTTGCCTATTATTTATTTAATTAGATGCTGAATGGGATGAAACCATTACACCTGTTGTGAACAATACTACTCAGAACAATGGTGGATTTAGTGAACGACGTGGTCGTGGCCGTGGAGGACGAGGAGGTTATAGTAACAGACCAAGACCGTCTGAAGGTCAGCGATTTGGAGAATCTCGTAAATGTTAGTGTGTTTTATTTGGATATTGGATACACTTATTTAATTTTTTATTCATAGGGAGAGAACGTGAAAATAAAGAAAATGAAAAAAATTTAGCTGAAGATGGTGCTAGTGGTGAGAATCGTAATTTCCGTTCTGATAGTCGAGGTTCAAGAAGAGGTATGAATGGACCGCGTTACAATGGCCGTTCTAGAGGCACTCGTATGTTCCAAAATAGTGAACGTGGAAACTCTGGACCTGGGGGTGGCAATAATAGTGGATTCAATCAACCAATTGATACTTGGTTTAATCCTACTGCTAAAGAATCAAAGAAAGGTACTATAAATACATTTTTAAAATAGAAAATTCAAAATTTTTATATTAAAATAGTTAAATTTACAAATATTAATCAAATCAATATATTATCATATTTGTATATTTGGGTAATTTAAATTAAAATATTACTACATTTTAGATAAATTAAATTATAAATTGCTGTTATTGTTAGTCTGACTATTTAAGTTAAAAATCATTTTTCATTTTCTAGGATATTGACTATTCTTCATTATTATATAATAATTACTTAATTTAGTGTTTAATTATTTTAGGTATTTGTTAGCTTTGTTCAATATTTTAATGTATTCTAATTCTATTTCACCTAGTTAACTGTTATCTAAAAATTATCAGGAATTGCTTAATTTTAATAATTTATTTATGAATTTTATATCTTCCTGAAATACTTCTAATACATCTGTTGAATTGATAGATTGTTTTTTTAGATTCTGAACGGAGTGATGGAATCTATTGGTTTTACAATGATGTGTGTTGTTATTTAATTTAATTTTTTTATTTTTGTGTCTGACAACACATTTTTTGGCAGTAAAAATGCTTCGATTTGCTTATGTAGCAACTTTTCTGAAAGGAAAGTGAATCTAGTTGGTACTTTGGGGAGTCAAAAGTAAAAAATTTTTAATATTTTTTAAATGCGACGGGAAAAACCCTAAAAAAATTTGGGAAAAACGGGAGTTTTTACGCAAAACCAGTTTTCGACAAAATCAAATTTTTTATTTTGCTATAACTCAAAAACTAATCGATGTAAATACTTGAAATTTTCACCAAATGTTTAGATTAGCGTTCTCTTTACACCGTTAAATTTTCAAAGTATTTTATTGAGCTATTTATAGACAATTGAAATTTTCAATTTTTTTAATTTTTTTTTTTAAAATAACGATAAAAATTTTTTGGCCGGCCAGGTTGAAAATTTAATACAAGGTTTCTTATAAGTTGTTCCTTAACTGATAAAAAATAATCTAAAATCGTTAGTCACAATTTTTTTTTTATAAGTGCTCAAAGTTCCAATTTATACGAAATATGTAAAAATTGCGAAAATTTGCAAGTTATTTTGTAGATTAAAATTCATAAAATTTTTTCTGTTCATACTTAAGGTTCAAAATTTTAACACAAGGTTATCTATAAGCTACTCTTCAAAAATCTTTAAAAAAATTTCTACAGGACTTAGAGGAAAAAATTTTATGACTGTTTGAAATTTAAAAATTTACGAAATTGCATAAAATAGCGATTTATTCTCAAACGATTTTTAATATTTGTTATAATTCAAAAAGTATAAGTTGCAGATTTTTTCAATTTTTACCAGCTGTTAAGATTGGCATTTTCTTTATGTCATATTTTTTTCAAACTATTGATTTTTAAGCCACTTATAGGCATTTAAAATATTCGATTTTTTTACATTTTATTTTTATAATCGGTGATAAAAAAAATTTGGCTCCTACAAAATACTTGAAAATTTAATAGAAGATTCCACAGAAGTAGTTTTTAATGTCATTCAAAAATTATTAAAATCCATAGTCACAATTTTTTTTTTTAAGCGTTTGAACAGCAAATATTGACA
This sequence comes from Sipha maydis, assembly GCA_034509805.1. NCBI lineage: Eukaryota > Metazoa > Arthropoda > Insecta > Hemiptera > Aphididae > Sipha > Sipha maydis. Next base: position 144,807 of record JASXSY010001072.1, read on the forward strand.
TAAAATTACATGTAAAATATAATATAATGTATAATATTCTAGACTGACTATGTCGCTGTATGCAACTGCCAACCCATCCTAATTGAAAAATATATTTATCGTTTTAAAATAAAATATACTTTTTACAATATTTATAAATAACAATGTATTATATCCTAGACAAACATATTAACTCCGTTCAGAATCATTATTCGTATACAATGATGTCTATCATTGCATTCAAATTTAACAAATCCATTGTAATAATGACCTATCCTATAAACGAGGTGCACTCCACCCCCAACTGTACAGCAGAGCGAGGCCCATCCGGTTCTTTTTTTTTTTTGAGGTAAAGTTGAAATAAACTTATTTTTATTGTTCTAATGCCAATTTCTATCATTTTTTTTACTCACTGAACACTAATTACAACTTGCCCATGGGGCACTTGGCACACATATACATTTACTTTTTTCATCAATCATTTTTAATATTGGTCAATTCACTAAATTTTTGCTGTAGTAAATAATGCAGTCTCATAAGCAAAGTTTATGAAGAATTATTATTAAGATTTCTTGTCTAATCCATTGCAGATATATCCAAAAATAAAAAATATTTCATATCATATATATGTATATCATACATTCTTCTTCTTTTGCCTCGCCTTCCTCCCATCTATTTAGGGTCGGCCACCCTTGTCCTATACCTCCACTTTACTCGGTCGATCACATCTCTTTTGCATACACCGACAGCCCTCATGTCATTCTCCAAAGTCTCCAACCATCTCTTTTTTGGTCTTCCTCTTCCTCTTTTCCCTTCAACGTCCATCTTCATAATCACTCTTACTGCATTCGTTTCCTCTCGCCTCATCACATGCCTAAACCATCTCAGCCTATTTTCTCTCATCTTGTCCACAATTGGCGCTACACCAACACTACCTCTCACGTATTCATTCCTTATTCTATCTTCTCTTGTCACTCCACTCAACCATCTAAGCATTCTCATTTCCGCGACACTCATACTTTGTTCTATTCTCCTGTTAACCGCCCAACACTCTGAACCATACAGCATAGTTGGTCTCACTACACTTTTATAAAATTTACTTTTCAGCCTAATTGGAATTCTCTTATCGCATAACACGCCCGATGCTTCTCTCCATTTCATCCACCCACACTTAATCCTATGTTTTACATCAATGTCAAAGCCCCCGTCCTTTTGAACAAAAGATCCTAAATATTTAAAGCTCTCAACTTCACCTATCACATCACCATCTATTGTCAGTTGTCTCCTCATTCCTTCAACTTCTTGGTCTCTTTGTCCAAAATTATACTCAATATACTCAGTTTTATTTCTACTAATTCTCAATCCCTTTTCTTCGAGGGCTAACCTCCACTCATTTACCCTATTATTGACAACTTCTAGGTTTTCTCCTATCAGAACTATATCACCCGCAAACATCATACACCATGGTATCTCACCCTGTATCTCCTTTGAAACTTCATCCATTATCACTGAGAACAGGTAGGGGCTTAGAGCTGACCCCTGGTGCACACCTACTCCTATACTGAAACCTTCTGATACTCTACACCGACTCTTGACACTAGTACTCGACTCTTCATACATATCCTGGATCAAATTAACATACATTTTTTCTCATTAATGCCCACCTTAAAACTTCCCTTGGCACCCTGTCATGCCTTTTCTAAATCTATAAACACCATGTACACCCGTAAAACCCGGTTACCCAGATAGTACCCTGGTACCCGGGTATCAAGAGCACTAGTAGTTACAGTTGAAGTATGATTCTAATTCTGAATTTTTCATGAGTATTAGCAACAAGAGTAATAAATTATGGCTTCTATTATATTTTTTTTTATCCTTGGTATAGGATTCATCTATTAGTACCAAGTATTAGTTTAGGTCCATCCATTGTTTCTGATTTTTCCTTGAATTATACTAATATAATTAGAGTTAATAATAATATCAAAACTGATTTTATCAAAATTATGTTTAGAAAAACTGCTATTGCAATTTTGGGTATAATTTTAGTTTAGCAACATCAATTTTTTTTCTTTTTTAAAATATGTTTTAAGGTGTTGTAAAATAATGTAAAAAAAGGATGAAAAATTTTGTTTTTTTCGAAACGCATATTTTTAAAAAAAAAGTATATTTAGAAAAAATATTTTTTTCTTAATGTGTGGTTTTTAACTGATTATAGATTAGAAAAGTCAAAACTTATCTAACATATTTACTTTTGAAGGTTTTGCATGTAAACATTGACAAATTGCAATTTATCAATTGCAAAAAATTTTTCCAAATTCCTTTCTAAAATTAGCTGAAAATCAGTTTTTTTAATATTTTTTTTTATTCTATGTGTAGTTTTTTATGAAAAAGTATTTAGTGAAGTCAGAATTGTGCTATCTGGCTTAGTGTTAGAGTTTTAGATTTTTTGCAAACAATGCGTTTGGTATTGACACCAATAAATCGGTATGTAGAAGATTTGGTACTCAATTTTTTTTTAACAATCCAAAAATTCGTCACTTACAACCTAGCTGAATTTTTTATTTTAATTTTCACATATTTATATTTTTATCGTACCTGTTATATATTTGAGGTAGTTTTTCATAGCAAGTCGAGGGAGATTTGCGGAGCAAAGCGACAGCACCGAGAAGCTTAGCCACGAGTGCTGAAACACTCATATAATAGTTTTATTGGCCATTGCCGATACCATATGCTTCGTTTGCAAAAAATCTAAAACTCTAAAGCTAAGCCAGATAGCACAATTCTGACTTCATTAAAAACTTTTTCATCTAAAATTGTACATAGTAAAAAAAAAAAAAAAATATTAAAAAAACTAATTTTCAGCCAATTTTAAAAAGAAATCAGGATGAATTTTGAAATTACAATTTTTCAATGTTCACATGCAAAATCTTCAAAAGTAAGTATGTTAGGTAAGTTTTGACTTAACTAATCTATTATCCGTTAAAAACCACACATTTTGAAAAAAAAAAAATTTAAATATTCAATTCGACGTATTTTTATTAAAAAAAATTCGCGTTACAGAAAAAATGAAGTTTTTTAAGTTTTTCGTCAATAACTTCAAAACGAAGTTTGTCCAGGCTTTTTTTTTTACATACTTATAAAACATCCTTTAATACACATTTTGGAAAAAATTAAAAAAATATAATAGGTTGCCAAACTAGAATCGTTCCCAATTTTGGTTGGTGTACATAACTCTTAATGGGTAACTTTTGTAAAATAAAAGAAGAAAATTTTTTTTAATGTCTCATCACATATTGTTATTTTCCTTAGGGCATGTATCTAGAATTAGTATAAATTCCATTTTCATATTAAAATATCAAGTTAATTCCTTATGTGTTATAAATTGTTATATTATAGTTATTCTATTATAGTTATAATTTTATATATTAATTATATTGTTTATTAGGCTGAAGACTAGTAGGTGTACAAAAAAAAAAAAAAAAAAAAAAAAAAATGTAGTAAAATAATCTTTTATCTAAATTGTTTAATAATATGAAGGTAATAACATTTTTACTTAAGGCAGGACCTTTAGGTTTTTTCTGAGCTACGTAAATTCCAGATAGTAAATTAAAATTGATTTTATGTCAGTCCTTGCAAACTTCTTTAGAGAACATACTAAATGCGTTGTAAACTAATTGATTTATTAGTTTAATTCAATTTTTAACTATGAAATTATTTTTAATATTTATGTTTATTTATTGGTTTTGATTATTTAAAAAAGTGTATTTTACCTAATATTTCTAGATTTTAATTATTATTTGAGAATTAAATTATCTACTGAAACTTATATTTTCTTTTAATATTTTGACCATTTACATTTTTACCTGATAGTATTACTCATATATATATATATATATATATATATGCTTATGTATTTATGTAGTTTAAATTAATAAAATTATTACAAAAAAATGTTCATGCATATAAAATAATGTAATTTTTATAGTTGATAGGTAAAAAAGTGGTCAAGTGGTATGTGAAAATTTTTCAAAATATGTAAGTAATACATGGATATAAAAAGGTTTGGGAAACTCTATGCTAGAATAACACTATTAAGTATACATACTTCCAAACAAAATTTAACTTAATTAAAATTATACTTCAACAAATAATAATTTACATTTATTTAAATAAAAAAGGGCTAATCTGAAATGAGTCATATATATATATATATATTCTAGCATAGAGTTTCCCAAACCTTTTTATATCCATGTATTACTTACATATTTTGAAAAATTTTCACATACCACTTGACCACTTTTTTACCTATCAACTATAAAAATTACATTATTTTATATGTATGAACATTATTTGTAATAATTTTATTAATTTAAACTATATAAATACATAAGCATTTAATACTCAAAAATAATAGAAGTTAAAATATTTATAGTTATTATAATGAATATAAATGAATAATTTAATGATATGGTTTTTGTTAAATGAATGAGAACATTAATACTGAGCTCCATGTTGGTTACTTTAAGTCTTAAGCTGTCTTCTGCAGTAGTTTTGTTAAAATGTCATAGATATTTATAAAATCAGCTTATATCAAATAAATCAAATAATGTAGAGTGGTAAAAGTAATAAAAATAAAAAAATTTCTCTGTATTTCATTACGAGCTCCACATAAAAATGTGGTACATTAATTAACCACTGTTCTAGAATAAGAACAAAGAATAATTTGTTATCCTAGAAGTAATTTTTAGTGCATATGTTGTTTGATTTTGATTTTAATTAAGTGTATTGTATTATTAGAAGATTGGGATACATTTCCATCTCCTGAAGACTGGGACAATGAAGAGTACACAGGTTCATTAGCCGATACTAAAGTATTCACACCTAGTGGTGGTGCTGAGAGTACTGTTAACAATGATGTTGATGATTCTAAACCAAATGAAAATGCCTATTTGGAAGTAGAAGATTGGAATGATGCTGTCCAATCTCCTAACCAACAAGCTGCAACTGTAATTAATTTTTATAAATTTTGTAATTATGTAATTAATTTTTTTCTTTATTATTAGAATACGACTGCTGAAAAGTTAGCTTCTATTGCTAATAGTAAAACTCTTACTCCAGAACAGTCACAGTACCTTTCATCATTGACTCAAGAAAGTCAATTGAAAAAAGTAGTTACTCAACCTCCAGTTGCTGCTACAACATTTAATTCTCATCCTCCAGGTACTTTAATTTTATTATATTTAAAAAAATAATTTTAATTTAAATAATAAATTGTTTTTAGTGGAGTTTGTTTCTTCGCCATTTGAAGAAAATTCAATGGGTCCTGGAAAGAAACCAACCTTACGGGCTCGTATTCCTCCTCCTTCCAAAATCCCATTAAGTGCTGTAGAAATGCCACCTGATGATTCAAGTGTTAATATTAACTTCCTAGATGTTTCATTTGGTGCTGTTGATCTTTCTAGTGATGTACCACAACTTTGTGATCCTTCACTAGATCAAAATGCATTACCATCAGTTGTTAAATATGATGACTCAGTTGCTCAGAAAGTAGATTCTGTATTGACTCAAACTGAATATTCAGCAGTGGCTAATCAAGCAGCTATACAGAATCAAAGACCACCTCAAGTAAATCAGGTACCTCAGCCTTCAACCAAAATTGGACCTCCACCTGGAGTTCCTCCTCCTGCTGATTACTTGTCTAAACAGAATGCAGCTGTTAATCCTTACCAAAATGTAAATGCGGCAAACGCTGGACAACCTACATCTATGTATAACTCTTCGGTTTATTCAAATAATCCACAAGTATGTATTAATAGTATATAATATATATATCCAAAGGTTTCACATAACTTTTTATTATTATTAGCTAATATTTGGATTTAAGTTGATATAACTCAGAAAATAATGATTCTTTATATTTTAATTATTAGACCATAATAATACATGTTTCACATAAAATATGACCAGAAAAAAGTTGAAAGAAGTTAATTTTTGGTTTATTGATGTGTTTGTTTAGGGTTTATCTACTCATTCAAGTTTATATGGTACTACTGCATCGAATATTGGTGTGAATACCGCTAATCCTCACATTCCTCAATTGTCTCAATCTAATCATTCAATTTTAAATGCTAATTATCCTCAAACTGCTACACAGACTCCTTTCCCATCTTATACTTACCAAAATCCAGGACATTCATATCAGGCATCTGGAATGTCCTATCCTATACCTACAGCTTCCAATATAGCATCAATGTACTCACAACCTTCAACATTTTCAAATTATAATAATATACATCAAAATCTACACCAAACTGGGAATACAAATAATTTGTCTAAATCAACAGCTTCATTAACATCTACAACAAATACTACTAAAGATAGTATAGTAAGTTGTATTGGTTTTATATTAATTGAATAAAACATTTGGTGATATAATTCTTTATTATTAGTATGAACAGTCTCCATCTTCAAGCAGTAATGCGCTTACATCAAGTGCTAGTAATTCTGCTGGAAATAATGTAGGTGGTACAACATCTAGTATTGGACTAACACAAAGTACATTATTAGCTTCTAAAACTACTACACCAACAAGTAAATTTAAAACATTTATATACAATTAATTTTAGTTTTCATTGAAGTGTAATAAATTTAATTTAAATTTGTTTTATATTTATGAAAAGCCAATAAAAGTGGTGTATTATCAGGCATGCCTCCTGGTGTTGGTCCAATTGTAAGTGGTCAGTATATATTGAGTCAGCAGGGTATTCCAGGATATTATCATCAATCACATCCTGTAATGTATAGTGATGAACACCTACAAATGGTGCAATCAAGGTTACCTCATCATATGGTAAAATTTATAATTTTCTAAAAGAAATAAAACTATACTAATTATGAACTTAAAATTTTTAGACTAACTTTTATTCACCTGATCAAATGTATCCTAGTGTATCGTCAAGTCTGACTGGAAGAGAAACAGCTGGGACTGGTATTTCAAATGTTGCAGGTTACTCCTCTCTTACAGATTCAAGATTTGCACGTACAGATAATGCCTCACCAGTTCAGTCTACTTTATCACAGCAGGTAATTTATATTATTATGTTGAATGGCTTATTTTAGTTTTAATTTTAAATTGTATTGATTTAATTTTTAGTTATTTATTTATCTTCAATTTTTAATTTATGTTTAGACTGGAGCGTTGGCTCATCAACAAACATTGTTAAATCCACCTATTACTCCCAGCTATACATATTACTATGGTCAGTCTGTGATACCAGCTAATCCGTTCCAGTATGGTACTATGTACCCGGTAAGTTAATTAATCCATTTATTAAATACAATTATATTCTTAGAATTAGTTTTAATCAGTATAAAACATTATTTTGCTTTCTTAAATTATGTTCGGAAAAAAAATTGATAATTTTGAGAATTAACATTTAATTAAATGAATCATAATATAACAGGGGTGGCCATAACGAGGCTCGCGAGCTGCATGTGGCTTTTAAATCAGTTTCATGTAGCTCTTGAAACTAAGCTTAAAGTAAAATTAATAAATTTAATTATATTAAAATCTACTTGGCATAGACTATAGAGTAATATATTTTAGAGTAATAATATATTACATTATTATTATTATTTATTAGATTTAAAAAAAATTTAATTTTTTTATTATTGTTATTATTAGTGCAAAGTATATACATTTGTTGTATTGTAATTGTTTATTTTACATCTATAAATATAATTCTGAAATTTATAAATTATATAATATTATAATTATTCAGTATGTGAACACACAAAAAGTCATTTCTTATAAGTTATTCTTCTAATTATGTTAATAATGATAAAATAAATATAATAAAATGAAAAATGTATCTTCATTTTATAAATATCTGAACAACATGGTTCGCTTGGAATCAATTTTATACAATTGCGGCTCCTGAAATTAATGTTAGTGGCCACCCTTGTAATATACAATGACTTAAAAGTTATTATTAATTATTTGTTCATATTGAGTATAAATATTAAATTAAATTAAAGTAACTCTTGATGAATGTTCTAAATTATAATAACAAATATATATGTTTATGATTTATAAGCTTTCCTTGACCAAAATTAATATGAGCTAATATCATAATGATCATTAGTTAATTCTACTTTTAATAAGTTTCTGGTGAATATTTCCTCCTGAAGAATCTATGATTAGGTAATATGTTGCATTATTATTAATTAAAAAAGTTAACTGAGTATTAAATAAAATACATTGCACATTGAAATGATTTAAAAAGTTCCATGAATCCATTATAGATTATAAATCGAACTTAGATTATGCAATAAACAGGTAATTTTTTGAATTTCCTAGTGACCTTCAAGAAAGTACAAAAACGGTTAAAAGAAAACAAAAAAGTAATGAAGAAATGTAAACAAGAATTCGTTTTTAGCAAAATTTTGATCATTTTTGGATTAATTGCCACGAATCATTTATAAATGTGATAATTGTTGTTAAATTTAAAATAATATTCACTTTCTTATACTAAAATGTCAATGGAATTCTGTTTATTTTTATTATTAATACTTCATAGTTCTATTTTTTTGGAATAATATAAAATACATCTATGAAAAATAATGTTGTATTTTATTGATTTTTAATTTTAGTTAATTATTCTTAAAAAAACAATTATAATTACTATTAAAATATTGTTGAATTATTTTTATAAAATATTGAAATTTATGAAACCAATATAGAGCTATGAGAGTTAATTAATACTAAAGCCTAAGTATATTATTTAAAAGACTAATTTTTAAAATTTTTAAAAGAAATAGGTTATCTATTACTATGAAAGGCATGAACTTTTTCATCAATAAATTCCGTTATTATTCTATACTATGAATTTTAAATGTAATTGTTATATATAATTATGTTGTTAATAATAATAATTTAATGTGTAGAATTTATAATTATAATTATAATTATAACAAAACAGTTGTTCTGAATAGTATTTAAGTAAATTCATAGGAAACATCTAGTTAATAGTTCTTACTTTTTTTTTTGTAAATGTCAAAAAAATTAATTTTAAAATACAAGCATAAAAAATGTTTTAGTGTATTTTCATTCATTTTATCTTTCTGATTTATATATTAACAAAACTACTGTCTAAAAAATCTTCAAAGCTAAAAAAAAGTATGTTAAATTTGATTTATAAAACTTGTTAATTAAATACTTAGTGAATTATGATCAATTTAACTATGGAGTATTTATGTATCATACCTCAACTTTCTCAAAAATAAAATAATACTAAGAAAACACTTCTATTGTGTATGACTTACTACATAAAGTTTCACAAGTTTTATTAATTGATCAATACATATTATTTTAATTTTGTTTGTTTTTTTTTCATGACCCATTTTTGTTAATATATTGTTACTTTTTAAGACAAATAATGTTTTAAAGAAACATATTATGGCAACATGAATTTTTAAATTTTTTATTAAATAAATTGATTATAAATTTCATTACTTAATTGTTTATTACTTTTTTCATTGCTTGTATAAAAAATATCAGAAGAATTTTACCACGTGAAGTAAAGTGGTTTTCAATTAGAAGATTATACAAATGTGCTATATTTGCACCCCTCTTTCTAATCTATGATACACTTTCAGCTCCTTCATCAATAGTAGGAAAAGAAAGCATATGTGAGTACAATCAGTTTTTGTATAATTTGAATATGAAGGAAGTACTGTGAAAGTGTTTATTAGTTAGATTGACATTCAGCATTCAGCATAATTTATGTACAAATTTGCCATTCAAAATAAATAAATGTACCAATTAATTTGTGAGATTCAATGTATACATTTCAAACTTATTATTGTCTAATATTCAAGTTATATGATAATTAATGAGTATATTTTAATTCAATTAAAAGTTTGGCTTAGTTAGAAAGTGTTCAAAGTGAGAAATGATAATTAAATATGGATTCAATTTTTTTTACAAATTTATACTGATGAGTAAGCATTTTTTTGTAAGCATATGTTTAAAAATTATGCCCTGAGCATACATAATATAGGTATTAAATAGTATAGTATAGTCAATGTTGTTTTAAGGCCATGTGAGGTTTTTGACCACTAAAAATACTTAAATTTAAGAGATTTAATTTTTTAACATACAATGTATTAATAGTTATTAAATTCTAAACTTATTCAGTAAAATATCCATTTTTATTTGAATCTATTCCTTTATTATTTACTCTATAAATTTCAAATGATTTGATCAAGTTAGAACTTGCATATTCAAATATGTATATATAAATAATTATTTCAAAAAAATAAATAGAATTTATATAGAAAAAACTAAAATAACTTATAACATTTTTTATAATATGTAATTAGTATAATTTTTTTTATTTCAAATACCTAAATTTTTTATGTTGTTTAATGATTTTCTAGCTTTTTCATTAGCAAATTTTTAATACCATTTTCACAATTTAAATTTGAAAATAATTAATGTTTAATATTAATTTAAGATAAGCAGTTGTTTTTGGTTAATTTTACTTTTATGCTCTTCTTTAATTAAATTTATCTTAGAAAATAAAAGTTCCGCTCTCTAGTTAGGTAATCATTATAAATAAAATATTTGAAATAAATTACAGTGTTTGGAAATGTTTTTTTTTCATTTTTATAATTTTAAAATTATGTGTTTTCTAGAAATACTAAATTATACAATTTTTAATTCTGATAAATATGAAATTTTAAATTTATATATTCTAAAATAAATAAATTATTTTTAATATCTTCATGATAAGACTTGCTAATGTTTTTAAATGTTTTTATAGACTTGTATTTTGACTCTAGACTTTGCAAATTGGAGAAAAAGCCCAACAATTAATTTATTGATTTATATGATTTACCGCAATTTTTTAACTGAGATTTTATTGTATATATAATTGGGAGGTAAGATTCTATTTTTAACAATATAAATAACAGTTGATAAGATATTTTATATTTATAAATTACACTTGCAATATTTTTAATTTTAATTTTTTTTTAAGTTTTATTTCAAAAATTAAAATGTGCTATTATGTAATCTTGGAAGAAACAAAATCTTGTAAATTGGGAGCCCCAGGTTGTGCCCATGGGTTACGCCTTATGACAACACTGACTATAGTATATACTTTTCAAAATAAACCGTTTTACCTTAAAAATAAAATAATTTTTTTAAGTATTTAGGTATTCAGTAATTAGGGTTATTTTTAACAACTTGTCATTATAATATTTGTTATATTGATACTTATAGTAGTGTTTTACAATTTATATTATTCTATGTTTTTGATATAATTTTTATTTTGTTTAATGTCTAAAATGTATCATAAAGATATAAATGGTATTTTCCCTTGTTTTACATTTCTATAAGTGCTAATTTTTTATTTGAAATGATAAAATTAAAATATAAAAATTGTGAGTTTTAGTATTTTGAAATGGAACAGATTAATTTAAATATTAATACATTTATATGGTTTTATTGATTGATCTAATCTTGTGTTTATATTTAAAATCAAAGAATTAGAATAATTAAATTATAAGATTAAAAAAAAAAAAAAATATTGAACTTTATAAATTTAAATTTTTTATAATTATTCTTAATGTTTTGATTTATTTTTTATTAATTAAATATGAAATAAGATTAAGTTACTAACTTATTATTAAATGTTATGACTAGATTAATAATTAATAAATTATATGTTCTATTAATAGACATTTTTTTTTTTTTTTTAAGTTAATTAAAGTTATAAAATGTATATGAAATATTAATATTTATTTGTTAAGAACTAAAAATATTACTGTAATTTATAAAATAAATTTAATTATTAAAGTTCATTATTAAAATGTGCTTCATTTGCTCAGTTTTATACCCAGTTAAAATGTCATTGAATTATAATAAATATTAATTTGGTATATGTGCATGACAAAAAAAAAGAAAGATTTTAGTTAACTATTAACTACATTTTTGAATTTGAAATATTTGAAATTACATATTTTTTATAATTTTTAATCATAAATACTTAGTTTTTATTATGTTATAGAATAATAATCTTGCAATGTTTATTTTATATAGTAAATCTAATAAATCTAATCCTACATTATTTATTTACAATATAAGTTATTATTAACTTCTTAATATTTGTATTAACACATTTTAAGGTTCAATTCTAAGAAACAGATTTAAGATGTAAATAAGGGTGTGTATTATAAAATCACCAACTAATTTTACTACAACTTCGGTTCTTAAAGCATATTTCTGTAATTTTTTCTTTTTTTCTTTTTGTTAGATCTATTGCTACACAGCGGACGAACAAAATACTTGATGAATTTAATCATCCAAATCACTTTATCCAGTTATAACTTATTTTGACATCCTTTTCCTTAGCATTAGATAAATAGAATCAAAAATTTCTCAGGGCTTGGGGAGCATACATTTTGTTTAATCCTTTTTCATAAAATCAATTAAAATTATATGTACATTATATATACATACATATATATGTTTATATTATATATTATGTGTATGTGTGTGTGTATATATATAAGTATATTAATATACATATATATTTAGTTATGCATCAATATATCATTTTTTTTCTTTTTGGGTTAATTAATTCAAAAAAAAGTTAAAAAATTATATCAGTTAAAAACTCGTATGAATGTTTATTTTAATATATAAAATAAATAAATTATAAAATAAAACACTGAAAAAAACATTTCAAAAACACCGACGCGGTTCGTTATCAGATGGCGCCCGCAGCAAGTGCGACCAGTCATGGCACAGGAGCTACCAATACCATATCCGGGTACAATAAGACTGCAACTGCACCTGCAGGTTACAACAATGTGTATGAAACTCTGGGTTCATCGTCTGTGACTGGTTCTACCAATGACTATGGAAGTTCAAGCAAAGTCGGTGTTTCCGGTCAACAGACATCTCAAGCTCAGGTCAAGACAAACTCATCTGATCTCGCTGCTATGTATTCCAGCAAGTCAACATTGAACAAAGTCAGTGTGAGTATATTATAATATTGTTATATTATGGAAGAGTCATGCATTTAAAGTTTAAATATTTTTTCTTTTAGCCTTATGACAAACAACAACAATCATTTCAATCTCCACCACCATTCTCTGTGACTTTAAATAATGGTGGAGTCGGTGGTCATCATAGTGGGGGTAGCTATGCTCCAGTATTTATTTCGCCATTGCCTCCAGGTAATCCGCAGCCGCATCATATTGCACCATTGCATCATCAGGTTTGAAATAATTTTGTATTTTTGTTGGCTTATCTAAATTTTAAAATTAGAAATAATTTGGATTTATATTTCTTATTGATAGATTGACATGAGAGTTCAAAACAGGCAAGGAGTAAGTAAAAGAGAAAATAATGACATTTAATGAAATTGTGGGATTAATTATTGAATTGTTGATTATAGCAAGAACTGACTAACGGAACTAGCAACATGAATCGTAACCAATCGGTAAATCCTACTGCCAGTAAGAATGTTAAACAAAACTATAGCCAAGGAGGAAACACTCCCTACTGGAATTCTAACTGACTTTAGTCTTGTCCGCATTTACAATTTGATGACTTCCTGAGTCATTAATGAGCATTACCCATTGGGAGAATGGTGATCATACAGACGTATAATTTTCGCCTTCGACCTTTTACCCTTCATTTACTCAATAGTATCACAGATATCATTATTTTCTCCTGAGTAAATGTTTAAATGTTTCATTTTGTTCATTAAATCAGGTTATAATAATTTATTTTTTGAGTTCAATTTTTTTTTTTTTTTTTTACATTTATTTTATACAAAATGGAAATGTATTATACGCTCCCCTCCCTACCTAAAGTAATTTTTTTTTTTTTATAATTTTTTATGTTTAATTCAATGAAAATGTAATAATATTATACGGGAAAAATGATTATGTTTTGAATATGATTATTTACATCTTTATATCTTTTCTTAATTTGTAACCTATGGGTGTATTAATCATCTGTCTATATGTAGTTAGTACCTTCAATAAAAATTATATGTATCTAAAGTGAATTCAACTGTACAGTGTATACATTTTTTTCATCAAATGGTTATTTTCAGTGTTAGTACTTTGTATTGAAAATGAACATCTAATTTTAACATTTTTTAATTAATAGAATGGGTGTTTTACATTAAAACATTATATTAACAATCAATGGTTGGACATTAATTTTACAACTCATATTGAAGAAGTTATTTAAAAATATGGGACTTTAAAAACTACTATTTTAGTTATTTTTATTTAAGTCTAGGAAATTATTAACAGATGTGAAATTATATGGGGAAAAATAATAAACTGCTAAGATATTTGGATCAAGAAGTATTTTTGTAATTATTTTTTTGTGCTGAAAGTGCATAGGTAGACAATATAATTGAATTAGTTGTACAGTAATTAAAAAAAATTATTAAATCAGTGACTCCCAAATTTTTCAGTCAAGGAGCCTTAGCAGTATTTTTGCATGGAGCCCCGAGAAATATTTAGTTGTATTTGCCTGTTTTCTATGAAGTATATTACACATGATGAATATTTATGTAGGAGGAAACTCAAAACGAGATAGTGTACATTTAATATTATATTTGTATATAATATATCTGGCCAGGAAATAACTAGAATGGGAATACCTATCTAAAATTAAAAAATTATATTTTCTTATCAGGATTTTAATATTGTCTGTAGATGTATCAATGAATTATGTTTGAATTGATGGTATGTGGTATAAATATACATGTTTGTTATTTTAAACAACGATCCATAATTGTTATTTTATTACATTTTTTGTTGAAAATCAAACGGAGCCCTTGAGAAACAATTGTGGGACCCAGTTTGGTAACCACTGTATTAAATTAATAGTATTTTTATAAATACTTGACAAAATGTAACGTAATGTTACACATTTTTTATTTATTTTTTACCATTGACATTTAAGGTTGTTATTTCTCAATCTACATAAAAGTCTTGTTGATTATCTCATTGAGCTTTAACTGAATACTTAAACCGTCTTAGTGACTACTAAAAAATGAATCATTTTTGTGTGGCTATTCTTATTACATATTGTACTTAAATGTTTAAGATTTTTGAAAACTATCCATAGGAATAATTTATAAGATTTTAATTTATACTATTTTAATTTAAATATATCTTCATTAAAGAACAAAAAATATAAAATATCTCGTAGGTTACCAAAAATTGAAAAAAATGTTTACATCCATCCCAAAGGAGTTCTAAATGTTTGATCCTTAATAATACGTAGCAATAAGTACATTTCCCAAAACGTCAAATAAATCGGTATTGTAGTGCTGTACGCTGATCAATGAGTGATTCGTATTTGCATTTTATGTAATAGATTGGACCCGTTTGAATTATTGTCAGTGGTGATTTTGATCATTCTCGTGCGCATTATTGTTGCTTTTGATCAACTCATCTTCTTGGCAATATTCGTCGAACGACCGAGGTTTGATTTTCTCCTCTAGCATTTTGCAACAAATATTTATTACGAATAAAAAGTTGGGCACAATCGAGAACAGAGAAACGCCAACAATTGACATCGAGTATCAAAAAAAAAAACTTCGGTATCCACGGCAACATAACTCTATGTCTTTATAAAACTGATGAGTAGGTACCGTTGTATTACGAGTTGACTCTGGAACTAATGCATAATACCTACAATAACGTTCGTAATTTAAAAAATCGTATGATGATTGAATAAATTAAAACCGAGAGCCATACCGTAATACAGATTCTCGTACGAATATAAGTATAGACGTATAACAGATATTTAACCCCTTCGTGCTCAGTATGCTATATATGGTTCAAATCAGTTTTTCGTAATTTGTGGTTTTGAAAATAAAGCTATATCGTTACTGCATAGACGGTTAAATTCGACAAAAAAAAAAAAACCGGATGGGCCTCGCTCTGCTGTACACTTGGGGGTGAAGTGCGACTCTTCATAGGATAGGTCATTATAATGGATTTGTTAAATTTGAATTCAATGATAGGTATCATTGTATACGAAAAACGATTCTGAACGGAGATGATATGTTTGTCTAGAATATAATACAATGTTATTTATAAATATTGTAATAAGTATATTTTATTTTGATCGACAAATTTAGAAAAATCGAAAATTTAAATTGTCTATAAATATGTCAAAATACTTTGAAAACTTAACCATGTATAGAGAACGTCAAAGTAAAGATTTGGTGAATATTTCAAGTTGCGATTTTTGGTTTTTGAGTTACAGCATTTAAAAAAAACCGATATCATTTGTCAGTCTAGAATATTATACATTATATTATATTTTACATGTAATTTTATGTCAATATTCGCTGTTCAAACGCTTATAAAAAATTGTGCTTATGGATTTTAATTATTTTTAATGACATTAAAAACTACTTCTCTGTGAAAATCTTCTATTAAATTTTCAAGTATTTTGTAGAAGCCAAATTTTTTTTATCACCGATTATAAAAATAAAATGTAAAAAAATCGAATATTTTAAATGCCTAGAAGGCTTAAAAATCAATATAATATTTTGAAAAAAATATGACATAAAGGAAATACCAATCTTAACAGCTAGTAGAAATTTCAAAAATCTGCGACTTATACTTTTTGAATTATAACAAATATTTAAAATCGTTTGAGAATAAATCGCTATTTTATGCAATTTCGTAAATATTTAAATTTCAAACAGTCATAAATTTTTTTCCTCTAAGTCCGGAAGAAATTTTTTTAAAGATTTTTGAAGAGTAGCTTATAGATAACTTAGTGTTAAAATTTTGAACCTTAAGTATGAACAGAAAAAATTTCATGAATTTTTATCTACAAAATAACTTGCAAATTTTCGCAATTTTTACATATTTCGTATAAATTGGAACTTTGAGCACTTATAAAAAAAAATTGTGACTTACGATTTTAGATTTTTTTTTATCAGTTAAGGAAAAACTTATAAGAAACCTTGTATTAAATTTTCAAGATTTTCTGGGTGGCCAAAAAAATTTTATCGAAAAACGTCAATGTAAAGATTTGGTGAAAATTTCAAGTTGTTGCGATTATTGGTTTTTGAGTTAGAGCATTTTAAAAAAGAACCGGATGGGCCTCGCTCTGCTGTACACTTGGGGGTGAAGTGCGACTCTTCATAGGATAGGTCATTATAATGGATTTGTTAAATTTGAATTCAATGATAGGTATTATTGTATACGAAAAACGATTCTGAACGGAGATGATATGTTTGTCTATCACATGTTTTTTATCAGTTAAGGAACAACTTATAAGAAACCTTGTATTAAATTTTCAAGATTTTCTGGCCGGCCAAAAAAATTTTATCGTTATTTTAAAAAAAAAAAATTAAAAAAATTGAAAATTTCAAATGTCTATAAATAGCTCAATAAAAGTCAAAATACTTTGAAAATTAAACGGTGTATAGAGAACGCTAATCTTAACATTTGGTGCAAATTTCAAGTATTTACATAGATTAGTTTTTGAGTTATAGCAAAATAAAAAATTTGATTTTGTCGAAAACTGGTTTTGCGTAAAAACTCCCGTTTTTCCCAAATTTTTTTAGGGTTTTTCCCGTCGTATTTAAAAAATATTGAAATTTTTTTACTTTGACCCCCCAAAGTACCAACTAGATTTACTTTCCTTTCAGAAAAGTTGCTACATAAGCAAATCGAAGCATTTTTACTGCCAAAAAAGGTGTCGTCAGACACAAAAAAAAAAAATAAAAATAAAAAAAAAAAAAATTAAAAAAAAAATAAAAAAAAAAACACACATCATTGTTAAACCAATAGATTCCATCACTCCGTTCAGAATCTAAAACCAACAATTTTGATGAACGTACATTCATCTAGCGATAAAATTGTAATAGATAAAATTAAGCCATTCCAAATATTTTTGTCACCGAGTGGTTATCACTTATTTTATATTACATAGCAAAACATTGATATCACTAAATTAAAAATAATAATACCGTCATGTTCATCAGTGTTTCAATTTTATTTTAAAAGTAAATATGTGGTTTCTAAGTATAATATTTTTTTAAATATAACAAAAACTCAATACGCGTCATATTTAGCACAACACGTATTAAAAATGTAGAAACCTAATTTTTATTTTTTAATTTTAAAAATGAACGTTTCAAATTTCTATCGTCAATTAAAATATATTCCAAGTATCCTAGATGCAAGTTAAAATTTGGAACTTCTGACTATGCTGAATTTACCAATTTTTATCCTGCAAAATTATAAAAAAATATAATACTGTTTTATTTACAATAATATTCAATTATGAAATAACAACGACTGTTATATCTGTATTAAAAAAATAAAAGTATATTTGAATGTGCACAAATCCTGATTTTTTTTTTTAAAAAATTACAAATAAATATTTACAGAGAAAAACCACCATACTTTTAATGTTAGACTTATGCATGAGTATCATAGAGTATATTTTGAGTGTACGAATAAATGGCACAAATAAAAATTGTAATCCTTAATGCATGATGGTCAAATATGACAAACATGAACTTTTAATGTACCTACATTTTTTTAAATATTTTTTTCGTGATCCTGACGTTTTTTTAATATAAACACATTTTTTTTGAGGAAAAAATAAAAAAGTTATGCATGAAGGGATATTAAGGCTGTACTATAAACGTGAACACTATTGATGTTATTGCTTTTTTTTTTTTTCTTTTTAATAATTAATCGACAATTCACCCGCCACCTGGAAAAGCCGTTAATCAATATTTAGGTGGGGGGGGGTTGATGCTATTACCTAATACTACAAGCACTCTATGTGGTTGTAATACAACTGTAGGAGTCTGTGCACTCTATGGAAATACCTTAGATAGGTATAGTACATCATGTTTAAAAAAAACTATTAAAGAAAACAGCACAGATTTCTATAATGTATATATAGATATATAAAATAAATAAATTTGTATATATATCTTATAAATATATTTATCTATAACAGTCAGGGCCGTGGAGAGAAATCAAGGGCCCCAAGGAAAACTTATCCGGGCCCCTCTTATATGAGGTATCAAACTTACCACTAATATTCAGTGTCGTCCCAATGTGTATAACGAAGAGGTAATAAAAAAATATAAAATTATGAATTAAAATATTATGCAAGAATCGATACACAAATGTTGAAACATAAAAATATATGATGCTTTTATTATTGATACAAAAATTTGTTATTTTATTGTTATATTGGTTTTACGTACGTAGTGTAAGATATTTAAAAGCAAAAGTCATGTTGTAACATAATATCGTACAAAGTAATTATTAAAAAGTTTTATTTTTAGAGTTTTAAAAAATAGCTTTTCTAGCTTTTTTGTTTGCAAAAGAATTAATAATACTATTAAAATCCAGTTGTCTAGCAAGAATAGGTTCCATAGCAAGTGTACCCAAGCTTGAAAGTCGATCTTGAGCCATGGTTGATCGGTGAAAGTTCTTTACTCTTGCTAGTGTGCTGAACGATCTTTCAGCTTCAGCAACAGTCACTGGCAATGTGCAAAATAACCTTAAAGCAATACATACATTAGGAAAAATGCTTTTAAGTTTTTGTGTTTCTAGTGTATTTAGGAGATTGAGAGGCGGCAGGTCATTTTTGAAGTTAGATGGCTGAATTGATTTGAAGTGATTAATTTCTTCCACCAGATCTCTAGAAACGTCACTGCTATAAAAATTGGTAAATGTGTTTGATTTTTCAGCAAGTTCTTTTGATGAAAGTGTTGGATATTTCCATAGAAAATTAAACATTTCATCTATGTTTCGAATAGCAGTGTACCGTGTAGTAATATTTGCTATTACACAGTCAATTAAAGTATAAAACACCTTTTGCTTAAATCCTTCTTCTCGGTCGCAATCATCTACTTGAGTTGACCCATCAGCTAGTTTTTTTCTAATGGTGCGTTTTTCTGGAAAGGTTGTTGCACTATTTATATTGGTACCAACAAGCTTACACTCTTCCAAAATCTTTTCCCAGTTATTTCTTAAATGTGTCAAATCTTTTATCAAGCTGTCTAAATTGTTCACTTCCACATCAACAGTAGTTTTTCTTGCTTGTAAGACTTTGTTTCTGTAGTCGATTGTTATCAGTACTTTATACCAAACAGAGGCCATAACTACACATTCAAATGAATCAATATACTTGGAAAGTCCTCTTAGGTCATTTAAAGTTTCAGCAGTTAGATTAAGATTTTGAACCTCTTTGATCGCCTCTTTAATGCCTACTATGTTCGTAGAAAATGGCTTAACAGCTTCAATTCTTGACGACCATCTTGTATCAGACATGTTGTGAAGTGAACATTTCAGATGTCTTTGCAAGATTTCCCATCTCTGAGGACTAGAACTAAATATGTTATAACATTTTTGTAGATTTCCAAAAAATGTTATGGCCTCAATACAACATTGAGCAGCTTCGACTCCACACAGATTCAAACTGTGACAGGCACATGGTGAGAAAAGAGCTAGATAATTGTCTTTCAGTATTCGACTCTGTGCCCCTTTATATAGCCCACTCATGTTACTGCCATTGTCGTATCCTTGACCACGGCAATCACTCAGTAGAATATTATGCTCATATAGAGTACTTCGGATAAGCTCTGCTATTGCTTCACCAGTTTTTTTGTTGCAATCTACAAAGGCAAGAAAACGTTCTTGTACTTCATACTCAGAACTCTGGCCTTTGGAACATAATTTTAGATATCTCAATATAAATACGGTCTGTTCTCGATGAGATGAGTCTGGAGTAGCATCTACAATAATTGAATAGTACTTAGCATCTTCTCTTTCTTTCAAAATAGCTTGTGTAACATGGTTAGAACAACATCTAATAAACTCATTTTGACTGTCAGGAGAAAGGTAGTGCATTTGCATAAGGCAATGAGCTGACTGAGACTCTCTGACTTTACTCATATGATCTTTTAACAAAGAATCATAATTACTTAATAGTTCTAGAATACCTAAAAAGTTACCGTTTCGCGGGTTCCCCACAAGATGACTGTCCCCTCTAAATGATAGGCCCCGTTCTCCTAGAAAAATCACAACATCTAAAATTCGGCGCAAAATTTGTCTCCACCTCTCTGCTTCATTTTTTATATTATCACACAGCAACATGTCTACAGTTTTTTTACTATCTATACGAGACTCTAAACAACGCCATTCTACATAACACATTTTGTGATTGACGCTGTTTTCATGCGGTGTTATTCTATCGTGTAATTTTTTCCACTTATTGTCTGCAGAGTATCCTTCAGAAGTTGACAACATTGATCTACTTGGTTGTGGTAATTTACTGAATAACCTACATGGAAAGCAATACAGTGATTTTTTAATCTTACTCCATACAAGCCAATCTCTGCCTATTTTTTCATTATTTTGAAGTGTGCATGTTAAAACAGAACGAGGGAAAGCACGCCCTTCTTTATCTTCTGGAAAATGAAGTGGGTGGGGAGAAGGACCACGAAGGACTGCCTGTATTATATCATCTTGTTTTAAAATTAAAATTTCAAGTTGGCCTACATCAAAATCGTATGGCTTAGAACTGCTGAAATGCTTTGTATCTTTAATTGTATTAACAGTTTTAGATTTTTCCTCATCAATATTAATGTTTGTATATGTTTCAGTACTAGTCATAGAGCCACTAGTTCCCGATTGGTCAGGTTTTCCTGAGTTAGATGGATTTTGATTAACTATTGTACTAGGAATGACGGGAGAATTTTGAAATGTTTGAAGAGTTCCTTGATCTACAGAGGTTGAGGAATCTTTAAGCTTAGTAAAAAAACTTACATGATCAAGAGTTGTTTGACCCTTTTTCGAAGCCTTTTCTCGTAAGTCTCGTTCTTTTCTCTTTTTTGCACCTGATTTATGAATATAATCCATTGCAAAACCGTAGAGGTATCGGTCAATTTGAAAAGATTTTGTAAACAAAATACTAAATAGTCAATACACTATTAAAGTTATCAACAAACACACTAGTTATCAACTAACATAAGTTTTATTTCAATACATTAAAAATATAATACAGTTTTAAAGAACACGCCACGGCCGAGACACGCACGTAAATTAACGAGAATACCAATAACGTGTAACAATATGCGACGTGACGACACCGCGTTATCTTATCGGCAGTCACTGCTATCCACAATAAAGGAAAATAATTATTTATAGTCTATGGATCTTTATTGAAAATGTTATTTATCTACGTTATACATTAATATTGTAGTGTTTTGATTCACTTTATTGTAGTCTTGTTATAACTATACAGTATACGCTACTATCAAATGGGTAGGTTATTATCACGATTCATGCCGGCGGTCCATAAATAGCTCAATACTGTGACCAAGACGTAGTGGACTTGGGCAGACCCCGGGCCTTTTTTGAAGCCCGGACCCCAGGGCTACAGCCCCGGCTGCCCCCCCCTCTCATCGGGCCTGAGCGCGCACCAGTTAATTTGGTCACGTCCACAGCCGATTCTAGGTAGTGCTAGTTTATCTATATTATTGGCTTCACAGAAAATTCTAAGGTTCTTTAAGGAATAGAACATTGTTTCGTAAGTTGGTTTTTGTGAATATGTTTCTTTATTGATTATATATAATATATATCTCTGATTATCTTGAATGGAGGCTACTTCTGTAATTTTCTTGCCCTGTTGCTTTAGTGATTCTACTTGCCCAAATCTTCGTCGAAATTCCAAAGCTATTCCTTGTGACATTTCGAAATCTGCTGAGACACAGTGCCCAAGAGCGAAGTTCTCTGGTGCTTCAAATAAGCCACCTTCTGTTTTGACTACATTGGTATTAGTGATCAATTTGGATCGCATAGCTTCTGTATATTTTTCGTAGGTAATGTCAAATTGATTGTCCGGTTGGGCCGAAATCGTTATATGAACAATTCGGCTTAAAGCGTCGGAATTACTGTTTAGTGTAACCGGTTTATATATTATTTCATAATTATGTTCTTCGAGCAAGATTCTCCATCTTAAAAGTCTTGCTCCTGGATCTTTTACCGTGAAGAACCATGTCAGTGGTTTGTGATCTGTAACCACCGTGAACTTTTTTCCAAATATATATGGTCTAAATTGTTTTATTGTCCAAACGATCGCCAATAGTTCTTTTTCTGTCGTACTATAATTCTTTTCAGCCTTGTTCAAGGTACGCGAGATGTATGCAATCGAAAGATCTGATCCAATTTTCCCTTGTGATAACACTGCACCAATAGCCACATTGCTGGCGTCTGTCGTAATGACAAAGGGTCGAGAAAAATCGGGATATTGTAATATTGGGCTTTGCGATAATAACTGCTGCAATTCTGTGAAAGCGTTTTGGCATAGGTCTGTCCACACAAATTTAGCATCCTTTTTCAGTAAATTTGTCAGTGGTTTAGCAATTTGGCTAAAATTCTGGATGAAACGCCTGTAATACTCAGCTAAACCAAGGAAAGATTTGACCTCTTTTTCGTTTTTTAGAACAGGGAACTGTACAACACAGTTAGTTGTTTTGGGATCAGGTTTAACACCTTCATCCGTAATTATATGACCTAAATATGCAACTTCTTTTCTAAGGAATTCACATTTTAACGGTTGATGCTTTAGGTTGAGCTGTCGGAATCGTTCAAACACATTTTTCAGTTGGGTTTGATGGTTCTCCAGAGATGTTCCGATAATTATGACATCATCGAGATATACAAATGCCTTCATACTATTAAGACCCACTAAGACGGGGTTCATCATCCTCTGGAAAGTGGCTGGTGCCCCTTTCAATCCAAAACACATCCGTTGAAATTCATAATGTCCTTCGACCTTGCTAAAACCGGTTTTTTCTCGGTCTTTTGGATGTAAGGGTATTTGATGGTATCCACTTGCCATGTCAAGGCAGGTGAAATACTTGGCCTTCCCTAATGATCGAGTATTTCCGTCACGTTAGGCATTGGAAAAGCATCACCTACCGTAATACTATTGAGTTTCCGGAAATCCACTACTACCCTGTATTTCCTGTTTCCCAATGCATCTTCTTTCTTTGGCACCACCAATAATGTTGCGTTCTACGGGCTATTGCTTTGCGTTATTATGCCATCTCGTTTCATTTCTTCCACTTGTTTAGCAATTTCTCCTTTTTGGATGTATGGTAGCTTATAGGGTTTTTGATAAGTTTGTTGTGTTATACCAGGAGTTTTTATCTCATGATATATTGCATCGGTGCATGTCATTGCATCATCCTTCAAATGAAATATGTCGGAATATTCAAAACATAGTTCATGAATAGTATTTCGTTCTTCAATTGTCATATGCTCTGTACGTAATGTGCTTTTTTTAATCTTTCAATCCTATCCGAAGAATTTGAATTGATTTTTGTTGATTGAGAAATAGTTTTTACGGAGACTTCATTGAAAAATTTGTATGTAAGCTTATCCAGATTTGGTATTTCCAATTCGCATGGTTTTTCCGATGTATTGATAACACTTATCAATAACTGTTGATTTTTAACTTGATTTAATACATTACCGCAAGAGACATGATCAGAGATTGGTTGCGCGTGAATCAGAATATCCTTGTGTTCCATTTTCTAGTTATATACATAGACAGGGACGATGGTTTCACATCGTGCTTGAAGCACCATGTTATTCTTATCAGAGACGAAAAGTTCTCCTTTCCCGACGTCGATGATCGCCTGATTCTCCGTAAGAAAGGGATCGCCCAGAATGCCATCTCCGGTTATAGGAAATTCCGTGTACACCACGAAAAACTCTGTTCTAAAGTTATGGTTTCCTATTAATATATCTAACGTAGTCAAGCCGATAATGTTTATACTTTCATCGTTAATACCCTGTAGTTGCTGTTTTCTATCAGTATCAATTAGAACGTCATCTTGAAGTGCATTGATTTTAATTATGTTAACATCTGCTTCAGTATCCACCAACATATTTACTTTATCTATGGTACTTTGTGGAGATGAGCATGTAATATGTTTATTTTTAAGTTTTGTGATTTAGAGAATTAGTTTGTCTGATTTGGGCTTACTATTTTCACGCCTTTGACTGAACGAACGCCTTCTCCGTTCAGTCTCAATTCGTTTCCCGATGTCGAAGGTTGACTGTCGGCCCGCTGTTTATCAGCTCTTCTTTTCTTGAAACATTCGTCTATACTGTGTCCTTTGTTTTTGCATAATGAACAAGATATTTTACGTACAGATGTACTTTGTGCCGCAGGTTGTATATAGTTTTTTTAACTTATGTCCCTTGAGAACGAATTTGTCTTTGCGAATCTGCACTGTGTAGTATTATGATTAGTCCTGCGACATATTGAACAATATTTAGATACCATATTTTTCCCTTGTTTGTTCTTCAGTAAACGTTGAGTGTCCTGACTAGATCTTAATAGCTTTTCTTCCTCCAAGCTATCATTGATGGCCTCTTCTAACGAAGCGTGATGACGCACTTTGATAGTTTGTCTTAAATTCGGTTCTAAACCATCGACGAAGGTGGTCAGGGTTATATCTTTAATATAATCTCGAATGGCGGTTGCAACTTCTGTACTTTTCCCGCTTACACTAACATTACATAGTTCACAAAGAAGGTTCTCTACCCGTGTCGCGTAGTCTTGAACCGATTCATCCGGTTTTTGCCGTGTAGAGTTCAATTCAAGTTGTAAATATCCGGGTGTTCTCTGCGTGCAAAACGTACCTTCAAGCAGTGTTTTAAGACCTATCCAATCTGTTATAATTCTATTTTGCGTAATAACAAAAGCCTTGCCACTCAATTTCGTCCGAATTCCTTGAACTCATACAGTTTTTAACGAGGGGTCTACATTTTCCATTGTAAAATCGCAAGCATTTAAAAATCGATATATGTCTCCCCCCTTTTTACCATCAAAATTGGTTATAAATTTAATTAACGTTTCTAATGATAATGTTGATTGGGCCATACTTAAATTTTTAAAATCAATTAGATTTTTATCGTCGTCAGAATTTATATTGTTTTCTCTCGCCAATGCGCGTGTTACCGGCCTATTTATAGGTGGGTTATTATCAGCAGAATTGTTTTCGCTAAATTCGGTTAAGCCTCTTACAGGATTTGACATAACCTATCCAAGCTACAATTATATTATAACTAATGATACAATTCTAATTACTTATACTATATACTAAAATAAACAAAATAAATTGTAAATATTTAGTTACGTATAATATGAATATTACGACGAGATATCTGACGAATATGTGCATAGTGGACTATTGATTGTCTGTTGATCACCTTGTCCCTTGGAACTTGTTGAACTTGGAACCTGTTGAACGTAGGATTTGAGTGTCTTCGTCCTTAATGGTCCGATGTCGCTCCCACGAAGTCCTTAGGTTTCTTCTGTGACGTTCTAGCTCCGAATCTACTGGCGCGGAGACCACATGCAATACGCAGTGGGTTTATCTCCCTTTTTGAATTATTATTAACACTATCAATATACGTATTATTCGTTACGTGTATATGTTTAACAGTATACTTTATATTTGTACTGTATTATTCGGTGTATTGCTGATGCCAGCGTTTCGATGATAATAGGTCACTGTGTAATTTTATTCTTTTAGCGCCTCTACCAGTAGAAAACTGATTAAGTGTGAGAAAGCGAGCTCGTCAATATTATCGAGCGCCTCCGTGTTAGTGTTTTACAGGAAAGGAAAATTCCTGTTAGCGTTTTTTTTTTTTTATATCTTTGTGTGAGCGTCTCCTCGTAAATACTTCCTTATGTTGTTTTTCCAAAAGAGCACCGCTGCCATCAGTTGTTGTGTGCCGTTGGTTAAGTCCGTAGGCTCTTCTGCGATCGGTCTGGTTAGTTCCGCCGATCACAGGTAACGTTTTTTAAGTTCGCACTTTTGAAGTCAACGGGAAGTTAATAATTCACACCACGTTAAGAACTACACACTTTATTGAGTCGTTAAGAAATTATTATAAATTAAATTTGAATTACACTCGCAAAGATATTACTCTTACACTTGTTGTTACATGACTGCCGGGTGATCAGACGTGTACGCATAAAAATGGACAAATGCATCATCAGCATTTGTCCCCCCATAATAATATAATGTAATACTATATACTATATATATGTAATATTATAATGTAATACTACGCTATGGTGTACATAACAACAAGACAAACTATGAACTCTCATGAGAATTGTTTTCATAACTTGTAAAATTATAATAAATTTGAACGTTAAAACTTCTTGTAAATTTGATCACCTTGCTTAGTATGAATCTTCAATACTTATACTACTATACTACTATTTATTAATACATGGGGCAAAATGGGGACGTCCCCATTTTGCCCCAAACATATAAACTTCATTTTGCCCCTACGACATACTTACTTATTCAATTATTTTGGCACACGTTCTGACGGTTATTAAGTATAATTGTTATGAAACTACTATTTTTATATACGTATACTATAGTTATAAATTATTAAAGTTAAAATAATTTACTTTCAAGTCGAAAAAAAAATTGAAAGTAAATATCGAAGTTTTTATATCACTGTTGTCGCGGTATCACAGTTTTCATGTTCTTATCAATAACTCATATTATAATGTAAATTAAATAATTAAACTTTAACCACGTTTTCTCGACGATGGAACAATTCTAAACAGCTGTTTTATAAACTAATATTTTCATTTTTTCCTTAACATTTAACCATGTCCCCATTTTGCCCCATGTCTCCGTTTTGCCCCACGTTCCCCTACTGATATCAATAGCATTGTCCGTTAGTATCGTATTTACCATGGCTCCGGTACGGTCGCGTTTGACGTTGAAAAATAAAATCGACGTAATAAAATGTTATGATTCAAAAAAACAAAGTGTTCGTGAATTAGCGACTCAATTTAAAGTTGGTAAAACTCAAATCGGAACCATACTCAAGTCCCGGGTAGATCTACTGCGTAAATGGTGTGATGAAAACGTCAATGGAGAGACAAAGAGACAAAAAATAATTTTATTGAAGGTAAGGGCTTTGAAATAGACAACGGATGTTATGAATGGTTCTGCCGCGTCCGTGCTTAAAATTTGCCCATCTCTGGTCCTCTCATACAGGAAAAAGCTAAAGAAATTGCTAAAACTTTGGGTAGAACTAATTTTAAAGCGTCTAATAGATGGCTCAAAAAATTTTGCAAACGTCACAACATTGCTTATAAAGCCATCTGTGGAGAAAGTAGTTTCATAGGAAACAATGTTTTACACCATAAAAAACTTGAGACATTTCTGTGAAAACAAAAACATAAGAAAAGTAGCATTACCAAAAATCGGTACCGGACACGACAGACTTGATTGGGAACAAGTCCGCACCATGATAAGATATATTTTTAAAGGTTCAAAGATTAAAGTACTCATCTTCAACTCTAACTCCTATTCAGACGAGGAAAAAAGGAATATCATAGAAGAATTTCATTCTTCGCCATTAGGAGGGCATCAAGGAGTATCGCGAACCATAAAAAGAATCAAAATGTATCATTCTTGGAAAGGATTGAAAAAGGACGTAATAACTTACATAAAGTCCTGCTCCTCATGCCAAGTTAATAAAAGCATGAATCGTACAATTCAACAACCTATGGTAGTGACTTCCACGGCCAACGTAGCGTTTGAAAAAATTTTCCTTGATATAGTTGGGCCTATGGACAAGTCGAAGAAAGGAAATTCCTTTATATTAACCATCCAAGACGATTTGTCAAAGTTTTCCACAGCCATACCATTAGCAGACCACACGGCGAACACAATAGCGAAAGCTTTCGTGAAAAATTTTATCTGTCATCATGGTATACCTAAAACCATAGTGACAGACCAAGGAACAGATTTTATGAGCAAAATATTTACAGCTTGCTGTAAATTATTACAAATAAAGAAAATAAACACAACAGCTTACCATCCCCAATCCAATGGAGCTTTAGAAAGGTCCCATCGTACGCTTGTGGAATACCTACGACACTATGTAAGTGAGAAAAAACTAGACTGGGACGATTACGTACCTTATGCAATGTTCACGTACAACAGTACTATTCATACAACGACCAAGTTCCAACCCCATGAATTAGTATATGGTTACCCAGTGGAAGTACCGCATACGTTAACTCGAGCACCTCAACCCTGTTACAATTACGAGGACTACTTATTTGAGTTACGTAAGAGACTCCAGGAATCATCCTTAATAGCACGAGAAAATCTTATAACAAGTAAAATAAGATCCAAGACATCATATGATAAGGACCAGCATCAAATAGTTCTAAATGTAGGAGATAAAGTGCTACAGAAATACTTACGATCGAATACTTCCCTCAGTTGTTTTTGGTGATCCTCTAAAGATGTTCCAATTATGATGACATCATCTAGATACACAAATGTTTTAATGCCGTTTAGACCTACGAGTACCCGATTCATCATTCGTTGAAAAGTAGCTGGTGCTCCTTTCAACCCAAAGCACATCCTTTCAAATTCAAAGTGATCCTGGTCCGTGCTAAAGCCTGTTTTTTGTCTGTTCTCTGCCTGCAAGGGAATTTGATGATATCCACTTGCCATATCCAGGCAAGTAAAATATTTAGCCTTTCCCAATTGGTCTAGTATTTCTGTAACATTTGGCATTGGGAAAGCGTCTTCCACTGTAATGTTATTTAATTTACGAAAGTCCACCACTACTCTGTATCTTTTAGTACCAGATGCGTCTTCCTTTTTGGGTACTACTAATAGTGGGGCATTCCAAGGACTATCACTATTCCGTCTCTTTGCATCTCCTCTACTTGTTTGTTTATTTCTTCCTTTTGGGAGTAAAGGAGCTTGTACGATTTTTGGTGAATCGGTTGTGTCACTCCTGGAGTTTTAATTTCATGATGCACTACATTCGTGCATGATATTCGGTCTCCTTCTAAATGGAACACGTCGGAGAATTCGTGACATATACTCTGAATAGCTTTTCGTTCTTCTGACGACAAATGATCTGTGCGTAAAGTTTCATTTATCCGTGTTATTCGGTCGTATTGATTTACGGCGATTTCTTTTGTTCCGGAGACACGTTTGATAGAGGCTTCGTTTAATGCTTCATATGTAAGTTCCTCTAGGTTTGGTACCTTTATAGTACATGTCTCATCTGAAGTGTTGATGACACTTATAAGCAATTGTTGATTTACGATGTTGTTTAGCACGTTACCACAGCTTACATTATCCGTTATTGCTTGTGCGTGAATTATAATTCCTTTAGATTCCATGTCAAGATTGTTGACGCATACGGGAATGACCGTTTCACATCGTGTTGGTAATTCCATAGTAGTTTTGTCTGGGAATGATAATTCTCCTTGACCTATATCAACGACAGCTCGGTTTTCCATTAGAAAAGGTTCTCCCAAAATGCCATCTCCTGGTATCGGAAAATCTGAATCCACGGCAAAAAATTCTGCTTTAAAATTATTTTTTCCTACAAGTACATCTAGCCACGTTGATCCAATTGTGTTGGTTATTTCATTTGTTATGCCTTGTAGTCGTTGTTTCTTGTCTGTATCAATTAATATATCTTCCTTTAATGAAGTGATTTTGATGATATTCAGTTCAGCCCCAGTGTCCACTAACAGTTTAATCTGGTTTATGGCACACTGTGGTGATGTACAAGGTGTGATCAAAAAATACCGGGATTTTTTTTTTTCATTTATTTAAATGTACAAATAATATTTCAAATATTAGTCTCCTTCAAAGTATTCACCGCCCGATGTTATACACTTGTCCCATCTCTCCTGCCACTTTTTGATGCAGTGTTGGAAGTCTTCAACTTTAAGTTGTTTGAGTTGATCCACCGCATTCTTTTTTATTGTTTCAATATCATCAAATCTTTGTCCTTTGAGGTCAGTTTTAATTTTTGGAAATAAAAAAAAATCACAAGGGGCGAGGTCTGGCGAGTAAGGGGGATGAGGTACAACTGGAATTTGTTTATCAGCTAGAAACTCACGGATTGATAAGGCAGAATGAGCAGGCGCGTTGTCGTGGGTAACAACCACGATCGATTTTGGAATTGATCTGGACGTTTCTTACGGATTTTTTCTCGTAATTTAATTAAAACTTCTTTGTAGTAAGTCTGATTGACCGTTTGACCAGTTGGAACAAATTCGTAATAAATAAGGCCTTTAATATCGAAAAAAGTAATCAACATGGTCTTCACGTTAGAACGAACTTGTCGAGCTTTTTTGGGCCTTGGTGAAGTTACTGATTTCCATTGTGATGACTGTCGTTTAGTTTCTATGTCATAACCATAGACCCAAGTTTCATCACCAGTTATTACATTTTTAATGAACCCTGGGTCGTTTTGTGTTCGTTCTTTCAAATTTTGACAAACTTCAATTCGATGATTTTTTTGATCTTGAGACAACAATTTTGGGACCATTTTTGCACAGACTCGTCTCATGCCTAAATCTTCAGTCAAAATAGTTTGACATGATCCAAAAGAAATGTTACACTCAGTAGAAAGTTCTGTTATCGTCATTCGTCGATCTGATCGAATAATTTTTCGTACTTTTGCCACCATTTCCACATTTCTTGATGTTGAAGGTCGTCCAGCACGAGAGTCATCATTAATGTCTTCACGACCCTCAATAAACCTTTTATGCCATTCAAATGTTTTAGACCTGCTCATCGCTTCATCTTCAAATGCTTTTTTAATAATTTCAAAAGTTTCAGTCGCTGATTTACCGAGTTTAACGCAAAATTTAATGCAAACACGCTGCTCGAGTTTATTCGACATGACAAAAACGGCACACACAATAAAAGTATCTGATTTCAATGAATTTTCGTTCATTACTAACAGTTAATATTAACTCACGGCTTGAATAACGTAATTGAGTGTTATCTCTATTTTTATTTGATGTGTGTATATTCCCCATTCGATTATTTTTAGCGCAGATATAATTTTAGTCCCGGTATTTTTTGATCACACCTCGTACACAAAATGTGTCTGTTTTCTAGTTTTGTTATTCGATACATAGATTTTTGATAGGACCCATTGTTTTTATATCCTTGACCGATCGTGAGCCCTGTACGTTCGGTCTTGAATCGTTTCCCGATGTAGACGGATAAGCTTTGTCGGATTGACGATTATCGGCTCTCTTCTTTTTGAAGCAATCTTCCCTTATATGGCCTTTCGCTTTGCAGTAAGAGCATGAAATTTTGTGTACCGATGAGTTGTTTAATTGATGCGAATAACTACTTTGGCCCGTGTCCTTAGGATTGGAGTTTGGTTTCGCAAATATACACTGATTTGTGTTATGGTTTCGTTTATGACATATTGTACAGTATTTTGTTGACCAGTTCTTTTCTTGTTTGTTTTGAAATAAACGTTGCGTATCCGCAGTGGATTTAATGAGTTTTTCCTCCTCTAGGCTGTCATTAATTGCTTCTTCTAGGGATAAATGGTTTCTTGATTTGATGATCTGTCTCAAATTTGGTTCCAGACCCTCGATGAAAGTGGTGAGTGTCGTATCCTTAATGTATTCGCGAATCGCTGTCGCTGCCTCTACAGTTTTACCTGCTACGCTAACATTACATAGTTCATGGAGTAAATTTTCCAATTTATTTGCATAGTCTTGGACTGTTTCACCCGATTTTTGTTTTAATGAGTGTAATTCAAGTTGAAGGTAACCTGGAGTCCTTTGTGCACAGAACGCATTTTCAAGAAGTGTCCTGAGACCAGACCAATCGGTGATAACTCGGTTTTGAGTTATAGCGAATGCTTTACCCCCTAATTTAGTTTTTATAGCTTGAACTAATACTGATTTGAGGGAAGGATCTACGCTTTGTACGGCAAAATCACATGCATTTAAGAAGCGGTGGATTTCCCCCCCTTTATTCCCTTCGAAAGTAGGGATTAATTTTATTAAAGTTTCTAATGATAATTTCCCTTCTGCCATATTTTGGTTTTCAAAGTCGATTAAATATTCGGATTTTTTAAGATTGTCTACCTTAGTTTTTGTTCTTGACCGGGTTTCAGGTCTATTGGGTAAATTATCGGAATTATCTTTATCTGAGTCAGTTGGTTTTCCTACGGGATTTAGCATAACCTAACTAGTTGATCTTATACACTAATTTTGACAGATAACAATTTACTTCTTAATTTAAATGCAATATGATAATAATATGACTTAGTGTACTAAATGTTATTGTTCTAATCTATACGTATATAATAAAAGGAAAAATCTTACAGTAATGTAGAGATTAGTACAATGTAGCCAGTCATAGTGAGTTGTTGTTTGAACGTCGTTGAGTTTTTTCGTGTTAGGTGATCGCGCGGGCTCCCTGCGTGAATGGACTCGAAGTGGATCCCACGACGTCTTCACGTATCTTCGTTGACGTTCTCCGCTCCGAAACTGCTGGCGCGAAAACCACAATAAATTGCGGGTTTTATCGTATTATTATATGATATACTGTATACACTGTGTGATTGTGTGTGTATACAATATATTATACGATATACTGTTTTTTATAAAACAGTATATATATTTTGTCCGGAGTGAAAAATGCTGACGCTGTGATGACAGTCGGTCAGTGTCACTCGTAATAGCACCTCCTTTGGAGTTGGTATGCACGAGCGCGGACAGTGCTCGGCAAAATTGTTTGTTTTTTTTTTTTTGAAAAAAAAAAAACTCCTCCGAGTGTGTGAATGGATCGCTGACACACCGTTTTAGCTGTGTGCGATTAGAATGTGCCACACCCGTAAAACTGAAGACCGACACAATATACTGTTGTACAGTATATTATGTTAAATTGCGTATAGATACACTTGTAATAATTACTTGCGTATATTGACGTTCCAACGTGTACTGAATCCGTTGTACGTATGGACTGTGTGGTGAATCGAGTTCCCAGATGGAAGATGTGTGAAGTTGAGATAAAAAAAAAAAAAATTCCTGAATCCGCCGCTGCCACCAGTTGTTATGTCCCGTCGGTTAGTTCCAACGGTGGACATATAATATTGTTCGTTGTCAGGAATGTTTTAACAAAAGACACATCAACTAATGAACTATTGGATATATATTAAGTTATATTAAAATACAGTATTAAGTTTAGTTATTACTATAAAAATGGTCGAATGACGTATAATTACGTATGCTGCTTGTACTCGACTGCCGGAGCTATATCGGTAGGCCGATGACGACGGCTGTCGATGTATCGCAACTCAGCATTTTAATACTTATGAACTAACAAGCAATTCTCTTTATATAATAAGAAGGGGTTCTTAACACCTCGAAGAAAAGGGATTGAGAATTAGTAGAAATAAAACTGAGTATATTGAGTATGATTTTGGACAAAGAGACCAAGAAGTTGAAGGAATGAGGAGACAACTGACAATAGATGGTGATGTGATAGGTGAAGTTGAGAGCTTTAAATATTTAGGATCTTTTGTTCAAAAGGACGGGGGATTTGACATGGATGTAAAACATAGGATTAAGTGTAGGTGAATAAAATGGAGAGAAGCATCGGGCGTGTTATGCGATAAGAGAATTCCAATTAGGCTGAAAGGTAAATTTTATAAAAGTGTAGTGAGACCAACTATGCTGTATGGTTCAGAGTGTTGGGCGGTTAACAGGAGAATAGAACAAAAAATGAGTGTCGCGGAAATGAGAATGCTTAGATGGTTGAGTGGAGTGACAAGAGAAGATAGAATAAGGAATGAATACGTGAGAGGTAGTGTTGGTGTAGCGCCAATTGTGGACAAGATGAGAGAAAATAGGCTGAGATGGTTTGGGCATGTGATGAGGCGAGAGGAAACGAATGCAGTAAGAGTGGTTATGAAGATGGACGTTGAAGGGAAAAGAGGAAGAGGAAGATCAAAAAAGAGATGGTTGGAGACTTTGGAGAATGACATGAGGGCTGTCGGTGTGTGCAGAGGAGATGTGATTGACCGAGTAAAGTGGAGGTGTAGGACAAGGGTGGCCGACCCCAAATAGTTGGGAGGAAGGCGAAGTAGAAGAAGAAGAAGAAGAAGAAGAAGAGGTTAGGGATCTCATTTTAAATGGAATTACTGTTGAATTATTTAATAAAGATAAACAATTAGTAAATTTAAAAAAAAAAATGCAATTGATGCATTTTGTTGCGATGTTCCCGCAAAGGCATTTTTATTAAAAACAAAGGGTCATGCTGGCTTTTATTCTTGTTCTAGATATTCAGTACAGGGTACTTTTTTACTTCGACGTGTTTGCTTTCCAGATTTAGAATGTTCAAAAAGAACTCACCAAGATTTTTTAAATAAAATTCAAGAACAATATCACACTCCAGGTCATATTACTAATATAATTAATATCCCTGATATTGATGTTGTTCAAAACTTTTCTATTGATTATATACATTGTGTTATTTTGGGAGTTATGAAAAAAATGATTATGCTATGGAAAGGAAGTGGTGAAATTGGTAGAGTAGGTGTAAATAAACAAAAATTACCCTCCAACTTAGTTAAACAAATATCTACTCGTCTAATAGCATTAAAAAAATATATACCTTCTGATTTTAGTAGAAAACCTCGGAGTTTAGATGAATTAAGTCGATGGAAAGCAACTGAATTAAGGCAATTTTTGCTATATACCGGACCTGTAGTGCTTTATTTACAAGTGTCAAAAAAAATTTATTACAATTTTCTTTACTTAAATGTGGCTATATTAAATGACTATATTCTTAAGTCCCAATTTTAACCACCTAGCATTAGATGCTCAGGCTTTAATGGTAAATTTTGTTAAACAGTTTGGTAAATTATATGGTAATCAATTTATATCTAACAATGTACATTCATTAATTCACTTATATGATGATTATGAAAAATATGGTTCACTAAATCAGGTCAGTTGCTTCAAGTTTGAGAACTATATGAGTAAATTGAAAAAAATGGTTAGGAAAAATGAAAAGCCTCTCCAACAAGTAGTAAAAAGATATTGGGAACAATGTAACCTCAAATTTGACCATGAAACTACAATGTATTTCAACAATGATAATATTAGACCAAAGTTTGAAAAATTACACACTGAAGGTCCTTTAATTAGAGATATGGCTTCACCACAGTATAAAATATTAATCTTAGAAAAAATAATTATAAAAATTCATTCTGATTCTGATTCATATGCAAGTGTAAACACCAATGGAGAAACTAACATTATTAAGATAGTAAATATTTGTTATAATTCACTCTTGAAAAAAGAAGTTATATTAGGTAGAAAATTTGAAACTGTAGAATGTTTCTTTAAAAAACCAATAAAAAGTTCTGACATAGGAGTATATAAAATTAGTAATTATTCCAAAAAAGTTGAAATGTGGAATATTGGTGATTTAAAAGTTAAATATGCTGTGTTACCTATTGATGAAAATGTGTCTGTAGGTACACCAATTATTCATTTTAATAATTAAATAGTAAAATAATTAGTGAAGTAAAAAAAGCCAAGTGATGTAAGTATGTAACTCACAAAAATATTTTTCAGGAGTGATCAAAATGCAAATAATTACCTAGTTTTTTTGGAAAAAAGTTTACAAAAATATTATTTGTATTATATAATTTGTTATGTGAATTTATTATATCTTATAAATATATATTGTAGTCAATTAAAATATTAATTTTATTGTTAGTTTCAATTGCACCAATTGGATTTTCTTCACCTCTTATTATTTAATTATAATATTTGTACATATTTTATACATACCTACCTATCTATTATATTAAAATTTTTCTCAATTCTCAATTTTAGTTTAAAGTTCATAGTAGTACAAATTATTATTTGTATTAGATAAAAATGTGGGCAATAGTTCATTTCTTGGACGACAACAGTGTGGAAAGTGTTTCTATTCGTTGGATTGTAAATGACCAGTGTGCTTGGCCCAAAAATACTCACAATATACATAAACTAAGAACAAGCTGTGTGAAAACCAATGAATTTGAATTTAACTTTTATCGCATAAGAGTTCTTTCAAATAACATTAGTGAGTATAATCAATAAGTATTACTTGTAAGGAATATCACTAACTTTATCTTTAAGTTTATAATATACAGATTATAATTGTATATATTTTGTAAGTTGAGGACAATAACATAATCTGTGTAGTGCAAGGTGGTAACTGAAAACAATGTTTTTTTGATGGGGGTCCAAGATTTTTTCAACATTCTTTACACAATATTATAGTTAATAAACCTACTAAAATTGTTTTAGGTACTTTTATAAAATGTCTCGTAATGTACCTACCTATTCTGTACAATTTTGTAAATTAAATACTTAATAACTATACATTTTGTTCATAGAATCTTTAATAGAAGCAGAAGAAAAAGTCCTTACTGCACAATATACATCAGACATATCTGACGGTTCTTCGACAATAGAACATAAACGCAAAAGAGAAATTGATTCAATCAAGTTCACTCATAAAACTGGTATGCTATTTTTGTGTTTAAAGGTTTTTTTTATATTATTATTATGGATTTAAAAATAATATAAACGGATTTGAATGTAAAATTTTAATAGGTCACTCTAATATCATAAGAACTAAAAAGGGTAAAATTAGTACTTCAGATGATACTAAGCATTCAAAATTAAAAACTAAAGTATATAAATCAAAAGCTTTTTTGACAAAAGTACAATCATCAGAATCAGATGAAAATATGTCAGACATCTGTAAGCATTTCATTATATTTCAATTAAATACCTTTGTGGTAATTTTCTTAAGTATACCTTTATTGATTCATCATAAATTAATTGTTCTTTAGGTTATTTGTATATTGATACTATTTTAATAGTACTTTGTAGATGACTCATTATTTATAAATAAAGACTTAATTTTGATATATTTTGTCTTTAGCAAGTAATTCAGCTGATTACGATTCTGAAAAGGATAAGGAATATATACCAAAAAACAAAAGTAACAACATGACTTATGACAATAATTCTGATGAGGAGATAATAATTGTTAAGAGTACTGAAAGTAACCATATTAATAAAGGTATGTTTATGTTTCATCTAAGTATCATTATATTTATATTTGTGTTCACCTTTATATACATATATTTTTTTTTTTTGGTTCAAATTATAAATTATCATTCCTGTCTATTTTCAGTTGACTATCTTAATACAAACAAAGCATTTCCATTGATTTCTTTTCCATCTGCTTCAGTTGATAATAGTAAGTATCATGCACTATGATTAATTTTAATAGCATTCTGTAAATGTTTGTGTTTGTATACTTTATTTATTTTTACATGCCTAGATATTGTTGTGGACTCCGTTGAGGTTGATTCCGTCGGCTCCACGTAACGTTATGAGTTCGCAATTTCGGACTCGCTGGAGTTGGTTATGAGGTTTGGTTAATGAGAGTAAGAACACGTGAATTATTGGTAAATGAATAGTTTATTAAAATGAATCGGAAAAGAGCTTATACATCTACTGTGGTTTACTGTTGAGACCCGACTGTCTCCGTCATGGCGGACGGCGTTAGGCGTCCGTCGAACAAAAGTGCTTACTTTGCATTAATCCCCATATTCTAAATACATGACATATAGATACTAATGCTAACGACAATAATACTACACTAATAATAATAATATGAATAAGAAGAGGAAGAAGGGGCTCATAACACCCCCAGGGTAAAATGGAAGATCTTTATCCATTACAATTAAAATATTTTGGGTAAAGATTTTCCTGGAGTAGGTTCAGGGGCAATACTTAGTTCTTCATATACTTTTGGTTTTGCCTCTTCCTCAATACAATTTGTCTTTTTATTATAATTATTCTTAAATTTAATGTATAATAATGCTGAAAAAAGTGCTAAACCGCTACTGATGGATGCAAAAATAAAAATGTAAAAATAATTATTTTTTGTAGTTATAGCATGATCAACTGTGAAAGTGTTCTTTAGATGCTTTAAAGAGTTTGAGTATTCCAACAATTTATACAAATTATCTTTTATATTTGACTTTCCATGATCTATCATCAATGAATTATTCGAGATTATGTCTTTGATATTCAATTGCGTTAGTTTATCAATAGACACGCTTAATTGAGGAATAAAATCTTTAAATATTTTCGTAGTTATTTTTCTTTTTGCAATTAGAAGTCGTCGGTATTAGCCTCACAATCGTTACTTAATTCTAGAATACCTGTGCCATTTATGTCTAGTGCTATAGTGTCTAAAATATTTTTACAATTAATAATAATGTTATCCCTATTAGTAACATAGATCCATGAATTTGTATTTTCTAGTCTATGCCAAATGCTAAAACTAAAATTGATGTTTTTTAGAGTACATGACTTAGGCAACATGTTTTGTTTCCTAAACAATATCAACTCACAAGATCCGTCTAATTGTTGATCATAAGGACAGATTAACATGTTTGTGATTAACTTACATCTAGATAAAATAATTTCACTTAGTTCTAAGTAATACATTTTTGACTTTTCTATTGCTATATAATCTGATGATGGTACTATTAGCATGTACGAATTGTTTAAAACATTTACAGGTAAAGGGATGGTTTTATATAATATAAATTCATAACTTAGAACTAATGGAATTTCCATGATAAAAATAAGAACATTTTCAACAAAGATTACACTAGTAGAGATTAGCCGAAACAGCTCCGAT
The DNA here is from genome assembly GCA_034509805.1 of Sipha maydis. Classification (NCBI taxonomy): domain Eukaryota; kingdom Metazoa; phylum Arthropoda; class Insecta; order Hemiptera; family Aphididae; genus Sipha; species Sipha maydis. The sequence goes on from JASXSY010001072.1 coordinate 184,475, forward strand.
AAGCTACAGTTTTCTATATCAATAGGTATGCCCTCTCTTACAGGTAATTGATTCTTAATCTCCTTAATTTGGTTCTTAAAAGTCCTTACATCGAGTAGGCTAGAGTGAACTAGTCCTTGAAGGGCCATGTTTATAATATTTACTAAGTTTTCTGTTTCGAAAACATACTGCATGAGAATTATGTTTAGTAACGACACCCTTTCTTCTAGTGCTGTTTGGAATTTTAATATACCTACTGTTACCTTCTCTACTTGTATTTCATGGAGTAAATAGTTATACTCATCGGTTAATCTCTTTTGGTGTTCTTCTACTTCTAGTAATGAAGAATTTACATTAGAAATAATAGATTGCATTATTTGGGTCTGCGTATCTGCTAATTGAGCCGTTCGGATTTTAGAAAATTCGAGTTCTTGGATTTTATTATAAAAATATTCAGCGTCGGTGCTATCGCAGACACCGAATAAAACGTTAGCTACTTTTCCTACTAAATTTATTAAACCTCTTTTGGTACGGTAGTTATTCTTGGGTGTTTCTATAATTTTCATTACGTGTTCTCTATTACTGTTAATTTCCGATTAGAAATTGTGCGCTTGGTTATTATATTGAGAACAGATTTGTTGAATGGAATCCATTTCTAGAGATTTGCCTAAATTACAGGATTCTTTAGTGTCTTTCACCATGTTATTAATTGTACTATATTTTTCGTTATAATTCGTTATATTTATATATGTTAAGATCCGCCATTGCGAGTTGACAACACGCAAGTGGTTTATTGTATGGAAGTAAATTCCCGTTGGGTTATGAAACGGAGTTATCTTGAACTGAGCTGAGATTGGATATAGCTTTATAGAGAATCTGTAACATTAAGCATGATTCACACTAGTCAGACACGTACCGACAGACACCGTACCGTACCGTTCCGCAAAATATTTTTATACATGATTACTACGTAGTAATTCACATTAAACGTTTCCGTTCCGTTCATACACGTAGCGAACCGACAGACTTCGACCGGCATTCCGTGCGAGAATGTTTTGTCGGGACGGGTCGTGTCTGATCTGGTCTGAACGTGTCTGTATGATAAGTGTGAATGAACAACAGACATATTATATCCGTCTGACCGTCTACTGTCATTCGCTGGTAAAGTGGCAAACCATTTTGCTAAACTTTTCTTTACTTTTAATTTTTTATATTTTTTGCGATGAACCTGGAATTATTAATTGAACTCGTTAGAGAACATGAATGCCTGTATGCATTGTCACACAAAAAATACAGTGATCATCTGCACAAAGAGTCTTGCTGGAAAACAATTTCAAATTCTATAGGCATACCTGGTAATATGAACTGAAATATATAATATACATAATACATTCAATTGTTCTTTATTATTTCTATACACCATAACATTGATGAGGCATGACAATTTAGTATTTTCTTAGTCTGTGCTGACTCAAAAGTTCTTACTTATTATTTATTAACAATATAATGATATAAGTACTACGTATATATGAAGTAATTAATATATTCTCAACAAATATAACAAGAATACGTGTATATGATATAGATAAATTATTTTATTAAATTATTAATTGTATTAACTTTTTAATTATTAATAGTAACTTTCACTTAAAAATATATACTAAATGCACCAATGTACTACATAATATAATATCTAAATTAATTAGTTCCAATAGATTTGGCCGCCAGGTAAATTAAAAAATTGTTTGAAATTTTCTCTTATTTCGAATGCTATTTGTGGTGCGCTTCCTCCTTGATTAGGAATATTTGTTATATGTCGAGGTAGTTGTTCGGGCATCGATGATATAAATTGATTTTCACTATCACTTTTTATGAAGTTATGTAAAATACACGTAGTGAATATTATCTTAACCGCATTTTCGGGTAATGATTTCAGCCGTCTTTGGTACACTCGAAATTTTTTTGATAGTTGACCAAATGCATCCTCTACTACCTTTCGTGCACGTGATAGTCGCTCATTGAATATTTTCTTAGTTTCATCACGGTGAATTTGTGTGCCAGGATATGGTCTTAAAATGTAACTTTTTAAAGGAAAAGCCTCATCTCCTATCATTGCATATGGTAAAATATCATTTGTACCAGGGAGAGCTCGACCATTAGGTACATTAAATTTATTTATTTCAAACGCTTTACCCATTTTTGAACTGGAAAAAATTCCGCCATCACTACTTTTACCATAAGCCCCAATGTCCACGGCAATAAATTTATATTTTGCATCAACCAAAGCCATTAAAACGATCGAAAATGTTTTCTTATAATTAAAATAAAGTGAACCACTATTTGGTGGAGCTTCAATGACAAGATGTTTGCCATCTAATGCACCAATGCAATTGGGAAAGTTCCATACTTCCCAAAACTCATTAGATATGGTTTTCCAATCATCTTCTTTTGGCATTGGCATACATTTTTCTTTTAAATTTAATATAATAGCATTGCAAACTTCTAAAACAATTGTTTGGACAGTTGAATGTCCCAAACGGTAACTAAAAGCGATCGTTTGAAAGGAATCTCCAGTTGTTAGAAATCTATAAAAAATCGTATTTTCAATATTGTGTAATTCATGTTTATATAGTGAACGATTGTAAGAAAACATGGAACAATTTGAGAAACGCATTTAGAAGGGCAATAAAAAATTCACAAACGAAATCTGGTCAATCAGCAAAGCGCATAAAAAAGTGGAAGTATGAAGAAGAAATGTGCTTTTTACGGCCTCATATGAGAGAAAGGGATACAATAAGCTCCTTAAATATTCTTAGTGACGAAGAAAGCGAAATAAATAATGACGAAAGCGGAATACATGACGTAGAAGAAGGTGATAATGACGTTGATATCAATGCGTCTTTAACACATTTAAAAGACAGCCAATACTCAAAAACAAATACTCAATCTCCGTCAACTTCAACACATGAGAGAATATGCAGACAAAAAATAGGTTTAGGCCAAAAAGAATCAAATAAGACTGCAAACGTGCGAAAACGAAAACAGCCAACAGAATCAGCTTCTGCAGTATTAATGGATTATATTATAAAAACAAAAGAAGAAAACAACGAAACAAAAACTGAGCAAGATGGTTTGGATCATTTTTTTTTAAGTATAGCTTCAACAGTAAGAAATTTCACGCCATATAATCAAAATTTAGCAAAAGCTAAAATATTTTCTATTGTCTCTGATTTGGAGTTGAAAGAACTAACCATATCAAACCATCGTCGGCATATACACTTCCACAATCAACCGAATTTCAACAACCATACCTACAGTTACTGGCACATGAAAATGAAATAGTTAACCCTACTATTCAAAATATTCAATATGATTCAACAGCTTCATCATCATCGTGTAGTAGCTATTTACAAACATTTTCTCCTGAAGGTTATCAACAATTAAATTGATAAATTTAATTATATTTAAATTTGAAGTAAGATTTTAGTTTTTTTCATCCCTCCAAGGATATCAGTCACAATTTTATTTTTTTTTTATTTTCATTAGATAATAATATAGTATGGATGTTAAATTAAAAAAATTAATAAGTTGTTAACTAATTAGTAACTTTTTTAATATTAATTGAAGTTTATTAAGTTATTTTGTTTTTTTTTTATTATTTTATTTTTAACTGAAGTTTATTAAGTTATTTTGTTTTGTTATTTTTAATGGTATAGTTATTCCTATACATTTTTGGAGATTGTCATTAAATCTCATATTATTTATTGTAATATTTTGTTAATTTATTAATACATTTAATAACGCAAAATTTGAGTATTTGTAACTAATTTGTTAGAAAATTCATACTTTCTTACCTTAAACAAACAGCTAGTTTTTCTCTTGGTAATATGGCTTTACGAAAACGTGTATTTTTTTTTCTTATTGTACTTTTAATTTTCGATAAAAGTTCATTAAATTGAAATTTCGACATACGGAAATACTTAAAAAATTTTTCTTCGTGGTCTGTTAATTGTTTATACAAACTTATGTATTCGCCTTCAATGTGCCATTTTAACAAAATATCATGAACCCATATTCTTCGTTGTATATTTCTATCTTCTTCTTCGTCAAGGGCAATAGCAATCATTGCCAAATCACAGGTGGTAAAATTGTTAAACATATTATTTCAAATTTGATATAATATAAAAAAAGAGAAAAACAGGGAAACTTACGAAACGAAACGATGTCGGAGCGAAAATGTGAGTATTGGAACGAAGACGGTCGTGTCTCAATATTATGAATTTAAAATGTCTGTATCGGAACAGTACGGTACGGTGTCTGTCGGTACGTGTCTGACTAGTGTGAATTGGACATGTATTATCGGAACGGTACGGTACGGTGTCTGTCGGTACGTGTCTGACTAGTGTGAATCACGCTTTAGCATAATTATTGTATAACAAATCTTTTTGTCTCAACTAAGTTGGAAAATAATATAATCGTTTTAACTGGTACATTAAAAGACGAGTCTGAGGTGACAATGACAATAAAATTTAAACAAAAAAAAAAATGTAGTATTTTAATTTAATTGGCAATTCTGATCTCGTTTTTATGTAATTTTATTTCTTTTCTACCACGTTGAATTGAAATATTTTCATTTTCGTGTAGGCTTACTACTGGAAAAGGACCTAACCATTTTTGGCCTAACTTTCCCTTTTGGTTATGATTTTTAATCCACACCTTATCCCCGACATTTACCTCAATTTGGCAGTTATTTTTATCGTATTTCTCTTTTGACTTTTCTTTAGATGAAATAATGGTGTCGCGTACTATTTTGTGGGATTCCTGTAATTTTTGTTTCAGTTCTGCTGCATAATCATCGTAATTGTAGTTTGTAGTAGGAGCTCGACTTAGAGTATGTGGGACAGTTGCAGGAAAACCATAGACCAGTTCATAAGGCTGATACTTGGTCGTGGTGTGTACTGTAGTGTTATATACGAACATCGCGTATGCAACATAATCATCCCAATCTCTTTGATGACTCTGTACATAGTGTCTCAGATATTCTGTTAGTGTTCGATGCGACCTCTCCAAACTTCCATTTGACTGCGGATGATAGGGAGTTGTGTTTATTTTTTCAATTTGTAGTAACTTACAACATTCTTTAAATAGTTTACTTAAGAATTCTGTTCCAAAGTCTGTCAGGATTATTTCTGGAATGCCGTGTTGGCAAATGAATCCTTCTACTAGCGCCCTAGCAACACTATTCGCGTCATGTGTACGTAACGGAAATGCTGCTGAGAACTTTGTCAGATCATCTTGTGCTGTTAGTATGTAAGAATTATTTTTATCTGATATTGGTAAGGGGCCTACAATGTCTAAAGCTATTCTCTCGAATGGTCTAGACGCTGTTGTCGTAATTATCATTGGTTGTTGTATTGTTGTGTTGGTACTTTTGTTTTTCTGACATGATGAGCATGATGATATATATGCTTGGACGTCTTTCTTTAAACCTAACCAATTGTGATGGTGCTTTATTCTTTTGATTGTCCTAGATACTCCTTGGTGTCCTCCCATTGGAGTATTATGGAACTCCTCTATTATCTTAAGCTTTTCCTCGTTTGAATACTCGTTATTGTCGAATATTAATATTTGAGTTTGTGTATTCTTGAAAACGTATCTGACCATTGTTCTAATTTCCTGCCACTCAAGTCCATCTATGCCACAAGCGATCTTGGGCATAGCTAACTTCGTAATGTTTTCTGTGGTGCAAAACTGCTTAAGGTTTATTAACGTTAATAATACGTTTTCATAAGTAGGCTTTTGCCAAAAGTATTCTTTCGTTATTAAGTAGATTACAACTCTTCCTATAGATGTAATGCATGCTACTTCCGTAACTGACTTAATTTGATCCTTGAGTTCTTCAACTTGTCCAAATCTTCTTCTAAATTCTAGGGCGATTCCTTTATCCATTTGAAAATCCTGTGAGACACAGTGACCTAACGCGTATTTTTCATGAGCTGCAAATAAGTCTCCTGTGATTTCTTTAACATTTCGGTTCAATATTGGCCGTTTTGATTTTTCTTCAATATATTCTTGATATTCCTTCGATATTTCAGCTTCTTGTGAAACGGTCGTTACTCCTATTCTACTTAGAGCGTCTGAATTTGTGTTTTGAACGCCTGGTTTATATATGACTTCGTAGTCGAATTCCTCCAACTGCAGTCTCCATCTGACTAGTCTGGATCCTGGGTCTTTTACACCAAATAACCAGGAGAGTGGTCGGTGATCAGTCACTATGGTGAACCTCCTACCATACAGATATGGTCTGAACTGTTTTGTGGCCCAAATAATTGCGAGCAATTCTTTTTCTGTCGTGTTATAGTTCTTTTCCGCCTTATTCAGCGTGCGGGATGCATAGCTGATCGGTAAGTCTGACCCGATCTTTCCTTGGAAAAGTATTGCTCCAATCGCGACATTACTAGCGTCTGTTGTCACCACAAATGGTTTGCTGAAATCCGGATGTTGAAGTAGTGGTTCTTTGGTTAATATTTCCTTGAAGAAACTGAATGCTTCCTGACAAAGGTTTGTCCATATGAACGGTTGACCCTGTTTCAATAGTTCGGTTAAAGGTTTTGCCATTTTACTGAAGTTTTGAATAAACTTTCTATAATAGCCCACCAATCCGAGAAATGATTTGATATCTTTTGCATTTTTTGGAGTAGGGTAGTCCTTTATACATTTTACTTTTCTAGTATCCGGTCTTACGTCTCAAACCAAGTTGTAAGATCAATTATTCTAGATCGATGGATTCTTTTATCGGAGAATATTATAAATATAATTAATTAATTTGGTGATTAAATTTAGATGCTCGAGTTAGTAAGAACAGGAGGAAAGTCGGCTAAACAAATGATACAAAAAATTATGAAAAAAGTTTTTTCTGATTTTGTATTAAAAGATTTTACATATTTTGGATTGAGAAATAAATATAATTTTTCTTCATTATTGATAAACAGAGTAATTTTTGGTAATGTTATTAAGTTAATTATTAATTGATGAATAGTAATAATAATAATAATATATTTTGGACGCTACAAAAGAATCTAAATTCCAAAACATAAAAGACGATGAAATAATTGCAATTATTGGGAAATGGTTAACAACAGCTAAAGCCAGAATAGAAAATAAAAAACATACAAATGATGAAATTATTTTAAAATAGCAGTAAAAAAATTTGGTATTGTGTCACTTAACATTGAGTTGTTAAAATAAATAAAATATAATAAATCCAAATCATACATATTATTCTACATGTTATAACTACACTACCTGTTCTATATTTTTTTAATTCTTGTCTCCAAATTATAATAGCTATAGTATTCAATATACAAATATACATGAAATATTTGTATAGCTATATTATAAAACATAATGTATAGATGATATATTTATTAAACATAAATAATGTGATATCACATAAATATTTGAATATAATTACTATAATAATATATTGATGTGGATAATATTAATACAGGGAGCGGCAGAAATATCTGACGGTTTTCAAGCGAGTACAGTCCGGCAGCCGAGTGGAGGGGGTGGTGGGGAGTGGCTCATTCTCAAGGCCTAGTGACCCTATTTCAGTCGCCATGGAGCAGTGGACCGGTATACATCGCGCGTTTGTCGATGAGGCGTATTTTAAAAGTGGCGATTCTGTTGTTGATACTCAACGTAAGTTTCGTAGGCATTTTAATGTGGCTCGTGTGGAACCTATCCCATCCCGAAACACCATCAAATTGTGGGTGGATACCTTTAGATCCACAGGATCAACTGCAAAACGTAGGCCTACAGGCCGTCCAAGGTCAGTGAGGACGCCGGAGAACGTGGAGCGAGTGCGACAAGCTGTGCTAATGAGCCCGCATCGCCCGGCGCGTAGACAAGCTGCTGCTCTTGCCATGTCTGATCGCTCTATTCGACAAATTTTGCACTCAGACCTTCACTTTCACCCATATAAAATAGCAATTGTCCAAAAACTTCAGCCTCACGACCACGCTAATCGTCAAACATTTTCAGAGCAAATAATTGATTTGATGGATGACGAAAAAATTCTTGTAATGAGTGATGAGGCCCATTTTCACCTAGATAGCTATGTAAATAAACAGAATTTTAGGTATTGGTCGAATGCTAATCCACAAGAGTTGCGCGAACGCCCTTTACACAGTGCAAAAGTTACAGTGTGGTGCGCGGTAACCAAGAATTGTGTCATTGGACCATACTTTTTTGAGGAGGATGGGCGAACAGTCACTATAAATCAAGATCGTTATTTACGGATGTTGGACAACTTTCTTATCCCGAAACTGAGAAAAAAACGACTAGCGATTAGAAAGATTTGGTTCCAACAAGACGGAGCTACTGCCCACACGGCAAATGCTGTCATGGACTTTTTGAGAGCGAAGTTCCGTGGCCGTGTTATCTCGCGGAACGGTGACATTGCGTGGCCCGCACGATTGCCTGACCTCAGTGTGTGTGACTTCTTCCTTTGGGGTTACCTGAAATCAAAAGTGTACGTAAACAAACCCCGGACACTGAATGATTTGAAAGCAGCCATAACTCAAGAAATAGGCACCATAACAAATCAGATGTTGGGAAAAGTGTTCGACAGTTTGACAGCAAGACTGGAAGAATGCATGATGAGGGGTGGACACCACTTAACTGACGTCATCTTCAAGTTATAGGGGGGGGGGTATGTATGTATATAATTTCATCATGATATCATGTTTTTTACAAATTGTCATCTTTTGTTATGTATAACCAGTAATAAACTCGTATAAAACTTTTTAACCGTCTGAGTTATTTTAATTTAAAAACCATCAGGTATTTCTGCCGCTCCCTGTATATGCAATATAACATATTATCAAAATAAAAAGATAGTTATATTTGTCTGTTATTTTAATTTAAATGTTTAAAAGATATCTTATATAAAATATCATGGAGATATTTTATTTTGATTATCTTATTATTATAAAAAATTGGTTCATAAGACATCTATAGAATATCCTTGTAATATTAAAAAATACTCTTGAGGCACGCTGCAGATATTAAATTAATATTAATAATTGTAGTCAAATATCCGGTAGATATTTTAATGATATAATTTTGCTGTATGGGTATGCTCTTACAACCATCGAACCATAATGTTAATACGAGATATGCAATATCCAAATTCTCCCAAACGTGGCCAAAAAAACAGCCTGCCGAAAGGCTTTCGATTTTATTGGAATTCATATATTCAACATTATGCCTAGCTACTTAATTAATATGGAACTACCACTTTTTAAAAAGAATGTCTCACACTGGTTAATGTACGAATGTGACGCTGCTAAAATATGTGATTTATGAATACCATTTACTATTATTAATTCATATTTTTTGTATTTAGATATTTAAACACTTCCTATATATAATTTATGCTTGTATAATCAATGTAAAATATTTTAATTGTAAATACTATGTATGAGATGTATAACATGTTTAAGATATAGATAACCCTGGGCCTCCACACAAGTTATCTCAGTGAGGCCCAGTAATCTATAAAAAGATTTATAATTAAAAAAAAAAAAAATATATTAGTTACATGGTTATAATATTATATTGTAGGTAAAGTGATAAGCATAAAGAAAAAAATGGGTAACGTCAACAACAAAGGTTATATAATACGTAAAAACTTTTTTCAGGCCTCTCAGGAATATTTCGCCTAGGGCCTCGCAAAACCTAGCGCCGGCCTTGGTAATACTCAAATTAATATGACACTTAATATGGAACCAGGAGTTACTAATTCTTATGTAGAAAAGTAATGTGATATGGTTGAATTAAATAATTTACCTACTGTTCAACGTAAATGATAGTATTAAATTAATGTATACATTAAATATAATATTTATTATTATTCATAGTTAAATAATGATTTAAATTATAGAAATGGAAAATTATGATAGTGGTTTAACAGAACTTGTAGTAAAAGCAAAACGGAAACTTAAGTATGAAGAAGGGGATGAGCATGAATGGTTAAAAAATAAAAACAAAATACTTAGAATGCAAGGTCAAGACTACAAAGGTCTGAAAATGGGGAAATTTTCACTTACAGAAAGTAGATCTTCAAGACAGTTAGGAAAAATTTGTGAATCTACTTTTTGTAAAAAAATTCAATTACTAGAAAATGCTTTTTTATTAAAGATGAAAATCAACAACAATTGTTTTCCACATTTTGGAACAGTATGACTTGGAGTGACAGGAGAACATATGTGTCAGCTTTATGTCATTTACAGCCTACTACAGCTAAGAAAACTGGTACAAATAGTTCTCGGCGCTCTAGTACTATAAAATATTTTTAAAAATAAATAATGAACCTTTGCAAGTCTGCAAAAAAACATTTTTGCAAACACTTGGTTTAAAAGAGTGGTCCGTGAAGAACTGGGTTTTAAATTCAGATTCAGGTACTGGAATAAATATTAGTCCTGATTATGAAAAGCAAAGAAAAAAAGTGAGTAGAACAAATTTTTTTGATAATTTACCTGCACTTCCATCACATTACTGCCGATCAAGTTCAAATAAAACTTATTTAGAATCATTTTTTGACACAAAAATATTTTTATTTAATGCCTATGTGGCTACATTAAAGGAAAATGATATTGTAGTTAATAAAAATGATTTTTTTTAAAGAATTTCATAGGAGAAATCTTGCTCTTTACTCATCCAAAAAGGATCGTTGCAATTTATATGAAGGCTACAAATATGGACACATAAGTCAAGAGATTTATGAACATCATCAACAGAGAAAAAAATATGCCGGAATGCACAGAACTTAGACAAACAAGTTGCTATGAATAATCCTGCTGAATATGTATCTCTAACAATGGACGTACAAGCGGTTAAATTAGCTCCTTTCATAAGAACATCATCAATGTACCTACTATAAAACAAAACTTTGGGTCCATAACTTTACAGTTTTCGACCAAACTACAGCTGATGTATGCTGTTATTTATGGGATGAGACAAGTGGAGGATTGGAGGCTTCTATTTTTGCTACCTTTGTGGTAGACTATTTAGATAACATCATTGAAAAGATACCTACTATTAACAATATATCAATCTATAGTGACGGTTGTGGATATCAAAATCATAATACGACTGTATCAAATGCAATATTAAAATTTGCAATTGATCAAAAAGTGACAATTACCCAAAACTTTTTAGAAAAGGGCCATACACAGATGGAAGTGGACAGTGTTCATCACACAATTGAAATGAAATTAAAAAAAAGGGAAATTTATTTGCTTACTGACTTTATAAATGTATGTAAAGATGCTTGAAGTAAAAATCCATACAGAGTTAGATATTTGAATTTTAGTTGTTTCAATGATTATTCATCATTAAAATATTATACATCTATAAGGCCTGGTTTTAAAAAAGGGGACCCTACAGTTACTGACATAAGATGCCTAAAGTACAACCCAGACTCTACTATTCAATACAAACTAAATTATGATGACCAATGGGAAAATTTACCAAATAAGAACAGGAAAGAAATCATCTATACTATAAAAAATTTGTACAGTGAACCACTTAAAATTAAAGAGGAGAAATTTATGCACCTTCAACAGCTAAAAATAGTCTTGCCTAAGCTCACTTGGCCATTCTATGACACTTTACAGTACACCAAAAATAAAAAAAAGTGAAATTGGTATTAATATTTAAAAATATTATGTGTTTAATATTATTATTTAATGTTAATTATTTTTAATTTGTTAATGTTTCAATTATTAACTCAACATTGTTTTTATTATAATTATTATTTTATATATATTTTAGTTACAAGAAGTTAACTATTAAATTTGTTTAAGAAAGTTTTTATGAGTTCAATAAGAAAATATTTTTATTTATGTTAATTATTTTTCTCAATTTTAATAAAAGATTTTTAATGTTTTAACAATTCTATCAGTAGTTTTTTTATAATTGTATAACGTTTTGTACTTTTTGATATTATATTGTTATGTTGAATGATATGTCTATGATTTTGTACAAATAAGTCAAATTTACTCAAAAACAAAACCCCGTAAATAAATAGAATTAATTACAAGAACTCGTAAGTCAAATTTATTAAAAATCAAAAACTCGTAAGTCTAATTTTTTACACAATTATATCAAAATATTGATTTTTTGATTTTTCAACAATGTGAAATGATTATAAAAGATGATTGAAGTTATAACTTTTAATAATTTACAAACATTAATAGGTGTCACAGTTTTTTGCTATTCCTCAACAATTTGATAAAAGTGACTTACGAAGTTTTGCCATGTAGCCGACGATATCCAAACTAACCTTAAAATCTTAAATTGCAAAAAAAGGTATGTTAAACATCCTGATAGAGGTTTAAATATTTTTTATATTATGTTTATATCTTAATACTATATTCTATCAAATACTTAAAATTTGTTGTATTAAATTGTACATAATAAAAGGGATTTGTAAAATAAATATTTTATATACCTACTTAACAATTTAAAAAAATAAATAAATGTTAAAATTACTGTTAAGTGCTAAATACTAAATATAACATAATTTTATATAACTTGTAAAAGCAAAAACAATTTTGAAATTTATAAAACCTACGCAACATTGTATAAAGTAAGTAGTTCATTGTTCATATATTCATTTAGTCAGTTTTATTCATAAGCAATTAGATTTATGAATTTATTTTGTATATTTTAATGTATTACACTTAAATATACAAAATAGGTAATTAAATAAATTGGTGACTTTTTAGAGCTACAACTACTATAAGTCCTCTACCCTATTCATATCAAATAACATATCTACCTGCTTAAAATCCCAGCATTCAGGGAACTCTGATTTGGAGTCTGGTATTATTGGTATTTCAGCAACATAATTTTTGACAGAAGAGACCATATTTTCTCTACATGGACTTTGAATAATTTGTGCAACATTCTCACTGCCATCAGTGCCTTCAGTCTTTTTGGTCTTGGTAAATTTGTATTTTAGTAGGCCAGCCATAATACAATTCTGTATAAATTAAAAACTAGGTAACACAATAACAATTAACAAATTTACCAATGAAATTAATTTAGAATAAATTATAAAATGTGGTTTAGAATATATTTATTTTAATTATAAAAATCCTCAATAAAAATATAAATTATTAAAACTTATTAAATTACCTAATATACTGTATCGTAATAACTTGTAAAAAGTACATTTTAGGTAACACCAAAAACAAAAAACGAAAACTTACCAACTGATGGTAACTACCTATTAACTAATAATATTATTTATTAGTCATTAGGTATAGATACAATCGTTAATCACACTATCACAGCCATTCTCAATATCACATCAATATTAGAGCATTTTAAAATTTTAAATATCAATAGTATTATGATTTATATTAAATTATTGACTATTGAGTGTATGGCTAACCGGTATTCCCGCGTTCCGGCGTTCGTATGTTTCTATTAGCCCGTGTACGTGTTATCGGCTATCTACACGAGCGACCATGTATCTATAATTAGACACCACCATGGTCTAGAACAGCGTTTCTCAACTATAGGGTCGCGACCCAACTTTGGGTCGTGAATAATTTTTTATGGGTCGCAGGTCGCTAAAAGGTTTTTACATTATTATTTTAAATTTAGAATTTAGACTAATAATATAATATAGTTTTTACATTTTTTTTAAATAAATATTCATGTTATGACAAACAATAAATTCATAATTTTTGAGTTTGGTCTATCAAAACTATAAATATACTTTATCAGTTGACATTCTCGAAAACGATTAAACTTGATAAGTTGTCATCCGAATTTTTTTTGGTATCAATTATCGATATTGTGAAGGCGCGTCCACATAGTATGCAAACACGAAACGCAGCGCACGCGCATTCACTGCATTCATCAAAAATAGTAACAATGTGGACGTGTTTACATACATCACATACAGTGCATACATGTGTATTTTGTGTTTGCCGAATTGGCGGTACATCAAAGGAAATTGGACGGGGTTTTTCATGATTTTATTGTATTTACTGTTTGAAGAGAATTCAGAAATAAAATTATCATTATTTATTTTGTTAGTGCCAGAGTACGGGCGTACAGTGTAAGTTACAGTGTTTGTTTTTTCAAATAAATTAATTTTAATTATTAAAAATGGACTTTGTTGACGACCAAATATAAAAATTAATTAATTAATTAATATGAAAAGTATCTTATATTCATTCGACCAAAATTTGAGAAATGAATTGCGCCGTTAATTTTCAAATCGTTGAATAAGTCTGTTCCGCTATAACGAACACGGTTATTAAAAATTTCACTAACCCAACATTGACGAACGTTTTTTGATTTACGTTTTTGTTTTTTTTTAACTACACTATTTATAATTATGTACGCAGCACAAGCAATCATTAATTCATCATCCATATCACTCATTTTTAAAAAAACACCTACAACCACTATGGATGAATACGAAAATGTAACTGTGTTCGCGCAATTTATTTCATTCATTGACAACACGAAAATTGAATACACCAAATACTGTGTGTACGGTGATTGTGTGTGCAATATGTGACGTTTGAAAACATCACACATGATTCTAGCGCGTGCGCTGCGTTTCGTGTTTGCATACTATGTGGACGCGCCTTGAACTATACGTCCTACCTCATATATTAACTGTTAGTTGTTATACTAATGTTTTCAGTTTTGTACCCAGTGCGGAAATAGTCGTATCTACCAAAGAATCGACATTGATGTAAATATTTGTAAAAATTGTGTGTACTGTTTACATAAACATAAATATTTCTTAAAAATGAGCAAACAAACATCATTATCATATTTTTTCAAAAAACCCGTGGTAGTTCAAAATAATGAAACTGAAACAATGGAAACAAATTCAAATTAAAGTGGTCCCTAGACGATCAATAATATTGTCAATATTTGTATCAATAATATTGACGGAACCATATTGAAGCGAGTATTGATCGTTTAGAAGGATATTGATATGAATTGTCAATCATTGAGAGAGATTGATAGAAATTTTGATTGATGCTCATTGACGGGCAAGATTGACAGGACGTATTGAACGTCTAGAAACGTTTATTGTCAATATTTCCAAAATTAACACGAGAATATAACACTCCGAATACGACACGAATACTTAGAAATCCAGAATCGAAAGAGTATTGATAGATGTGTTTGACGAGCTGATTGAAATACGCTGGTGTCAATATAACTCGTCAATATAATTGATCGTCTAGGGCAGGGGTCGCCAACCAGTCGATCGCGATCGACAGGTCGATCTTTTTAGGAATATAGGTCGATCGTTGTAAAAATTAATTTTACCACTGTTGATCGCGTGATAATGTGGATTGCCATATTGTATCCTAGGAATTTCCCTGAATTCTCTCAAACTTGCAGAAAACTAATGCCAGTTATCGCATTTATAAAGTTATAAAATCACATTATTGTTATCATGAAGAAACAATAAATATTTGTTCTTTGGAGTGTAGACTTGGTTTTTTTTTTTTTTTTTTTGCTCACAAAACAAATCTCTTTCTACACCTAAATAAAGACCTAAGTTCTCCTGGAGGTCGATCACCAGGGACTTAAAATTTCAAAGGTAGCTCACTTGTTTGCAAAGGTTGGCGACCCCTGGTCTAGGGGCCACTTAACAAGAAATAGAGATAAACGAAAGGCCTAGCAAAAAGATAAAAAAATCAATTAACTACACCTATTAATACTTTGATAAATTCATTAGTTATAGGTTTACTTACATTAATGAAAATGGAATAGATTTGCCACAATGTGTAGTTTGCGGTATTATACTAGCGAATGATTTTTTAAAGCAAAATAATTTTTTACGTCATCTTGAAACTAATCATAATAAATATAGAAATAAAATAACCGATTATTTTTTAAGAAAACATGATGAGTTAAAGACAAATAAAAAAAATATAAAATCCTATACTGCAGTTTATAAGGTGTATTTAAAATGTTCTTTTATTACTGCAATTCATATCGCAAAAACAAAAAAGCCGTATAATATTGGTGAAAAATTAATTAAATCTTGTATGATCGATATATGTTCAGAATTATACGATAATGATCAAGTCTCCAAAATAAAAAATAAACGACACTATTCATAGACGAATGATTTGTGTTTCTGATGATTTCGAGTATCAGCTTGTCGAAAAAATTCAAAAATCGTTATTTTATGCCATTCAATTGGATGAGTCGACAGATATAAGTAATTCAGCTATATTATTAATTTATGTGAGATACATTGATGATACATTTAACGACATAAAAGAAGAGTTTTTGTGCACCTTAAAATTGGAAACATTTACTACAGCAGGTGAAATTTTTAAAATAATGAAAAACTATATGATATCCAAAAATATTAGCTGGGCTACTTGTATTGGGATTTGTACAGACGGGGCAGCGTCTATGGCAGGAAGACATTCCGGTGTAGTTAGTCGTATTAAAGAAGTAGTACATACAAATCTAATTTCAACTCATTGTTTTATACATCGAGAACAATTAGCTGTAAAAGATATAGGTGACAATTTAAATGATATTTTAAACCAATGTACAAAAATTATAAACTTTATTCGAGGAAAAGCCATTAACTCTCGTATTTTTTCTGTAATGTGTGAAGAATTAGGTTCAGATTACAAAAAATTGTTATTTCATTCTCATATACGTTGGTTAGCAGGGCAAAGTTTTAACGAGATTTTTTGAATTAAGAATGGAAACAGACATATTTCTAAGAGAAAAAAATTCACGACTAGCTGACCATTTTCAAGATGTTATTTGGTTGGCAAAAGTTGCGCATCTTTCTGATATATTTTCGTTATTAAATGAGTTGAATTTGAGTATCCAAGGGCCATTAACCAATATTTTTACCTGGATATAATAAAATTGAAGCTTTTTTGAAAAAAATTGATCTTTGGATAAAGAGAATTCAAGAAACTGCGTATGACCTAACCTGTCCGCCGCCGACAAAAATTGGTCGCCGCCTGAATCGCTTCTTAAAATGAACAGATTATAGACTAGAATTAATCAGTTAATACACCGCGTTGTATACATCGAAATCCGAATCGTCGAATCCGTGAATTTATTTTTATCTTTTTATTATAACATTATAATTTTATTGCATTCTTTGTACACATAATAATTTATTAAAAAATGTATAAGCATAAATCAGGTGCTCAGAAACGCAGAGAAAAATTATAAAAAGATGCTAAAGAAATAAAGGGTCGTCTTTCCATAACAACATTTGAGAAAAATTATAAAAAGATGCTAAAGAAATAAAGGGTCGTCTTTCCATAACAACATTTTTAAAATCAACTTCGAATACTGACGTGCTTGTTAATAACGATTCGTCTATACCACATCCAAATCATGTGGCAAATTTTGACACAGATAAAACTAATATTGACTTGACAAGTAACACTGATTCTAATTTATGTGAAAGTGAACCAAAAACATTAACTTCACCGACTTTAGTGACATCTCTGGATTTGAAGGACCCTGGAATGTGGCCATCTTCAATTTCGAGGTCAGTTCGTGATATGATTGTTTGTTGTGCACCAAAATTTCCAAAACTAGTTGATTTGTAAAATCTATGCCAAAAGACATTAATGGTAAGTCTTTTAGTAAATTTGTGCTTTATACAAAATCATCAAATAATCGCGAATCGTTTCCTCGAGATTGGTTAATTTGGAGTGAAACTAAACAATCTTTACACTGTAACCTGTATTTTATATAAAACGAATTTAACTGAAACTTCAAATACTATTAGTATATTAGCTAAGAGAGAAGGTTTTTGTCCTCACAAAACATCTTGAAAAAAAACTATATTCAAAACTTCCTACTCATGAAAATAGTAAAGTTCACAGGGATTTATTTTTAGAATGGAAAACTTTACAACAATCATTCCTAGGTCACGGCGTTGATTATACTTTTCAAAAACAAATCAATTGCGAGGCTGACAAATGGAAAGCTATTTTACGTAGGTTACTCGATGTTACTTTATTTTTGGGATCAAGAGGTTTGTTATTTCAAGGAGATAATCCTACAATTGGCGATATAGACAATGGTGATTTTTTGGGTGTTTTGGAACTTCTTGGCAAATATGATGAGATAACTCGCGAACATTTATCTGTCGTAAAACAAGCACAGATAAAAGGTGAATCAATGAAAGGTAGTGCTCATTATTTATAATGAAAAAGTCAGAATGAGTTTATTTATTTGTGTGGGAACAAAGTTATGAATACCATTTTAAAACAACGTGAGAATGCAATTTATTATTCAATTATTGTAGACGCAACCCCAGATGTTTCTCAACAAGAGCAAAATGTTTTGATATTAAGATATGTTTCACAAAATGAAAAAACTAAAGTATTTAACATTTTTGAACGATTTATTAAATTCATAAACTTCAATGAAAAAACTGTAGAAGGTATTTCCAATCAATTAATTTCTAGACTTGAAAATTATAAAATTCCACTTTTGGATTGTAGGGGGCAAGGCTACGACAATGGCGCCAATATTTCCGGAAAAAATAAAAAGAATGCAATCGCTTTTTCTCGAAAAAAATGAGTCGGCTTTATACTCACCGTGCGCCGCTCATTCACTCAATCTTTGTTTGTGACCAACGAGCCTTTTGACAAGGTTGTCGTCGTACACACGGTCCTCCGGAACCTTGGAAGTAATAGGTAACATTTATTTACAGGCGATTAACATAAAAGAAAGATTACAATAACAATTAATTATATATTAAACAGATATATAGTAATAACACTGGGGACGGAGAACACCGTTTTACAATTAATAGAGCGGGAAGCACCGCACTGCAAGACTGCACCCGGGGTTGAGCTGAGCTGCTTGCTACGTAGCGGATCTGCTGTAGGCTGGAGACCGAGATGTCGTGTCTTCGGAGCTGAACCACGTGGATTACGGAGAACACCGATATGCCGCACACTGTATTGTTTGCCGTACTGACACACGAGCGTGTTAGCACGTCTTCGTACTGACACCACAGAGTTTGATACGAACGGTACCGATTCTAGAAGCAATTTATCGCCAAGAACAACGTAAAAATAACGTCACACAGAACAGTAGACAAAACGGACGCCCCGAACGATGGCGGCGGCGAACGTGTCGTTGCCGAACCAGTTTAACGGACACGTCAGTGTCGCCAACTTCTCGGATGACCGAGCGTGGTCACCGATCATACCCAGGTCCATGACCGGCGGGAATTCAAATCGGACAAAGAGATCGAACATACTCCCCCTTGCAAGTATCCGTTTTTCTTGCAAAGCGAGTTCGATTCTTCAGAGCTGAACAATGGGCTAATGAGCCGATGTACGGAGCAATCGAGCAAATGAACGGAGCAGTCGAGCAGATGAACGGAGCAGTCGGGAAGATGAACGGAGCAGTCGAGCAGATGAAAGGAGCAGTAGTTAACAACGGGACAACATTGGTCGTTGACCATTACAATATCAATAGAACAATTAATAAAAAAAATAACATTAAACTAACATAAATAAATACATCTGTTTGAGCATAAGCATAGGAACAAATGTTAATTATTATCACACAGTTCAATAGGAACTATCACAATTTTTTTACAAATGTATTCATCAAATAATATATAAAAACAACAACCATTGCTCATTAACATAATCTTAATACCTGAAAAAATTAGTATCTACTACTACCAAGGTCCCGGAGGCTGATCATCCGACGAGACCGATGGTAGCAGAGGTGAGGGCCTCACTGAGGAGTAACAACACCAAAAGCAATCATAGCATAATATATATATATAAGGTGTAAAATGAACAACGGCTTTAATAGTTTCATTTACGGATCGGTAGGCAAAGGCACCAACTTAACTACTGGTCTAGTTAATACCCCTTGACTCGTGAGAACTTTGGCCACACGAACTATTTGGTCTGGTCCCGGGCACACTTCCACAATCCTACCCAGAGGCCAAGAAAGTGGCAGAGCGTCGCCAGCTTTTACTATAACCATAGCACCTACCTTCAGGTTGTCACCTGACTTGACCCACTTTCCACGAGCTTGGAGAGTGTTCAAATATTCTTGCGACCAACGTCGCCAGAACGAGCGGAATGACTGCTGGACGAGCTTCCAGCAAGTCGGCATTGAGCCTTGCAAATCAGGGACATCAGATTCTGGCACCGCAAGCAACGGTCTACCAATCAGAAAATGACCAGGAGTCAAACATTCCAGATCATTTGGGTCGGAAGATGCGGGAACAAGTGGACGCGAATTCAATGCAGCTTTTACTCTACATAACACCGTGGAAAATTCTTCCAACGACCAAATTTGAGAAGTCATCGTACGTAGGAGCAACGACTTAGCCGACTTCACAGCCGCTTCCCAAATCCCACCAAAATGGGGAGCTCCAGGGGGATTAAAGTGCCATTCACACGGCAAATGACCTGATATCCTATCTTGCTGGTCCGGGTGGTTGATCAACCGTCGTAACTGTTTAGCTGCACCAACAAAGTTGGTACCACAGTCTGAATAAATCGACGAAGGGAGGCCACGACGAGCAACGAACCTATCCAACGTTAACAGAAACGCGTCTGTCGACAAAGCAGTGACCGACTCTAAATGTACTGCTTTAGTTGTCATGCAGACAAAAACAGCTATGTACACTTTGCAAATACGAGCCTTGCGAAGACTTACTTCCTTCAGCTGCAGCGGACCCGCATAATCAATACCTACAATAGAGAACGGATGAGCTTCCTGGACTCGAAACCCTGGCAGATCTGCCATCTGAGGTTGAGGGTTAACCATTGCGACTCGTACGCAGACTGTACACTTCCGGATCACGCGATGAACAACTAAGCGGATGTTGACGATCCAGAACCGTCTCGAAACTATGGCAGTGAGCAACCGAGGGCTAGCATGACAGGCATAGCGATGCCAATGTCGAACAATGAGCGTTGCCAGACATGATTCCTTCGGTATTAACATAGGATGGATTCTACGCTGAGACAAACTCGAATTTCCCATTCGACCTCCCACTCGAATTACTCCCACCGAATCCATGAAAGGTGACAGACGAGCAAACGACTTATTTCTTACTTCTTCACCCTTGGTCAAACTTTCGCCCAATTCGCGCAGGAAGCACGCCTGTGCGCATTTGACAACAGCAATCAAGGCAACATCCAATTCCGACTGTTGCAAAAAACCAGACGGAATCTCCTTTCTTTGACATTTGAATATGAAACGACGTAGTCGAGCTACTACCCGAATCATATTTTCAAACGACGAAAATCGACCGAACCATTCAAAGGGAGGTCGAACCTGTGTCAACAAACATGCCGGCTTAACTTCCGGAAGTTGATCTAAAGACAGACTCACGACTTCTTTCGGCCAACTTTCGACTGGCGTCGTTAGAAAAGCCGGTCCCTTCCAGTAAATAGCTGACTTCACAAGATCAGAAGGGTGGAGACCTCTTGAGCAATAATCAGCTGGGTTTTCATCCGAACTGACATGAAACCACTGACAATCGGGAACAGTCGACTTGATTTGATGAACTCTGTTGGACACAAATGTCTTGAACGACGAATGGGGAATACGCAACCATGCGAGCACAATGGTTGAATCCGACCACGCAAATACTCCCTTAATCACCAACTGGTTCTCTAGAATCCGTTTCAATCTGCACAGCCACAGAGCCAACAGCACTGCTCCACAAAGTTCGAGTCTAGGAACGGTCAAGGTCTTCATCGGGGCTAACTTAGTCTTAGACCCAATAAGATATATACGCGTACCTCCTAACGGATCAGTCACACGAAGATAGGCAACAGCAGCATATCCTTTTACTGAAGCATCACAAAACCCACACAAATCGTAGATGCATCCGGTAGAGCAACCGATGTATCGAGGGATCTTGATTTCCGTGAGCCATCCTAATGAGTGATAAAAGTCAGCCCACTCTTCAACCAAGTCTGACGGAAGCTGATCGTCCCATCCGATGTGTGCGAGCCACACACGCTGCATAATTGCTTTCGCATAAAAGATCGATGGTGCTAATAGTCCTAGTGGGTCAAAGATCCTGGCGATCATTGACAACACACCACGTTTCGTCAATATCAGTTTGAAGTTGTCGGTGCTGAATGAGAAGTAGTCCTTACCATGATTCCACTGCATACCTAGCACCTGTGATGCGTCGTCTTGGTCGAATGTCAAGGGATCTCTTGAATCTCTTCCGCTGGTAAGTGAGACAGCAAATCTGGGTTATTGCTGGCCCACTTCTTCAATTGTAAGCCGGATCTGGCGAACATCTTGATCAAATCGGACTGGAGCTTCTTCGCAGTCTCCAATGACTCTGCGCCAACACAAATGTCATCCATATAAGTCTGGTTGTACAATGCAGCTTTGACAGCTGGGAGAGCTTCACAGTCGTTGTCAGCAATATACCGAAGAACACGTAGGGCGAGATAGGGAGCACTATTCACTCCGTAAGTAAACATGTTGAGGGTATACTCCTTCACCGACACCTGCGGCGAATCTCTCCACAGGATATACTGGTATCCACGGTATTGCGGTAATACTTCAATCTGCTGATACATCTTGCATATATCCGTAGTGTATGCGATCTTATGTATCCGAAATCCGACCAAGACATCAACAATATCTTGTTGCAACTTCGGACCAACCAACAGACACTGGTTAAGGGACATGCCGGAATGACATTTGGCCGACGCATTGAAGACCACACGCAATTTGAATTCGTCTCCAACGACCTTTTGGACTGCATGATGAGGGATGTAGTATTGACCTTCACCCTCCGCTCGGGACATGTGACCTAACTCCTCGTAGTCTGTCATAAACTTGCAATAAGCCTTGTATAAGATCTTGTCCGCGGAAAGTTTCCTTTCCAAATTCAGGAAACGGTTAAGCGCAACCTGTCGAGAACCCGGAAAATTTTTTACTGGCCGTTCCGAGCGAAAAGGGAGTGGGACAGAGAAGCGACTATAAGTATCTCGGCTCATCTCAGAGCGGAACAACTCTTCACACAGACCATTTTCGGTGAATTGAGGCGGAGCTGACTCAGGTTCTTCAATCAACCAGAACTTTTCGATAATGGATTCCATCGACGACTCTGACGATGTTAGCATGGATTGTGCACCTATGTCTGGGTGTTCCTGAACAGGACCAATCAGGACCCAACCGAATATCGAACTATAGACGGAAGGGAACCCTAGACCAAGCGAGCTACTTTCGTTATTCCAAATCTGTGGAAATATGTCAGCGCCGATAAGTAAATCAACCGGAGTAGGTTTATCAAAATTCGGATCGGCTAATGATAAGTGGTTACATCGGGCTCGGACCTGAGATGGCAACTGTCGGGATGGTATATCGGAAGTAATCGAGGTGAGCACCCAAGGTCTGACTTGAATAGCCGAAGTGGGCTTGTCACGAGGCTGGATCGTCAGCTGAACCACACCTCGCACATCCGGAACCTTTTGGCCTGACAGTCCAGTGACAGGTACTGTCCAACGCGACGGCTATAACCCCAACCTATCACAACAGGCGGAAGTGATCGCGCTTATTTGTGACGCCGAATCTATCAAAACGCAAACAGATCTGCAAATCCCTACGGTGTCTCACACATGAACTACCGCAGTGCCTAACAACACTGTAGGAGCGATTTGTTGACCTAGCAGAGCAGCTGGTGGACTAGTCTTCTTCGGGTTCGACTCTCGATGAAGCAAGGCATGGTGACGTCGCTTACAAACCGAACAAGACGAAGGACACTTGAAAGACATATGGCCTTCACCAAGACAAACCATACACAATCTATAAGAACATACAACCTTGTAACGCTCATCAACCGACATAGACTTAAAGGACAAACAATCTGCCAACTGGTGAGCACCAGAGCATGCACAACATTTCGATGACACGGGTTTCGCTGAAGACACCAACGCAACCTTCCCTTCACGCCGAGGACCACTACCTTGACTATGCACAAGAGACTTGGACGAGCTTCCGGACTGCTGTGCGCCTGCATTTTCAATGACTTGCAGCCTTAATTTGACAAACTTGATGACATTATGAATAGACGGATATTCGTCAGTATTCTCAGTCTCGAACAAACGTCTTGACGACATAGGTAAGCACCTGGCTGCTAAAGAAAATAGCAAAAACGAAGACAAGTCTGGAATGTGCAATGATTCGAGAATCGCGATATTCTCATCAAATATCGCTAGAAAGATTTGCAGAGCAGTTAACGTTCCCGAAGTTGCGACGGGAGCAGTCAACAACTTATCGATAATCGATGACGCGAGCTTGCGAGGTTTATCATACCTCTTTACTAAGGCATCCCAAGCCAAGGGATACGTTTCGTTCGAAACAACGAACCCTTTAACCACATCATGCGGAGTAGCATGAAGGCAGCCCAATAAATAATAAAACTTTTCTATATTCGAGATGTTTGGACGTTGATCAACTAATGCCCTAAACCTGTCCCGAAACGCTGGCCAGTTTCGAAATTCACCGTCTAAGATCGGTAACGGTATGTCTGGTAACTTTGATGGTACCAAGGCCCTATCGGCAAGAGGACCAGTAACTTCTTTTGAAGAACTAGCAGAGCAGCTGGAATTATCAGTGGAAACTATATCAGTAACCTGATGAATAGCACCGAAGCCCACAACTGGAGTAGACTGAGCATTACATAAAGCCTTAGCTTCGATAACCAACGACCGAGTATCAGTTTCAACATCTAACGAATACTCCCCCAATTGATCCAAATTCGAAAGGATATCCAAAAGATTATTATTTTCTACTTCAAAATTATTCCACAAGGAGTCAAGATCGCCAATAGCTACAGCTAACTTAGCTCTACTTGCCTGATCCGAGGCCGAACTAGTAACCAATGCATGGATATGACGGATCCGAGCTATTAACTGATCCCTACGCAAGATCACTCGGTCTTTAGTCCTAACATCACGTTCAGTGTTAGCCATATTATCAGGAACTTGATATATATGTCAATAAATTATAATAGTACAGAGCAATACTAACTCACTTGTTAAGATGAACAACACCACTTAACGGTATAACAGAACAAATAATAATAACAGACAATAATCAACACCAACAAGAGAAGAGCACCTCCTATTAATCTGAATAATGCAAAAGTGTAACCGGGATACTAAACGTATAATATAGCTTTAAAATAACTATAAAAGCTATGATCAGGTTCAATAATTAAACCTAGTTAAATGATAAAGTATATTATCAAACACTAGTATAGGCTTATTACATACACATTAATTATATTAATATTAAACAAAAACTTAGTAATGCAGTTCGATACGAATACAATTGTAAATATTACTTTAAGTTATAACTAGGGCTCGGATTTATATGTAAATACATATTTTTACTGTGACTTGATAAATTAATTTAGATAAGTGATAAATTCGTTTCAAGCGATTTCCAATGTAATGGACTATATTTTATTTTACATATTTTTACATATTTTGTCATAAGTACATATTTTTACATGTTTCTCAATAATTCCATTTTTTCCTACATATTTCGACAATTTGTTCATTTACGATTTATTAATAATTATATAAGATTGTATTTTTCAATAAAGACAATTTCCCATGTTCCAAAAGTACGTAAACAAAATATTACCAATTATTGAACTTACGACCAAACCGTAGATCAATTAACTTTGAAAATTTGAGCATGTATATGGTATCTCATTGCTTTTATGATCAAGATCAAGATGAATAATGTCAAAGTAAAATAAGTAAATTAGATAATAATGTAATTTATAAAGCAATTTTTTATATTTTTTTTATATTCCATATTTTCATACGGTACAAATAAGTAAATTGGATAATAATGTAATTTATAATGTAATTTTTAATATATTTTTTATGTTCCATATTTTCATTTTTATCACATATAAAGTGATTTTTTATTACATTTATATTTACATATTCTCATGTTTTTAATACATATAAATCCGAGCCCTAGTTATAACTTATACAACATATATACCTTTTCCTTCAGGAAATATGCTCAACACCTATAAGCTTTTATTATTTTTATTATTATGATTACATCTTATATTAATTCATTTAATTGATTCAATAACGATTTGTATATTATATTGAATCATAAGAATCAATTATTATGAACTAACATAATATACATTACATTACAAACATTACATTATAAACATTATTTAAAATAAATTCTGTTGATTAACATCAAACATAATTTTTTTTCGTTATTAGCATTTGTCATTATATACATACAATATTACAATCAATGAGCATTATTATTATATATATATTTTTATAAAAAGTATTAATTGAAAAAATTATTTGTGATAAAATAACAATTGCATCTGATGCATTCTGTGTAATATCGAGATAACGTTAATCAAATAAAATAAATGCCTAAAAAGGGTTGAAAAAATATAAAAAACGATTTAATCCCTATAAATAAATTAAATATGGATAATATTTTAGTGGTTGGTTAAAATTAAAATATTATTGTCAGTCAATATTCAGGAAACTATCCGTAGCAACGGATTGTGTTGTTTGTTATTCATCCGATATTTTACTGCTGTTTTCACTTTCTTCATAGAACATTCATATTATTTTTTGAAAAAAATCAAGAGGACGTATTATGGATAGATTTTTCGATATGAAATCGTAAGTATTAATTTAGAACGTTAATCATACCAATGTTCGGAAATTGCATTTTTTAAAACATAAATACAGTGCAACTTGTATAACTTTATGTCTAAAATAGAATCTATATAATACAGAAGTCGGTATTGTTGTTCAGCTTAGAACCAGACTCAAATTGTTATTGCACTCAGTGTTGGACATTATTTAGATAAATAATTAATTATCTTTTACTTTATCTAGGTATAGTTGAAGAAATAATTATGTTGTATTATCTTAGATAAATAAGTATACAACATATAATTATTTCTTATTATTTATCTTAAATGTTCAATATACTTGTATATGATGCACCTATATGTCTATATTAGATATAAAGAGTCAACAAAAATATGCGAGTCAAAATTTTTTGATAAAATATCGCATTTAAGTTAAAATGTATATTGAGTATATTTTCTATATTTATAAATTATAATAATTGGACCATGTCAGACGATCTAAATAGTTACCAAATGTTATTAAAAGTTAATTTAAAAAATCTAATAAATGATTACTTTTGGTAACTTGCATTTTTAAAATCTAAATATATCATAGTTTTGTTTTTAAAGAATAATCATTCAAAAAATAGCAAGGATTAACAGTGTCTGCTAATAGTACGTAAAAGAGCAGTGATTTGAACACATTGCTATTTTATAAGTAGTACTAAACTACTATCACAGAACAAATTATCAAACACCGCGACTGCAAATATTATTTTTGATTAGTAGCCTGCTAAGTAGTAGAACTGTTATCAAATTAGCAGTTATTAGCAATCACTGTTATTTTCACAGTAGCTGCACTGTGATAATTATTTTTCAAAATTAAACACCACTAGTATCAAGTAGTGCAATTACACTGGTTTCAAGCGGGTCCCGAGGATTACGTATACTTGAGGAATCCACTTTGAAGCAATAGATTTGCAATGTTTCTTAAATGTATTCATAGAAAACACAAGAATTAATAAGCGTTAGGTATAAATGAATCACAACTTATAAGTTTTAGCATTTGGAAATTACGTGAATATGAAAATAGATCAAAATAATGTGGGTGCCTTATAATTATAACTGCACTGGTTCACGGAAAACCTTCGGGCGCCACTGCTATCACTCATAGAACACTTAAAATAATCGTATTTCTAATAGGAATACCAAGCAATTAATAACCTATCAGAACACTCTTTTCATGTTTTCATTTTTAGGGTGCCATGTGAACACGTTTTGGTGAAAACGATGAAGTGGACCCACAAATGTAGTAAATGCTGGCAGTTTAAGTGGCCATGGTCAAAAGCTGTAGGCTGCATCAGTAAGTAAACGCAGTTGTTACCGAACGCGCTCAACGTTTTTACACCAATTAAACTAACCGTAAAGGTAATTTATTTTTTTTCTTTTGCAGAATGCAAGAACATTTGGCACTATCGATGTTGGTCAGTTGAACGTGAAGTCGACGATCGCGAGATAGAACCGTGCACGGTTGAATTAACAGCTGTCGTGAGCACTGAGGAAGAGTACAGTAACTCGGTCATTGGGATAGCCAAGACCGTAGGGAAATTTTTGAAGTACCCCTGGCGACGGATTCGCCGTAAAGTGAACCGTAGCCGGACAGACGGTGTTGCTCTGGAGCTGAGCGGCCAACCACTGCTGGTCACCTCGTCGGGTTCGTGGCCGACGATCGCCCGCCCGGTCACATCGCCCGAAGCGGAAAACGAAAGCGGAAAACCGAAGCGGGCCATAACGCTGGATGCGCGGCCGTTGAACGTTTGCCCGACCGTAGTGTCCGAAGAGGAAAACGGACAATTTTCGTACCACTACAACTGCCAGCGGTCCTATCGTAAGGTGACATTTACTTGAACTGCCGATTATGCTATGGAATTGTTCAGACACCTGTTGCCAGCGATTACGGTGGACAGTTGGCCACTTCCGATAGTCTTTCAAAAAGCGATTCTGCTGACAATCATCACCACCGTTGCCGCAGCACAGATTAACATTTCTAAAGCACCGCTGGCCATCACTTGGAAACCACTAGTCATTCAGGACAATGACGTGATACAAGTGGACGTTAAGAGGGAAAAGGTCAAAAAGTCCATCGTCATCACAGACCTGATCAACGGACAGTTTTTCTACCACTACAACTGCCAACAGCCCTATCGAAAAGTGACCGTTACTTGGACTGCCGATGGTACTACGGCACTGTTCAAACAGCTGTTGCCGGTGGTTACGGTGGGCAGTTGGCCACTTCCGATTGTTTTTCAAAAAACGATTCGGCCGACAATCATTACCACCACCGCCACCATTGGCACAACACTGATGAATATTTTTAAAGCACCACTGGCCATTACCAAGAAACCACTATCTATATTATCGTTGGTCATTGCCAGGAAACCTCTAACCATGATTCCATTGGCTACAGTGACAGTACCATTGACCATAACCACCACACCACCGGACATGACTGCCGTACTATCGAATATAACTGCCGCATCACCAGTCATTACCACCGAAACATCGGCCATAACCGCTCCACCAGTGGCTAGTCCAAAATCCAGCAGGTGTAATCAGCCAAATTGCAAAAACCGTCGCTATCGTCGACGACAAACTAAAGCGGCCGTCAACATTTAATACACCTTTTTTTCATTAGTCTGTTTGCAAAAATAATTTACTGTTATTCTAAATTTTGGTCATATTAACAATTTTTTCAGGTTAGGTTCAATTCTTATTTGAACTAAAATTGTTTAAAAAATTAAATAAAGTTTTTTTTTATGTTCTTATATTATGCTGTTATTGATCATGAATAGGACTAACTTTTTACACCAAAATACTTATGAGCGATTTAGCGAATCGTTTGATTTTGGACAACACTTTCAACGACCCTTATTCAATTTGAAACTATATTAAGTTGACTAATACTAACATGTACTTAATGGTTAAAAGCAAGAACATTTCTATATTTAACAGCACACATTTGAGTAACTATAATCTAATTATTGGGGAGTGCGTCCAATGTCAACCATATATTACTTTATAAAATTACAAACATTTTTTTTTTTCAAAATATACTGCCACTGACTTCAATCACTACGCTCAGTAGGATGTACCGATTTCAATTTTGAAAGTAGATTTGAATTCTCCACTAAATTTACTATGCTTTCATTGTCGTACATTTTTCATATTCGATATCAATGTATTTAAATTTAAATTATGAATATGATCCATTTTAACTCTTTTTGTTAGTAAATCTTTAAGTAAAAAAAAAAAAAAAAATCAGAAAAATAAAATTGTCAAAGCATAGCTAATTTAGTGAAGAATTCAAATCTACTTTCAAAATTAATATCAGAACATTATATTGGGCGTAGTGATTGAAGTCGTGAGCTATGTTTTCGACCAAAAATGAATCACGCTCCAGGCCCCTTAATATTGGTTTGAAATATTTGAATGTGTTAGATGATCCAAAAATAACTAATCATTTGGATAATACGTAGAAAATAATACCGTCTATCGTCATACGGGCCAGCTTTTATAGAATCGTCTGTCACGCAATACGATAACGATGATCGATAATATTATATTATTTTAATATATGAGTGGCAATCAATGATATTATAAACGACTAGAAAACCTATCGTTTTGATCTAACAGCGACACAGCGTTAACACTACGCTCAAAAATGCTCAATGCGACCAACACGTGTTGTATTTTTGTGTTCGTTGATCATTCTTTTTCATTATAATTCATTACATGTTCGTGACTTTGTGTTAAAAACGTCAAAATGATAAATACTACTCGAACGATCACCTAGATAGTACATGCTTACTGGCTATTGCATCCATTGGATTGATAGGTATGTTAAATAATGTATTTATTGTAAAAGGTAACAGTGTACTTAACATCTCTAGCTAGGAGAGTGGATAGGTGATGAAGAACAAAGTCCGTGTTGAAGACTCAGTGTGGTGTCATTGTTATTATTATATTTTTTTTTTTTTTTAATTTGTATAATATGATTTGTTATAATTAAAGGGGTATCATTTTTCGTAACTGGTGCCTTTTCTGTTTATTTTCAAAGTTAACATTAATCAGAAGTGGGATAGATGCCGATGAGACCGTTTTTTTTTTTTTTGTTGTTGGTTTAAGCTCGATTCTGTTATAACGTTACCGACCATTACGCGAGTGCGACGGTGATAGTGCCTACGTTCGTTATTCAGTAATCTGTATGATCATTCTACCGAAGGAAATTGCGTTCCATAGATTGAGTACGATTAAGGAATTTCACTGTTAGTTGCCGGTGTCGTAAAAAAAAAAAAATTTGTAGTTAGTCACGTGGTGTAATTTTAACTCGGAATCTATTGACGCGATATTGAGTCCACCATTGTTGTTAGAGTTGATAACCTGAAGTTAGTAACGGAAACCACCAACCAGGGTATATTATTGACATTATCATCTACGTTATCAATTGTTGTTTATTGATAAATTACGTTATCATGTCGAAGCAGTCGGACGCACTCATAGAGACGTGCGTGAAGTTGGCCCCCCCACCATGACCGATTTTTTTGAAAGTTATGTACTCATTTTGCAAATAATTTGCAAACATTTGCAAATTGATTTTCAGAATTTGCAAATCATTTCCCTGCCCGCTATAAGCAAAATAAGACAGGGGGGGCCAACTTCACGCAGCCCCCCTCATTTTGAGCTACGCGTTTCAAAATGACACCAACATTTTGCAAATAATTTGCAAACATTTGCAAATTGGTTTTCAGAATTTGCAAATCGCTGGTTTCCAAACAATTTGCATTTAAACGCCCTCACATTTAATACGAAATAATTTATTTAATATAAGGTATACTTTTAATTAATTATAATAATGTGGATAATGTAAAGAACAAATTTTATAGTTATATTTTAATTTATAAGTAAGAACTTGTGAAAAAAAAATATCTTGTATAATATCCATTATTTTGTGGGTTTATTATTATAATATGTATCTGACTACATCTAATCCTACATGTTGATATTATTATACAATACCTTATGTAGTAGAATTGATTTAACTATTTGTCAAGTTGTACCCTTATTACTCGTTTGGTAAGAGAGTCGTGTTTTTGCTTTATTATTTTGACCCACACCAAAAAAAAAATAAACAATGTAAAATGCATAAAAAAATTTTCCAACCTTGCCACCAGTACCCCCCCCCCCTCGGATCCACCCTTAAAAAGGTGTTGTATGATAAATTATGTAATATAGAATTAAATAATACTATAGATACTTATAAATGTTTTTTATAACCTATAAGTACCTATAAGTTTAATTAAGCATAAATATAATAGTTTTTTTTCATATTCTAATTTGAATACTGAACAGTATTATATACGCATACTATAATTAATTATGACATTTTGCTGACACGTTCGGTTACATAAAAAAGAAAGAACTACATACTTTATAACTTATAAGTTTTCGTATAGAATTATAAGGAAATAAGATATTTAGAGATCACATTAATTAATTAAATATTTTTATTTTATTTTACTGAGTATTTTAAATAAGTAAATTATGCTTTTCAAATCTTTTTACGTTTAAGAGTATTTATGTTTAGTTATTTAAGTTCGAAATTTTTGTTCATAGTTTTCGTTATTCAGAAATTCAAGTACATATCTACCTCAAAAAGAAACTGTGTTCTAATCCTTTTTAGAATTATCTAATTTTGATGTTGGATCTTGGAGTCATGCCACCAATACAATTGTATTAAATTATTGTATTAAATGAGTTAAAGGAAAATTAAAAAAAAAAAAAAAAGTGTTATAGTTAATAAATTATTGATGAATATTACTTTTATTCATCTTTTAATGTAAATGCAGTGTAATATTTATTACAAATAAAGAAAAAAACCCTTTTTGTTTTTCTTATTCTAAAACTTAAATTTAAATCATAAAAAAAAAATTAATTATATTCGTTGCCTCTTTTATAACCATTGATTATTTTTTTTTTTATTCTTTCACGTATAAAATGATATGAGGTTTTATTTTTGATGAGCTTGAGGTCCTTTTAATTTTCTTCGCCAAATCATTGTGTTCTTCCCAATGGTTTGCTCGGTGTACATACGCAATATAATGGTCATGTCCATAGGAAACAACTCCGGATAATATATATCTAAAGATTATTCAAAACAATTAATTAAATAATATTTTATTTTAAAATTATTATATACATTACCTGATATTATCAATTGTCAGACTATACTGCAAGTCAGCTAGTGAGTAGTCGTTGTATTCAGATATCGAGTCTGTCTCAATAAATAAATGATTTCCCAGAACTCTAGTAGCATTTAAAAATCCCAAACAGTTTAATTCTATGCAATTAATTTTTTTCTCTTTACTGTAGTCCTTTAAACAACTCTCCAAATCACATAAATCACTATATTTTAAGTTTAAAATTATTGTCGGACTTGGTGTTGTTTTTGATGCTGCACAGTTGAAACATTGTCGTTTTTCAATGGCGGATGGCTCACTTTTCAAAAAACTAGTGATCATATAACTCACGTTGCATCTCGCATCTATAAGTTTAACATCTGTTACGCCGGTGTCTTCTTGGAAAACATTTTGTAGAAGTGTTAATCGTTCTTTATATATATTTGTAGAACACGGTTTGGTGGCTAGCTTCTGGCAAAATTTAAGAAAAATATTTGAATTTGTATCGATGAAACTTTTGTATGAAGGTATATCTATATATGCCATTGCAATTAAAATTGAAATTGAATCAAATGGGCATGTGTTGTGTACTAGGTAACGTTTTTTTTTCATAGTTATAGGTGTAGTCATATTGCCGTTGACTAAAAAAATATTTTTGGATGAACGTGTTGATCTATTTGATATAATTTTGTCAATTTCTGGTGTCGATTCCATATATTTTGTTTGTCTTAGCTTTTTTTTAGACTTTGTGCTTTTAACTGTAAGTAATATTTCTTCAGATCCCTTTCCACGCCAATTTTCAATTTCATCTAGAGAATTTGTAGATATTTTAGATTCTTCGCTTGAACTTGTTCCGCCGTCATCCGATGATATACAATCTGATTTTTGAACACCAATTACAATATTTTCATCGTTCAAATTTTCTGTTTCTCTATTATGTTTGACGATCTCTGTTGTACTCACCAAATAAATTTTTTTAGAAGTCATATTGAAATCTAATTGTGGTGATATATCATTGTCTGAGCTAGCATTTCGTAGTTGCTTACTGCGAAAAAGTTTCGTATTACTATCAATGCTCTTTAGGTGAGTAACTACAAATTTATCAACAGCCATTGGACGTACATCAAACCGTAAAATTTGAGTTTTCAATTGTTTAAAATCACATTCAACTGATGCAGATGAAGCAATTTTATATGGTGAACCAAAACTTGACTTCATGACACTACTCCAAAGTGGGAAATCTTTACATACACGCAATACATCTTTTGTTAACTCAGGTAAGAAATAAGCAGATATTCGATTACCTGCAAAATGCAAATACAAAACATGTCATTAAGTAAATGTAATAATATGAATTATACCGATAGTCCAAACAGCTTAATTACTACTGAAAATTTTCGAATTCTGGTAGGTAGGAATATTATTTAAAATATTTTGAGTATAAAACATAATATATAATTATTGAAATTTAAACAAAAAACCTGTCAAAATAAAAAATATTTTTAAAATAGTTAACTCATAAATTGAATCATTATATTATTTGTCTTTTCATGTGTTTATCTGAATAAATTATATCAACAATTGATTAAAAAAAAATTTGATTTTTTAATCGTTGATAAATTAAATGTAAATTATCAGTATTTAGTATTACCTACTTACCACTTTAATTCGACTATTCAAGAATACTTTTTTAAATATTTATAATTGTATTTAAATATTTTATTAATAAAAATGTGTATATATATTTTAAATATAGTTTTTACCCCCATGAAACTTACAAATAATTATATTTAAAAACAATTTTCATTGAAAAATAGATATTTTATAAACGTACCTTTAATATTAGAATTTTGGTAGCTTGTCTCTTTTATGTTATTTAGGAACTTTTCAATTTCGCTGGTATCTACATTGTTATCTTGGTCAGATTCATCTCGGTCACATAAATATAAATCTTGTAGCATATCAGTCTCTTTTGGCTCAGTATAGTCATTTTCATTATCAATAGAATTGTCATTTATATTTGATTTTATTAAAGATAAAATAAATTCTCTACATTTTTCTGATGGAGATTTTTCAACTTGATCACTGTCAGTCACCCATCCATCTGTTTCACACAACATAACTGTCAATAACGATTCTAATATATTTTTAAATTCTGACAATTCTTCAGTAGTTAAGAGCAATCGTAATCCTCGAACATAAAATTCTTTTAAATATTTTTGTTTTTTTTCAGTAAAACACTTAAATCTACAAAAAATTTTTATAACATGTGCTACGTTTAAACGAATATAGCATTTAGGTAACTGTATGTCTTTAATTCCAATCAATATTAGAAAACAAGTTTCGGTATATATTTTAAGACTCATTCCCTCACAGAAAGATCTTGTTAAAGCTCCAAAAAGTGCTTTCGAATAGTCACAAACTGTTTCATTTGGCTCGTGAACCACATTCTTTTTCCAATTAGAAAGCCAATTCCATATGGTCAAAGTATCTTGTTTTTCTGATAACATTTGAGCCACTGGTAAATGTCCAAAACTTGTAGAAATTACCGCTTCATATAAAAAAATATATGCTGAAGTTATATTTAATGATGTTCGATTTATTTTTTTTACTAGTCCTCCTGTGGCATCTATAGATAGTCGACAGTATTCTTTCTTAACATCTTTATAAATCATTATTTGGTGTCTACTCCAATAATGCACCATGAATGGATCAATTCCAATACTATGAATTGAACCAGAAAAAGATGAATTGTGTTTGAATTCAATTAGAGAATTAACAGGATCTTTTGTAGTAATGCCCAGGGATCGGTTTCTGTAATCCTGTTTAGTTTTACGCAGTATATCTATATTATATAAATTAGGTGGTGAAATACGTCCAAACTCCATATTTTCAACATTTTTCCGCCTCCAATTACATGCCAAGTCATTAGCTAACTGCTTTCCAATAACTTGTCGTTTTTCACCCTTCAGTGGTCGTTTTCTGCTATGTTGGATCTCCTTTCCAATAGTATTTTTTGTTAAAATTGATATTTTTAATGGTTCTCCTTCTTTTGGTTTTTCTTTACTCCATCCCGAAAGTATTGCGCCACAAGTTTCTTCCTTACATTTCCCTTCAAATGTTATAAATTTTGAATTTTGACTGGCTTCAATACAAACTTTAGCTCTTTTATAGACAAAACTACACGGCAACTTATAGATCAACAGAAATTCATCAGTAATGACGTCAGACCAAGCATGTGGCTTTAATACATTATATCTTCTTGTTTTACCTTTATTATTATAATCAATAGGCGTTGGTAAAATCGATGTATACTTATCATATGCAAGTTCAAACTCAAATAATTCTCGGTTAGAACAATTAACTGATTCAAATGATGATGAGCTTTCATTATCATCAACACTATCATTCTCACTGGAAGAAGTATCTGGTAAACCAAGTAATTTTTTTAACTCGGTTTTCCAATTATTTCTATCATGATAGATGGATATATAGATACTATTCGGTGAAATTTTGTTTTGCAATTTATTTGATATATCAGTCCATATTTTATTAGTCACCGACACCAACTTGCCATCACTAAAAATATCATCTTTTTTGTCTCTCAAAATATTAAATAGTACATTTGGATCCACAGCTGGTTTCCTCCCTTTCGATTTATTCTTAAATGTTTAATAAAATGTAAACAATATTAAAGATGAAAATTATCTATAAAATTGCGTTTATATGATATATGAAATGCAAATAAATTGAGTTTAACAATTCACATGACAGTGGAATGGGATAGCCAAGTAAAAAATCTTAGGTGTTAGAAATAGAGAACATTTTCCTACGTTTTTAATGCTAGATATTTTAGATTCTGGTTGAAGCGATAAATGTATTGATTTTACAATGATGTGTGTGTTTATTATATGTTTGCGTTTGTTACACAATAAGTAGTTTTCGATTTTCAACAACAGTATTTTTTCCAGTAGGAATGTGAATCTAGTCGGTGCATTGGAGAGGTCAAAATTCCTAGTATAGATTTTTTTTAAAACAGATAAGGAAAAAGGGAAATTTTTAATCGAAATTGGTTATTGAAAAAATCGATTTCGGTATTTGGTGAAACTCTAGAACAAATGACTATAGATACATGCTATTTTCACTGAATGTTTAAATTAGAATTTACTAATAATTATATATTTTAAATTAAAGTACAAGAATAAAATTAAAAATGGAATCTGCAATATGTAGTAGATATTCAAATATATTTTATTATCTTAAATTACAATATATGTGGTGTCTCACTTACCTTGCCCCTAGAAAATTTTTTAAATATTTTTGAAGATTAGCATATAGCTT
Organism: Sipha maydis; assembly: GCA_034509805.1. Classification (NCBI taxonomy): domain Eukaryota; kingdom Metazoa; phylum Arthropoda; class Insecta; order Hemiptera; family Aphididae; genus Sipha; species Sipha maydis. The sequence goes on from JASXSY010001072.1 coordinate 221,750, forward strand.
ATAGTGTTAAAATTTGGAACCTTAAGCATAAACAGAAAAATGTTTATGAATTTTCAACTACAAAATTTTTTTTTGTGTCTGACGACCCCTTTTTTGGCAGTAAAAATGCTTCGATTTGCTTAAACAGCAATTTTTTTGAAAAGAAAGTGACTTTAAATGGTACTTGGTCAAGTCAAAAATCCAACTTTTTCGATAATTTGTAAAAAAATCGAAAAAAACGATAAAAGAATTCCGAAAAAACAGAAAATTTTACGCAAAATCACGTTTTTACAAAATACATCTTTTTTAAATGCTCTAACTCGAAAACGAAACACCGCAACAACCTGAAATTTTCACCAAATCTTTATGATAGCGGTTTATATACACGGTTAAGTTTTCAAAGTATTTTTACATATTTTGACTTATCTATAGACAATTTCAATTTTCAATTTTTGTAAATTTTTTTTTTTAAACATCTATAAAATTTAATTGGCCGACCGAAAACTCTTGAAAATTTAATACAAGGTTTAAAATAAGTTAAACTTTTTGCAACTAAAAATATCGGAGATCGGTTCACTAAAATTTCTTTTATAAGCCTATAAAGCTCAAATTTGTATAAAATATGTTAAAATCGCGATGATTTGCAAATTATTTTGTAGTTGAAAATTCACAAAATGTTTTCTGTTTATACTTAAGGTTCAAAATTTGAACACTAGGTTGTACATAAGCTAATCTTCAAAAATATGTAAATAAAATTCTATCGGACTTAAAAGAAAAAAATATTTTTCTTAGTGATGTTCTTACACGGATTGTTTATGATAATAAATTATATATTAGTCTTTTTTTTTTTTTAACTGAATTTTTTTTTTCCTATTTGGTAAAAATCACTTTTACTTTTTTGAATATTAATTTTGATCGGATGTTATTATTATACTTGTAATATAAATATAACCCATATTAATAAATTAAAATCATGTAGTTATTTTTAACATAAACTTAAATATTGTCGTACATTAAAACAATTATATTAAATATAGCAATACATTTTATTTTTACATATGGTAAGAGGCAAAAAACTATAATACAATTGTCAATTATACATTCCTAAAATCATTATGTATTTTGAAAAAATATATCAAAATTTTACAAAATATTACATAAGTAATATTTTATTTTCTAAACCTAAATTATCGAAATATATAAGGTATTATTGGAAATAATTTGGAAATAATACTTGGTATTTGGCACAAAAAAAAAATGTTAAATTTTCAAATCTAATGGTTCAATAAAAAATTCCATAAAATAATTGTAATGTTATGTTTACACGAGTATTTAATTAACTTTTTGAATTCATAACAAATATTGGGTTTTCAACTTTTTATTCATAGTTAATTGCACAAATGATTTTCCTCAAAAAAATATGAAAAACGATATAATAGTACATTTTGATATGCTGTCCACCGATTAAAAAACTATTAATATATTTTATATATATTATATATAGGTACTAATATATTTAAAAATATAGGACAAAGATGTATTATTTTGTTGAAAAAGCAAATATGTAATTTAAATATTTATAAAACTTACCTTGTTGGCCATCGTTAAATAAAACAATTAAATATTATTATAATAAAAATATTAATTACAAAATTAAAAAATTGAGAATCACAATATCATATATATTATAACACAGACACACAGTAATACAGTATTAGAAAACTGAACGGTGGATACAATCGCACAACATCGACTGACCGAATGACTTAAGAGAAAACAGTATAAATGTATAATCAAATAAAATATAATCGAAATTAAAAATTTTGTATAAGATAATATAATGTTATCTATTATATGAATTTAGGACCATTGTCTGAAACTACGTATGCCGGATTCCCGTATGGATTAAGGTATACAGTAAACCGTTACTCAGAATTCACCTTTTGTTATAATATTTAGTCGCAATACACATTGACCAAAATAAGCTGTCAAAAAGAAAATACTTCAGAAAATATTTAAAATTAAATTAGTATACTATATAGTATATCGTATAAAATAACTGTTTATTATATTATGATATACCTACGTATAAAACAGTTAATAATAAAAATGGTAAAACCTATACTTATTAAATATAGTGAGGAAAAAAATATATGTAGGAACTAAATAATTTAAAAATGTCTGTAATTAATTGATATTCAAGCAATATTTTATATTGTATAATAGTTTAATATTTTTAAGGATCAAAAGGCTTGCTACTATTTGCTAAATGATTACGCACAATTTAAACCGAAATTGCAAAGTTAGTGGGTTTATAGTTCATATTATAAAAAAAAAAAAATGTTTAAAATGACTGAATAGTGAATGGTACTTTTACTTTGAAAATCAATTTGATATTATTTGCTAACTCTTGGCATGAATTTCACGCACATGCCGCAAAATGGATAGACTGTTTGAACATAACCTAACAATGTAATAAAAAAAAATTTTTGGTCGGAAGTAATGATTTACTTATTATGAAAACAAGTTTGTTATTATTGGATATTAATTTAGTAACTATGCATTTTATGGTAATACTGCAAAGTGGACAAAACCTAAAACTGGCCAACCGATATAAAAAAAAGAAAAAAAAAAGGCATTTTTAGGGCATTGAAATCCACGTCCTGGTAATAAGTAATTAATTCAATGTAAATGTAATTAAGAAATCAGAAATAAAATACATATTATTTAATATCCATAAATATTCACTAATATGACTATATATACAAACATAATATTATAATATTATGTCATATGTTAATTATTTTATTTAAGTACTAAATATGGATATGAAATGTTGATCTTTACAAGAATACAATTTGAGTTTCTACGCAGTAAAAATTTGTAAAAGTCATTAATTCAAAATACAATTTTCGAAAGAATTGCTGTTGGCAAGGATATTGTTTCTGTTTAGGTATTTTCGAAAAAATAATAAAGCAAAAACACGATTCTCTTACCAATCAAGGTAACAAGGATACAAAAAATCGTCTATAATCACTGGATGATTTGCTCTTTATGAAAATTTGCTATTATATGCTAACCAAACGAGTAATAAGGGTACAACTTGACAAATAGTTAAATCAATTCTACTACATAAGGTATTGTATACTAATATTAACATGTAGGATTAGATGTAGTCAGATACATATTATAATAATAAACCCACAAAATAATGGATATTATACAAGATATTTTTTTTTCACAAGTTCTTACTTATAAATTAAAATATAACTATAAAATTTGTTCTTTACATTATCCACATTATTATAATTAATTGAAAGTATACCTTATATTAAATAAATTATTTCGTATTAAATGTGAGGGCGTTTAAATGCAAATTGTTTGGAAACCAGCGATTTGCAAATTCTGAAAACCAATTTGCAAATGTTTGCAAATTATTTGCAAAATGTTGGTGTCATTTTGAAACGCGTAGCTCAAAATGAGGGGGGCTGCGTGAAGTTGGCCCCCCCTGTCTTATTTTGCTTATAGCGGGCAGGGAAATGATTTGCAAATTCTGAAAACCAATTTGCAAATGTTTGCAAATTATTTGCAAAATGTTGGTGTCATTTTGAAACGCGTAGCTCAAAATGAGGGGGGCTGCGTGAAGTTGGCCCCCCCTGTCTTATTTTGCTTATAGCGGGCAGGGAAATGATTTGCAAATTCTGAAAATCAATTTGCAAATGTTTGCAAATTATTTGCAAAATGAGTACATAATTTTCAAAAAAATCGGTCATGGTGGGGGGGCCAACTTCACGCACGTCTCATAGAGTAATATAGAGGTGGCGTTTATTCTAAAAAGTGTAGCCAAAAACGTAGACTCAAATTACAGTATAACCATTTCATACGGACTAAAATATTGTACAAATTCAAACAGTATAGTCTATTCAATTATAATTTACTTACTGAACCATAATTATCGCCATATTTCAAAAATCAGTTTTCTCATAATGGCATTATTTATTTATATATATACGTATTATTAATTAATTTATATATATATATACGTACTAGCTGACCGTACATAAGATAGGATAGCAAATTAAATAAACAGGCACCTGGCACCATCTCCTTTAATATGTTCTTAGTATGCCTCTACATTGTTTAAAGAGCTTAAGTACAAAATTTGAAGTCTATACTCAGCGGTTTGGTCTGGGCGTTGATGAGTGAATCGGGGCGGTCTCCTATATGTATGTAGAAGATTATATATTATATATTTACAATAAATTGCATTAATAATAGTTGATAAGTACCCATTATAACATTAATGTAGTAAAATATAAAAAAAATTGTCTAGTTTTTTTCAAATACAACATGGTTATAATACTGAAAAAAAATAATACATTGTTATAAATTTATAATACTGAAAAAAACCGTCTTGGTAACATCATAACAAAAAAAAAATAATAAATAAATACCAAATTCGAATTTCATCATATTACACTATCAACATAACAGCTAATGGTTATCACCAGTGCCGGAGCAATCGTCGGGGCGAGCGGGGCACGTGCCCCGGGCCCCGCGATTTTGGGGCCCCACCGGGGCCCCGATATTTATAGTGCTCCCACCTGAATGAAACCAAAAAAACATAAATTAAGTTAATTTTTGATCATGAGGCTTTGTATACCCAACATATACTATTATACTAACAAAAAAAATATATTACCCAAAATACCCATGTATCACATTAAATTTAAGTTGATTTCTACGTTCTACCGAATTATTTTTGTTGTTTATAATGATTTTTAAAACTAAAATGCTCGACGGTTGTATCGTCGTTATTGGCTTATCGCATTTGATGTAGCTAATAATATGTACATGTATAATATATATATATATATATATATATATATACTAATAGTTGCCTACTTTCTACGAGAGATATAAATAAAATACGTAAAATATTCGATAAAGATTAAACAGTGATACGGGTAGATTTGTTATCGGATTCCCAGGAAAATTCGAGTGACAGCCGACGGGCGACGACGTATAATTTTTGTTTCATATAACATATTAGAACATTAGAACATATTTATTTTATATTTTTAATTCTTCATTTTGAAGATAGCGAAGCAGGAGTGCGGACTGCTATTAGAGAAATTCATATATATTTCAACGTAGCTCTTTTTATCTTAAGTAAGTAATTTTATAATTTATTTGTTATAATCAGTCTTGTAAAGTATTCGAATACAAGTATTTGAATACGAGTATTAAAATACTTTTTGAAGTATTTTTTGGTACCTATTCTAAATACAATGTTTTTAATGTATTTTTTAAACATTCTGAATACTTTTTAAGAGTATTTTTAGCATAATATAAATACTTGTATTTAAATACCACAAAATTCACATTATTAATTATTTTTCACAACAATTTGGCATCATTAAAAATACTATTGTTTTCGTTGAAATAATATTAAATCGGCTTGATCTGTAAGTCTTAACTACAAGACTGGTTTTAATTTTACGGTAAATTTGATATTTCTGGTATCTTATGTAGTCATAATAAATATATAGATGTTCACATATAAATATATAATTATATAAATAATCGATATTTAGCAATCAGTAAAATAATTTCGTTATTTTTAGTTATTTATCCAATCTACCATGGACAGTCACGATCGCGATAAATTTCGTTCCTATCCCTCTGGGCACCAAAAAAGAATTAAAAAACAAAAAAAAGAAGAATTTATAAAAAAACAACGAGGGTCAATGTCGCGATTTCTTCAATTACCACAGTCTAGTAGTACTTCTAATTCTAATAATGAACAAATATTAAATAAACAAGACCAATCTAAACCACAGTCCGTCGTAGAAAATGTTTTTAATGAAAATTTAGATATTGCTTTACCACCTTCAAGTGAAAAAAGTGAAAAGCCAATATCGCATAATCTAGATTCAACAACTATTTTAAATGTTGTTAAAGACATAGACTTATCAGACCCTTATAACTGGCCAGATTCTATAAATTCCTACCTAAGAGTTGATTTAGTCAAACTTGGACCAAGAAGAAATATTAACATAAAATATCCTATTAGCTCAATTGATAAAACTGAAAGACAATTTTCTAATAGTTTGTATTCTAGAAAATTATCTAATGGTGAGTTTATTGATCGTCAGTGGCTAGTATATAGTGTTTCGAGTGATCGCGTCTATTGTTTTTGTTGTAAACTTTTTCCAAGTCACGCAACGAATCTACGTATTAGTTCTTTGGCTACTGTTGGTTTAAGGGACTGGAAACATATATCTGAAAGATTGAAAACGCATGAAATTTCTCAAGCTCACATAAAAAGTGCAATTGATTGGTCAGAATTGAGGCAAAGATTAGGAAAATTAGAGACTATTGATAAAGCCCATCAGATACTCTTAGAAAAAGAAAAAAATCATTGGAGAGAAGTCTTAAAGCGTATTATAGCGGCAATACATTTTTTGGCTAAGCATAACGACGCATTTAGAGGTAACACGGACATTCTTTACCAACCTAATAATGGCAAATTTCTAGGTCTGATGGAAATGTTTGCCAAATTTGACCCTTTCATTTTTGAACATTTGAAAAGAATAAGAGATCATAAAACTCATACTCATTACCTAGGGCATGATATACAAAATGAGTTAATTGAGATAATGGCCAGCGAAATAAATAAAAAAATTATTCAAAAAATAAATCTGCCAAATATTATGCCGTTATTATGGATTGTACGCCAGACATAAGCCGCCAAGAGCAACTTTCTTTAGTTATTAGAATTGTAGACATGAGTTTAGACGATGAATTTACAAATCCTACTATTAAGGAATTCTTTATAGATTTTACAAATATTTGTTCTTCTACTGGGTTAAATCTTTCGAATGTAGTTTTAAAAAAATTAAAAGATTATGATATTGATATAGCTGACTACCATGGACAGGGTTACGATAACGGTGCCAATATGGTTGGTCAATATCAAGGTGTCCAAAGTAGAATTTTAAATCAGAACCCTCGAGCTTTGTTTATGCCTTGTTGGGCACATAGCCTCAATCTAGTTCTAAAAGATACGGCTAAAACCTCTGCACGAGCTATGCACTTTTTTGGGACTATAGAAAGAATATTTACTATATTTTCAGCATCGACTGCTCGATGGGGTATTTTTAAAAAACATTGCCATCAATGGACTGTTAAAAAGTGGTCAGAAACCAGGTGGGAAAGTCGCCACTCAAGTGTTAAAGCGATTAGGTTTCAGGTTAAGGAAATCATAGATGCTTTAGATGAAATTAATGAAACAACTAATGATTCCATGATATCGAGTGAAACGAATTCATTAACTGCAGAAATGTGTACTTACAATTTTTTAATTAGTTTGTGTATTTGGTACAGCGTTTTGAATGAAGTAAATATTGTTAGCAAATCACTTCAAAATCCACAAACTAATTTAAATACATCTACAAAGTTACTTAAAGCTCTCCAAGTATTCTTAACCGAGTACAGAAATGATGGTTTTAATGCGGCCAAAAGAGAAGCATATGATTTAGCAAACAAGTTAAAAATTGAACCAGTCTTTAAAATACAACGATTACGAAAAAAAAAACAAATGTTTGGATACGAAGGAGCCGATGACGTCATACAAAACACAGAAGATGAATTTAAATGTAATTACTTCTTAGTTATAGTGGATGGTGCAATAAGTGCAATAACAAAGCGATTCGATCAAATAAATACATTTAATGACGTTTTTGGATTTTTGTATGATGTTGAAAAACTTTGTTATGTCCCTGATTTAGAAATTTTGAATTGCTGCAAAGATTTGGAAATACGTTTGTCAGATAATGACAAAAAAGATTTAAATGGTTATGATTTATACGAAGAAATATTAATTTTCCGCCATTTAATTGATAAAAATACTACTCCACTTCAAGTACTTTCTGAAATAAAAAAAACGAACGCATTTCCCAACTTAAATATTGCCTTACGAATTATGTTGACAATTCCGCTTACATCAGCTGGAGCAGAGAGAACATTCTCAAAATTAAAACTTATTAAAACTTATTTACGAAGTACCATGTCACAACAAAGACTTACTGGACTTGCTACAATTTCTATAGAAAAAGAACTTTCAGAACAACTAAATTATGAAGATATAATAAATGATTTTGCATCTAAAAAAGCTAGAAAAATTAAAGAATTATAACTGATAACATTTTACTTTAACAATTTATTATGTATTTAATATAAAAAAAATATTGTTCATTGTTCAGCACACTCATTTTTTTTTAAACTTCGTTTATAAGTTATTTATAAGTTATTACTTATCTACTAGTATAATACTAGTAGTATTTTAACCTTACTTATTAGTTTATTTTGTATGCAAATAATAATATGATTATACATTTATCATTGATTGTTTTGATTTTCTTTACATACCTACTTAATGTAAAATAATTGTTGGTTTTAAAATCGATGGACAACATTATCTTTTGAATTAAATCTATATAATTAATTTGGAATGGGGATGTAATGTATAAGATACGAATGAGGGCCCCGCATTTTTTACTTGCCCCGGGCCCCGCAAAACCTAGCGCCGGCACTGGTTATCACTTTTTGATGTAGTTTTCAACGCAACCTAGTGAGAAAATATCGAGTTACTAGACACATTTTATTTAGTATTGGCTTCAATTCGGTTATACGGTCGTCATAGAGAACGCCACCTATGGACGCACTAAGTCAAGCTATTGTACACGAACTAATACGAATGATGATCGATCAAAATCGTATTAGGGATGAACAAATGAACACTGTATTGGGTCAATTAGCAAGTAATAGAAATACTATAAATTCTAATATGTCACAAATTATTTCAATGTTTAATGGCGAATCGGGCGATCCGGAGTTAGCTCTAGAATGGTTTACAGCGGTAGCGACGGCAGCTCATATGAACGGGTGGCCTGATGCTTACACTCTAGAAGCGGCTAGATCTCATTTAGATGGTTCAGCAAAAAATTGGTTTATGTCACATTACGAAGAAATGAAAACATGGAGTAAATTCAAGACACAATTTACGGAGATGTTTACAGTAACCGAAGGAGTTACAGAACTGTGGAAAAAATGTATAATCGTGTGCAAGGACGTGACGAATCAGTATTTGTGTATTTTCATGACAAAATGCGTATGTGCCATCGATTACAGTTAAATGAAACTAAGTCTAAAAAAATGTTGTATGTTGGACTACAGTCGCGAAAATTATGTACGTCTTTAATGAGCAAACCATGAACAAGTGAGCGCGACCTAATGGTTGAACTGCGAGACTTTATTCAAGTCGAAGAAGAACGAAAAGAACGTTTTGGTGCTATGCCAACAAAATCAAAAATGAATCACAGAAACACAGATATAAAAGGAAATTATAATGTCAAGCTAACAACAGAAGCTGTAACTGACACAGGACAGACCAGATTAAAGACTACAGGTCCTCGTTGTTATAATTGCCGGGTGTATGGACACATGTCTCGAGATTGTCCTCAGCCCAGAAAAACTTATCAATGTACAAAGTGTCGAGTAGAAGGTCACACAGCTAAATATTGTACATTAAAGACACCAGAAGTTTCGCTGATCGAGAAGAATATACCAAACAAATTTGTATACTTGAAATCGGTTTATATAAATTCCAATATGAACCCAGTTGCAAGGTTAGTTGATACAGGAAGTGCATATTGTATTATTAAACAGTCAACTGCTTGTGAGTACAACTTATTGATAAAACCGAAGACTGTTAATATGCATGTGTATGGAAACGCACAATGTGTAACCAGTTATGCTGAAACTGAAGCAATAATACGCATAGATGACGTAGCTGAAAAGGTCACCTTACTAGTAGTTGTTACGTGCCACCGGCTAGATTTCAACTTGTGCAGTCGATGATGAATTTTAATTTAATAAAATGTGAGACTTTAACTTTTACAATACGTTTATTTAAATAATTCAAAGTGTTATAACAATTCATAAAACAGAGTGACGTGAAGTTGCTTGCAGTTCCGTGACTAGAACTCATCTGATTTGTGGTTGATTCGGACCCTCTTTTATATGGCTCGATTGACGTCATTGGAAAGCTGCACCCGGTTGTTTGGTGATTTCCAGGAATAGGCTTATGACCTTTTATGGTCTCGTGGACTGTTGCCCTTGCTGTTTGGTGCTGAATCGCCAAATTAATACATGATAGTGCCGAATCGCCTTATTAGTATATGATAATGCCGAATCGCCTTATTAGGACATTCTCAGTATTCCTAGTTACATCTCCAATTTATATTTAGATATAATATTATTACATTATTAGATTATTACAAGTTACGTAATGTGTATTTTAAATATACTGATAATCAGATATTATAGTATGTATGGAGGCCCATAACACCTCCCCACTAAAAAAAAGGTTTCGGTCTGCAAGACAGAAATCTTTTACAAAATATTCTTTAGATAAGACTTTCTTATATTTTTTTTTTTTTACAATAGTATATATGTTTACATTAATACATATTACTTTATCAATTATTGCTTTAACACTCTGAATATATATAATTAGATTAATATTACATTTTTTTTTTTTATAATGACATTTTTATATCTTTGGTTAGTAATTACAATTTTTTATGTTGCATACTTGCATAATTTTACAATAAAATAGTCTTAAATTCTAATATTAGTGTTTATTTCCCTTTTACCATTTTACAATATAATATAATATTATTATCATTGAATTATTCTTTTGATTACAGTCTACTAAAATTGTGATTAATTGAGACTAACTATTAAATATTCTATTTTTTATAATTGTTGAAATCAAATTGTCATTCCCAGGACCCTCTACATTTATATGTATTACTCCCATGTAATGGTGTTCAATATGATTTACTCAATTCTAACGTTAAAATATTTTTATTTATTTATTTTTTTTTTTTTTAATTATTATTGCTTAATTATCTTATCATGTGACTACGAGTTAAATGTGGATATACCTCCTCTTTTCTTACTTCTAATTCCTCTCTCTCTTCTATTGTTCCTAATTCATAATTCTCTAAATCTCTTTTAGACAACTTATATACCTTCGGTTCCTCAAAATTACGTTCTTTTTTATTGCATTGTATCTTGTATTTTATGATAACGTACATGGTTATTATTAAGATTATTGATAATACTCCCAATATTAAAGTTATGTATATTAAGTTTGAATGTATTTCTTTGTGTGTTTGATCTTTTTGTCTTTGTTCCTCTATCTCTATTAATTCCTCCACATTATCTACAGAATGTGCTAACCCTGTTAAATGATTTAATCTCATACCAGTTGTGTCATTTATGTAATTTAGTTGTGCCAAGTGCATTTGTTTAGGAAATCTAGTTATTAACCCACTCATATTAGTAACTGGTACAAAGTCTACATATTTTTTATTTGTTATTTCTTGTGTAGCAGTTAATATTACTTGTTCTGCTGAAACCTCACGTGATGTGTCGTTGATTTTTATTATTCCCGTACCCTTTATTCTTATTATGGGTGCTTCTTCGAGATTTGCGCAATTGATTGTAAGTGTGTCGTTTGTAGTTGCGAATATCCACTCATTTCTGAATCGTAATTTGTGATAAATATTTCTTGTTAATTTCATTACATGTGGTTCACATTCATCCGGTATTTTATCTGGTTTGTGGAATAATTCGATTTCGCATTGTTTGGTTGCCTTGTTATCCCTTAGTGGTTGATATATGTTACACAATCTGAAAATATTTGTTTCAGTACATGTCCTCATTTGTTCTTCCGTAAATGTTGTAAACTGTCTTCTATCTTTAGTGATGGCAATATATGGTTGTTCCGGTTTTAAAATATATGTTATATTTTTCATTATAGGTACTGGTATCGCATTATACATTGTCAATTCAGTTCTGTAACTAATGGTATTTTTATCACAAACAATAATTTGTCTTGAGTATATATAGTAGTTATCCTAACAATCTTCCTCAATTCGTATAGTTCGTTTGGGGTGTTTAGTGAACACCTAGTAATTATCAAAAACAGTAATGAAATGATTCCAGCTTCAAGTACCAAAATAGTAGAGATACAGATAAACAATGAAGATCTGAATATTTTAATGATTAATGATAACCAGAAGGAAGATATCTGTTTACCTGTTGGTAGGGTGGTTGGAAAATTACAGTAAAACAGATTTCATTAGATTCAAACAATCCAAATATTGTTGGCCAAAATAGAAATATAAAACCATACACGACATTTCAAAAGATCGACCGAAATCTACCTGACGATTTCGACGCAAATAGTAAAATTAAATTTGATACTAATCCAAATCTTAATAAATCGCAGAAAAGTAAATTATTAACCTTGCTACAAAAATACGAATCAGTTTTCTAAAAATCTAAATGGGACTTGGGAGATTCAAAAACCGAACCAGTAGACATTTTTTTAACCAAAAATATTCCAATAAATCTCCCAAATTTCAAATTGAGTAAGTTTGAGAGGGATGAAATTGAAGAACAAACACAAGAAATGCTTAAAGCGGATATAATTGAACCATCGAACTCACCATACTCGTTTCCAATTTTTTTAGTGCCCAAAGGCAAACCACAAGGTTCGAAGAAAGAGAAATCGCCAGCACAATATAAAATGGTATTAGATTATAGAAAATTAAATGATATAACTATTTTAAAGAATCTTTTCCCCTTCCGGTTATACAAAGTATTTACGATTGTCTGACGGGAAACAAATTTTTTTCATGTATGGACGCTATGTCTTGTTTTCATCAACTTAAATTAAGTGAAAAAGCTAAAGAGCTAACAGCGTTTTGCACTACTACTGGGAAATATCAATTTAAAGTATGCCAATGGGAATTTGTAATGGCCCAAGCAAATATCAAGAAGCTATGAATAAAATTATGACAAATTTAAATTACAAAATTAATGTAAATTTTATTGATGACTGCACATGCTTTGGGAAAACTTTTGATGATCACTTATATTTTTTAGAAAAACGCTGGAAAAATTTAAACAGTATAATTTAAAATTAAAATTGTCAAAATGTAAATTTGGGTAGACGGAGTTAAAAATTTTAGGAAATATAATTGACAACAAAGGTATCCGTCCAACAGACGAAGGGCTTAAAGCAATTACACAAGTAAATTCTCCAACTAACATAAACCAATTACGTAGTTTTTTGGGATTAGCAAGTTATTTTCGAAGGTACATTCCAAATTTTAATAAAATTACCTTTCCTTTGACTGAGTTAACAAAAGGTAATTTCAAAACAAAAAAAGATACCATAAAATGGGAAAAAAATCATGAAAACGCGTTTATTGAATTAAAAAATAAATTAACTCTACAATGCACACATTAATATTTACATCCAAATTTCGACTTGAAAAAATATTTTTCTGATGTAATATGGGTCAAATAACTCCAAAAAAATATTTTTAACTTCTAATTTTAAAATTTGAATACAGGAATCCATCTTTCTTAAATGTTTCACACTTGATACACTGTGCAGTTTAGACTTAAAAAATACTATTTATACCAATATTTTAATATAATGTATTTGGCTATAAAAACACATATTAAATGAAAAATATGCAATGTATTCAATCAAATACAAAATAAAATAAAACAATATACTTTTTATATAAATAACATCCTTTAAAAAAAAACTAAAAAAAACAATATCTTATCATATACATAACATAATTAAATAAAAAATATACTTTTCATATAAGTTACATATTTAAAAAAACAACAGACTTTTCATATTATAAGTCACAGAATTAAAAAAAAACAATATACTTTTTGTTCTGAAAAAAACTTCCTTTGGTATAAAAAATTACATATCATAAAAAATTGGTAAAATAAATTTTACTTGGTATGGAAAAGAGTAAAACAATTTCTATTTACACCACAACAGAAATAATTATTGCACTTAGTACAAGTACAAGAAGTTAATTTACCACAACCAGGCATTTTACATCTTTGTCTTGTTTCTTTGTAATTTGGCCAATGGTCAAAAAAATCTTTTCTAATATCAATTGATGGAAATTTTGATGTATGAGGTCTATTTCTTTTGGTTGCAATTTGCGTTTCTACCACTAATGATGGTCTTCGTCTTTTTGGCGTTGATGTATTAAGTTTAGTAAGTGAAAAAGCTACTTCTGAACGGAAATGTTTAACACTTTCATTTCTGAATAAAATATAAATAATACAATTATAAATATGTCATTACTGCACAGTGTATCATAGGTGATACGTTTAAAGATATTCAACAATAACTGTATACTTACTACTAATTTGGGTTTTAACAACCAAAATGTTAACTACAGATGTTATACACAATATATAAATATTTTTTAAGCGTTCAGTAACAATATAAACCAAGAATATATGGCTTTTAAAAATCACCTTTCTTGAATTTTTATCACAGATTAATTTTATCAGAATTCGTGATATCCTTGAATTTGGCGGTTAAAAAGGATAGATAACATAATCTCTAGAAATATATAACCAAGGTAACAAGACAACCACCCATATAGAAACTGTTGATAAATAGCAATAATCACCATATGTTTTGGTTGTATTACAGGTGATACAATGTGCAATGTAGGGTTAATAGCGCCACCAGTATTAATGCATTACAACGGAAATGCCGACACTATTTTAGTAACAGACGCGTCTTTGTTGGGATTAGGTGTTATTTTACAGCAGAGAGATGATGACGGCAATATTCATCCGGTGTCTTTTGGTGCAAAAAAATTGTTTCCAGCACAAAAAAATTATTCAGCGTTAGAACTTGAAGCGACGGCTTTGTTTTTTGGTTGTACTCATTTTAGACAATACCTGTATGGTAAAAAATTTACAGTTTGGACAGACCACAAAAATTTAGTAGGACTTCAAAAATTAAAATCGGATTCATATGTATTAAATATCATAAGGACGAAACTAATAGGATATGAATTTAATATAATATGTAAACAAGGTATTTTTAACAAGGCAGCTGATTTTCTATCAAGACACCCAACAGGTTTTGATGAATCAGCACAAATTAAATATGATACCGAATCAGACACAAATATGGTTAATGTAAATTCTACTGAACAATTATACAATTCTATTTCTTATGATGATTTTATGCATAATAATTACCAGGGAGTTATATTCGGTTTAACAGTTGCACTCATCGAGTGAGGTTGTGCGTTACGATTATTAAGTATATCAGTTTTATCAGTAACAAGTGAGATTGTGCGCTTCGTTTATTAAAGTCTATTAGTTTTTATTAGTAACGTTTATATTAGTAAATAATAATAAACTAAATCAATATGAGCTGTCGAAAATGCCAAGGTCCAGTATTAAGTCAGGAAATAATAACATGCTCACTCTGCAAAAAGACTTCGCATTATTACTGTGAAGGTATAAATGAACAGGGTTACGGTAAAATGTCAAATAACACGAAGGGTAAATGGGTTTGCTCTGATTGTAAGGTCGATTATAAAAGATTATACAGTTAACGGAATCAGTTCAATATATGAGTAACAAGTTTGACGAATTTAACGTTACAGTTGGAAAAATACTAAAAGAGATGAATGAACTAAAATTCCAAAATACTAAATTAAATGAAGCAAATCAAAAACTAGCAACTGAAGTCCAACAGTTAAAAAATAAAGTTGACGATATTGAACAAAAGTCATTAGAGAACTCGGTAGAAATTATTGGTGTGCCGCTATCGCAAAATGAAGATTGTAAAACCTTAGTTCAAGGAATGGGTTAGTTAATGGGTTAGTTAATGGAATTAGTTCAAGAAATAAACTAAACTTAGATTGCAATATATTGAAAGCATACCGAATTTCTACGATCCATAAAACAGATATGAAAATAATTGCTTGGTTATCTAACTCGAATGATAAAGACCGGTTCATTGCGGAAACAAAGAAAAACAAATTAACTGCTAATCAATATCAAAACAGCTGGCCGGTTTCAAAAGTATACGTTAATAGTCACTTAAGAATCCAGAAGGCTTTTGTTGGGAAGTGTAAAGTCATTGGCAAAAGAAAAAAATTACAAATATGTCTGGGTAAGCGGAACGAATATTCTAGTACGTAAAGATGACAACGCCAGAGTTTTCAGAATCCACGACGAAAGTGATCTAAATAAATTATTATAGGTATGTCAATAAATTCAATTTTAATTTTCATAGTA
>JASXSY010001073.1:0-92339 GCA_034509805.1 Sipha maydis
TTCCCATCTATTATTCTACGTATTATATGAAAGAATATAAATTTATATATTTTATTTATTAAGGAAATGCAAATGTTCCTAGTCGAAATTCATGGTACAATTTATGTCGTTTGCGGATATTGTGTTTTATGTTTGAAACGAAATGAGATAGGTGGGAGGTCATACCAATGGATTTACTTTGGCCATTCGTATTACGTGCACGGGATTGTCGCATAATATATTCTGTATGAAGTATAGATTATAAAATTGGATTCGTGTAGATTTTTAAATAAATACAAAGGAAGTCCGTTTAAATAACAATCTTTAACATGAGATTCCAAAGATGATATTTACGGTCACTACTATAAACGGTGTCGATTTGTATAAAACAATTTTGCACCGCGCTGCAAAAGAATATAGTTTATTGCGTACGGGAAACGGTTTTTTCTTCTAATTTATCGTAAATGACGGAATAATAAAAAACAGTTAAAAAGCCCGTCGTCATCAATTATTGCACTCTGGTGTTACTGTGTACCACATCAGCTATTAACAATTCGGTTCCAGTCCGACTACAATATAATAATATTTTGGAACTATCGGTTCGCGATCACATATTATTAAAAATAATAGCAGTAAACTTATTATTATTTTAAGTTAAAAAAAAAAATTATAATAATAATAATAATAATTTATAATAAAAATGCGTATCGTGTATAATTAACTGTCGCCTTCATCACCAATATATATACAAAGAAACTAATAAACGAATATATATATATATATTCGTTTTGAGTTTGGCGTGATGCTGCAGGTATCACGTTCAAATGTACCTCGAACGTAGTAGAGGTATCTGCAAGACTTATTATAAAATCTGATGCCATCTTTTTTTCGCACTTCATGCCGTCGCGACCTATAGATGAAAAGTTCAATCGGTAAAATTTCCTATTGCCATTTGTTTCCCTCCTCCGCCGTAATTTTGTGTGGTCTTTGAAGTATGATTGTATCGCGCGAACGATAATAATTCACATTTCACATAAGTCATATTATAATAACACTATAGCTTATATCCTAACTAAATCACAGCCACACGGTATCCATCGGTGTCTGTGTTCAGTATCATGTATCCTGATCGTCTTGTTTAATATCATAAGGGAGGGGGTTTGAGATGTTAAAAATTTCGTATTTATATTTATGTAAAACACATTTGTACTATAATGTGCTCATGGTTTTTTCCATTTCTGTTTACAGTTGATGGACCTTGTGCCCGTTTCATGTACGGTCCGTCCGTCCAGGGCCGACACTCCGCCGCCGTCGCTGAAAAGGACTAAGCTGGAAGATGCGCCGGCGGTGGCCACAGCCGCCTACTATTCAGCCATGAGCATGACGCCGGGGCTGCCCAACTACATGATGGACCCGTTCCATTACTTCTACAGCGCGTGGGTCCCGCCGCCGGCCGCCATGTACCATTTGAACAGCCCTCACCATCACATGTATAATAGAAACGACAGGTACGACGTCACGTTTACCGCAGTGGCGTAGCCGGGGTTTTCATAATGATAGCCGATAGGGAGCAGGGGCCGGGCGATTCACAATTTAGTTAGTACAAATCGACGATGGCCAATTGCTTCAAGAACGCGTAAACGAGTATTTTTCTCAAAACCCATGCATTTGAACACCACTGAATTTACGCCACTTCGTGTGTATTTATATAAAAAAAAAAAAAAAAACCGTCACATTCGTTTCGAACACGATTTTCTCCAATTAAATTACTTTTTCCTTATTTTCCAGCTTGATCAAAAGAGAAAGACCTCCGAGGCTCGTGGACCCTCAGAAAGTCATATCGCATACGCAGTCCGAACAGTTTGGTAGGAGTTTTCAGCCGAACGTCGCATTGGCACCGCCGACCAAACAGAACGGTAACGTCGGCGACGCTAACATCCTAGGTCACCATCACCATCACATCAACAACAACAACAACAATAATAACAACAACAATAACAGCAACAACAATAACATGCCCAAACCATCCATGGTAAGAATGATGTTACGACAGCCGCGTGTATAGGCAGCACATCGTGCATGCCTGCATATTTTTTTTTGATTTTTGATTTTTCCTTTATTCACGCCACGCTTTCGATGATTGTGAATTACAGGTGAAATTCAAAGACAAAGACGACCACGGACAGGAACAAAAGGAAACCTTGCAAACCCAAGAATCTGAGAGGAGGTACAACAGCGTCGGTGAGTTTGTCCGCAATCTCTTTTTTCTTCCTCTCCTCATTCTGGTCGATACACTGACCGTTGTCATTTTTCTATTTTTATAGCTGCTAGTGTGATGGAACAAGTGGCTGCGGTGTTGGACGCGTTGAGTGACGCCAAGGAGACGACACGACAGCAAGTAATAGGATTGGTCGAGCGGATTGCCCTGCGACTAGAAAAAGTCGAATCGAAAAATCAGCAACTCGTCCAAGAAAACGAACTGCTCAAAGACCAATTGAACTCGGTGAGTTGATCACACGAAAAATCCCTGTAGTTTACCGCAACACTGCTTTCGTGATCTCGTTGCATTCCGTTTTCCTCATGTTTTCTCCTCAACATATATGTCTTCTTTTCATTTAAATTGTAAACATTATCGGTTTTATTATTACAACCGTGTCTTCTTCTTCTTCTACTTCGCCTTCCTCCCAACTATTTGGGGTCGGCCACCCTTGTCCTACACCTCCACTTTACTCGGTCAATCACATCTCCTTTGCACACACCGACAGCCCTCATGTCATTCTCCAAAGTCTCCAACCATCTCTTTTTTGGTCTTCCTCTTCCTCTTTTCCCTTCAACGTCCATCTTCATAACCACTCTTACTGCATTCGTTTCCTCTCGCCTCATCACATTATTACAACCGTGTACATAATAATATTATTATTACGTTCCTTTTTATTGTCCATTGTTTTTGACATTTGATTATTTTGCAGAAAAGGCATATGAACAAAAAAGATCCGTTGATGGTCGAGGACTGTACCATGATCAAACGGGAGGACAGAGGCGGTGACGTTGATGAAGAGCATTGTGGATCCAACAGTTTTCCATTGATGAACAAGAGATGTAGTCCAGTTTCTGTCATAACTTCACCCCCTTGTCAGCCGAGATCACCTCAACTTCATGCATTGCAGTCTGTTACCATGGCCACCACTACTACTACCATTACAGCCACTTCAGTGTTGATCAAATCGGAATCCATCGACTGATTATCATAATTATTGCTTGTTGTATAATTATTATTATTTTATAACATAATATTGCTACCACCGACAATTGATCTCTTCCCTGAAAAAATCTAAAAGTAAAATAATAATAATAATAATATATATATACATAAATTATACGAGCTTTATACAATACTTATTCAGTATGAATATATATTTAAAAAATATTATTATTATTATTATTATTATTATTATTATTATTATTATTATTACCTATTACTATTGTGTATCAAACAATATTATTTTGTTGAATTCTCTTGTCTTGTGTAAATACTCTAATTTAAATAATTGTTAGTTTGATTTTCTTAATTTTCTGACAAATTTCTTTATACATATTTTTTTTTTCTTTTCTTCTATTTTGTTATGAATTTTTAGCGTAGGTTTATTTTTATTTATTTAAACTTTTTTTGTTAAACATTTTAAATTATTTATGTTGGAAGATGCTGTGCCAATTTTTTTTTGTTTTGTTGAGAAATTAAACTTATTTAATAGAGGAGAAAATAAGTGTTCATAAATTAACAATTCATTATTAAGGAAGGAGCTCAATTTAAATATTTGGTTTTCCAGTATAAAAGGAAATTTTTAAATAACTCATGATATTTCTACTAAACATTAAGATATTTTGACAGTTATTGCTTTCTCTAAAATAGAACGATTTCTAAATGAACTTATTTGTTTAAAAACAATACCGTATCAAGAAAATTTTAACTCTAATTTAGTAGTTTGGAAAAAATCAACATTCCTAATTTTTTCCATAATATATTATAATTTGCATACATATTACATATAATATCACACCAAATATTAATAATAATAATAATAATAATGAAAGAAGTAATTGCGTATAAAATATTATTTATACATTTCCTAATAATTTTAGGTTCATAGATAGACATTAATGACTTTAAGACGAAGTAGAAATAAGTATTATGTTTTCTAAATATATTAATGTATTTAAAAAAAAAATTATTATTATAATTTAAACGAACAATATATCCCCTTGGGCTAGAAAATAATTCAGTACAAATTAGTAAGTGCCTTAACTCAGCAATACCATACACTAACCTATACTTATAATGAAAAAAAAACAAATAAGTAATAAAAAATTTATTATATAAGTACTGTTTAATGAATGTGAATGTATATATTATGTTTGCATGCACTACAATTATTTTATTGTTTTTATGCGCTTACGAGAAAGAAAAAAAAGAGAGAAATAAATATCATTTTAGAAAACTTAAGTTTACCAATTCATTAAGAATGTTTGTTAATATTGTGTGATTGATTCAAAAATGTTCTTAATTTAATTTCAAGTATGCAAATTCATAATAATTATATAAACAATTTATATCAGATTTAACATATTAGCTGAAAATATGTTGAAAGTATGTATTTAACTCTACCTATTATCCCTTACACTGATTAATTAAAAGTAATATAGTTTGTTACCATACAGTTTTAATATGTACCTGATGCAAAAGCCAGATTATAATTTCTATGTATAATACAGATACCATGTATATATACACATGAATATACTTATATACCATATACGTATTTTTACAAATAATTGGAAAATAGTAAAAGATTCTTAATTTTTAATTTTATTTATTTAAGAATAACATTGAGTCTTCCTTAAAAGAAATAAAAAACAATTTTACTAAACATATTATAACTCAGCAATCTTACAAATAAATGTTTCATACCTTATTATTTTATTTCTTTTTATATTTCGTACAATTTTAACAAAACAAAGTCTAAACACATAATTGATAAATTATAATATTTTTATTTATTAGTTATACCTAACAGTTGTTGAATATTATTTGTATTTACCAAAACGATTAAATGAATGTAGTAGTTAATAACAAATTTTTATTCAATTTGACTGGAAATCAAAAACAACCATTGTGTTCATTAAAGTTTTCTCATTATTATTTAATATTAATTGATATAACTGTGTAATAATTTTAATTTTGCAATTATAATGTTCTTATGTATATTTTATCGTTGATGTACAGATTTTTTTTTTTCTGTAGTTTTTAAAAGAATTATTAATTTAGTTCTGGTATGAAATGAAGTATTTAGTTGTTTCGTTTTTTCATCATTATTATTATGATTATTATTATTATTTTTTTTGTAATGATGTTAAGTTTTTTTAAGTAACTTATATAAGTAGTTTTTACTTGTGCCAAGCTTTGTTAGCACTTTTTAAGCAAAATCGAGTCATTATGTAATATTTTTTTTTTTTTTTGTACATATTCACCTGTGTTCAATACATTGTAAATCATATTATACTTGATATGATTTATATTGCATATTATGCATTATGTATTGAAATAGGTTTTAATATATATTTATTATTTTTTTGTGTAATGTTATTAATTTAAAAGAAAAAACAACCATTTTGTTTATGGATTTTTTTTTTTTTTTTGGAAAAAAGAGAAAAGAAAAAAATAAAAAGGAAAAAAGAATTAAAATAAAAGAATATTATATTAATAATTATAATTGTGTTTGTTTATTACACAAAATTGTACTACACTACTACACAACATTGTATATAATGAATCCTCTTCTTAACTCATATGCAGGAGTGTTGGATACTATAGCGATAACAATTTTGGGTTAGTCAGATGAAGTCAACCTGTTTTAACTTGAACTTAAAGTTTGAGCTTATTACATTTTTAAATAAACACAAATGATATTCATAAATATTTTGTTCAATTTAAGCTATAATTTAATGTTCTTATTCTTTTATATAAATATTAAATACATTTTATTATTTCTCTAATATATTATATTCATCACCGGTTCAATACACAAAATAAGTTAAAAGGTGACGACTGGATGAGTAGCTTTATATTTAAGTATAACTTCAGTGTCAGAAAACTAGAAGCTACTTCTATTGGTCGACTTAGTGCATTCAATTAAATAAATGTTGGTCTGTTTTTTGACAAACAAAAATAAATTAAACTTGAAAAACATTTTAATGTCAACCAGATATTTAATGTATACGAATCGGGATCTCTGCGTGTCAACTAAACTATCATAAGTTATTTATCCAAATGGTGCACGAGGAGTAGCAAAAATTGTATCCGTAGAACGTGGAAAAAATATCTCTGTTGTTCTAGGAATAAGTGTTATAAATGAGTACGTACCACAGTTCCCAATATTTTTACGAAAACGTATGGAAAAACTGTTAGCAGTAGAAGCATCTGCTGGTTCAATGGTCGTTGGCAATGCTTAGATGAATTCTGATAGTTTCTTGATTTATCTCGACCGTTTTCGTACGCATATCAAATCAACTGTTGAAAAACCTATATTTTGATTGCAAGTATACGTGTTTTTTAAAGTTTGAATGTTTTTTCTTTTTTTTTTTATACAAAATGGATTCGCGTGAGGCCCTAGCTTTTATAATTGCGCATAATATTGTACAAAGACGGAAAATAAAAAAAGAAAAAGGAAATGTTGGGTTAAGAAATGGGTGGACCGTCGAAGTGATTTGGGAGCCGCTTCAAATATTGTAAATGAGCTTCGGTTGGAGAATGCGATTTCTTCAAACGCACTCATTTTCTTTTCACGATTTCTATATAACTTGTGATTAGCATTCCATAAAAATTCCTTTTTCTCATAAACATTAATTAAGTCAAAAATGTCGTCATCTATCCATTGTCGTGCACTAATTTTAAATAAATTAAATTTAGCACGTGCTCTCAACTCTTCAAACACGGTCGGAAGACTGGAGACTAGATCTCAAGAGCAGGAATGAACGTGTCCACTCTCGACACATGCAGTCTCGGTGACAAGTAACGACTTGTATCTGCGAGTACTCTCAGGTTCATGTACATTTGTGAGTAGAGATGGGATTTTCAACTCAATAACATGAGTCAGTTCACTCAAATGAGTTGATTCGGGGAGTCAACTCCCAATTTCCATTGACTCCCATTAACTCCTAGCTATCAGTTCATTAAATTAAACAACTCTCGTATGACAATATCACGGCTACCACTGTGAATCATACGCGTTACTAACATACTTTACGTTACATATATGGTTACGTATTAGAATAATATTATTATGTACTATCATCATAGACCTTATACTTATGACCAGAGTTAGATGAATCAGTAAATCTAGATCCGTAGTATTACCCATAACTCATGAATTTATAAGTGGTAACACAAATTCATGAGTTGTAGTGAATCAGTGTGATATCACTGAGTTATTGAGTCACTGAACTATAGCAAACTGAGTTACCACATTGAGTCATTGAGTTGCCGAATCTTGTAACACTGAGTCAACTCGTGCAGTTCACTTAAAACTCACTCACAAACTACCCATCCCTATTTGTGAGTAAAGCCTCGAGACTGCTCTCGAGTCTATTTAATCTCAAGTGGACACTTACCTTTAGGTTTGTTTATTCCACGATGTTTTTGAAAATGCCTAAGGCCAAACCTTCAGATATTTGTCGTTTGCGGTCATACGTTCAACAGTATGGGGAATCAATTTTTTCTACCGACGGAAGCGGTCTTTTTTGTAAGAGTTGTGAGGTCAGAATGACAGCCGAAAAAAATTTGTGTTTTTATCGAATATCAACACATTTTTAAAGTTTTTCAGGGCATTTTTCTTGTTTTTTAGAGCATTTAAATCCGTTCCCTAGTTATAACCATTGGACGTTGCAGTTTTCGGCTCTCTAAAAACATATTATAGTCAAACTAATGACATATTTATGGCAAATAACCCGGGACGTTCTATAAATGATCGAGTATATTATATGTATATTATACGAGTACAACAATTTAGTGAAGCTGCTACAATGGGAAATGTCATATAAGGTTTTAATGCTTGTGGAATAGAATCCTTTAATCGAAATGTTTTTCCTGATCATGATTTTGCTTCTGCGGAAGTCACGAAAAGACCATTTGAAAATAATGAAAAATATTCGAAAAACAATGTCATCCAAGTTACAAAAATGACACAAAAAAAAGGAAGATATTACACCCGGGCCGAGATAGAAAAATAAACATATTGTTGAAATGCCAGCAAAACTACTAGCTTTGTAAGTGGCAATCAGACCGGTTTCCAAATGTCAACCCAAATTTAAAATTCTAAGTTTAAAGATAACAAGTTCTCCAATCAAATTTATATTAGAAATGAAAGAGCAACAAAAAACGATTAGTGTTATGTGACGCAAAGAAAATATACGTCGGTGGAACGTTCAAAAGCTGTCCAAAGAATTGCACTCAAATGTCTACAATCCATGGCCTTAAAAATGATATATATTTACCTCTTGCGTTTTTTTTTTTTAATACTTAACAAATTTAGTACCACGTACACGTGTGCATTTCAACATATATTTCGTCACTCCATATCCATTGATATATCGTGCTCTTCTATTGACATTTTTATAGATTTTGAACCGTTAATACACAGTGTTGTAATGAAAGTCTTCTTTAATGCATAAATATGAGGATATCGGTTTTATTTAGGGCAAAGTTGGCGGAGGAAAATATAAAGTTAAATTAAATTATGTAATGATAACACAGATGATAGTCATTTTTTAAAATATTTTTTCGGATTACCATATTTGGAGCCAGAAAACGTCATATAATGCTTTACTGACGACCTAATGGTAATACAGCCTGATGGAAATTATAAGATTGTAAAATTTAAAGACTATATTCTTTATATTCCCCTTACATTTGGCCACAGATTATTGCAAGCAGCAACCGTATCACTAACAGCTGTGAAAGTTTTACTCAAAATTAATCATGTCATTCTAAACCAGCCAACCTAACATATATAAATTCGATGATACATTGCTTGAAGTTCAATCTGAAACATAGGAACATAAATTTCACAGGCAGAGGTGATAAAAAGTGATTTAAAACGAATTAAATGTGCGAAAAAAAAGATTTCATTAGAAAACAAATGACAAAGCTCAAGCTAAAACAAATAAAGAATTTTGATTTAGGAGTTGGAAATAAAAATCAATTATAGAATACAAAACAAGACCGTTTTGGTTATAAAGTTGTGCATACGCAAACTAGTATTTATATATGACAAACAGACAATACAGTAGAACCTCGATTAACCGTATCTCTCGGTTGACCGTCAGGCGCCACACTCGCGTATTAATATGACTACCTTACTTGTCCGTTGCCGCAAAATCTGATCGATTTATGTATGATTCGTTTTATCCAAGACTTTCCAACAATATCCACCAGACAACAAGCGTTAGGTACATATATATATTGTGTATTTTATGGGTGAGATAAAAATAGTCTATTGCGATATTAGATGTATCTTTGTACTGTAAGTCAGTTAGTTCACGCGTGTTCGTTCACTTGCGCGTTTTTCGTCTCTGTGTGTGCAAATATTTTAAATTTAAAAACAATGAGTGAAAAAATAAAAATAAAAGCGTGTTGTAATTGATTTGTATGAACAATTTGAGGCTGTCAAGCATCTACGAAGGGGAGAAAATGTAGTAAACATAGCACCGATTTATGATGTTGACCGAACAAATGTAAATAATATTTAGTAAATTACCGATAAAATCGAAAAGGTTGAAATGAACTATGTGGCCGAGTGAATGAATATAGATAAACTGAATGCAGGTTTTGAGTTCATAAGTGTCGACGAACTTATTCGACAAGTATTCAAGGAAAATGGTCCAGAAAAAAGGCAAAAGTGAACAATAATTTGAAGAACTTACAAAAAATATCCACGCTGAAGCAGAATCTATGCTTTCCAAGTTTTTCGAATAGTTTGAATAGAAAACTGAAGCCAATGCGACACTGCTATTTTTGCTTCAAAGGATTGGAGATATAGAAGTCAAAAATATACGAAAGATGGTCAAACAACAACAAAATTAACCCACTTTTTCAAAAAACAATAATTGTTAATTATGTAATTGTAAATAATAAATAAATAAGGTAAAAAATAATATATATATATATATATATATATATAATAAATAATGTAATTTAAAAAAAAATTAATAATGTATCAATAAGTAATAGTAACTGATATATATATATATACAGTGTGTAAACGCTAATTGAGAACACTCAATATATTTGCGTAGAGACTTACAAGTTGAATTCTGATTTTTTGTTGATTAATTTAACGTATAAATTGTTCAAATTGTTGTCCCCCGTAAACAAATCATGATTCAGCGCGCCGTATGAATTCTTTATTTGTTTCAGCAGTAATTTCTTCATCAGTCAGTTGATTGCATGCTTCTGTTATTTTTTCTTTTAAATGTTAAAGATTTATAGAAGAGTCGACATACACTACTGTTTTTAAGTGACCCCATAAAAAGAAATCTAGTGGTGTAAGGTCAGGTGACCGTGGTGGCCACTCAATTCCTATCCATATATTTTGAAACTTTTCATTTAAATAATCACAAACTATGTGAGCATTGTGAACTGGAGACACCGTCGTGTTGAAAAATAATATTTTCTCTTATAGCTAAAGAAATATCATTAAGCATCATCGGTAATTCATTTAATAAAAAATTATAATATCGTCTACCGTTGAGAGTTCCATCATAAAAAAATGGACCAAGCAATTTACCACCAATTGAACCACACCAAACATTATTTCCCAAAACACTTTGGTTATTGGTTTCAAATTCCAATGTGGATTTTGATCGTCCCAGTAGCGGTTATTTTGTTTAATAATAACACCATTATAAGTAAACTTCATCAGTCCATAATATTGAATTTAAAATAAATGGATTTTCGTCTATAGCGGTCATAAACCACACAACAAAATTAAGTCTACAATCTGAATCACCCTGACGTAAATGCTGAACTAGATTAGGTCGATATGGATGCATTTATATTTTTTTAATATCTTACAAACTGTGGTATGAAATATTCCTAGCTCTCTGCCAACGTGCCGTGTAGAAACTCTGGGATTTACTCTAACATAGGCTAATAGTTGTTCCTCGACCTCTTCACTTAAAACTACACCTCATCTTCTTTATTGACTATTTACCCTTTTAGAAAATGAACCATAGGTTCTAAGATTCCTTTATAAGTTATGAATACAACTATGGGAAGGATGTTCTCTATTTAAAGTAATTACCAAAAATAACGAAACTAACTTTAAAAATTATCTAAAGCAACATAAAGAATATTAATAAGCATACCTGGGAAACGATAAGCATAAGTTTTTGCTGCACGACGTGCATTTTTTTGACACTCCCAATAAATAAATAACGTATCAACTTTTTCCGAATAATTCATATTGTTCACGGAATAACACGTGTTTGCACGATGGAAAATATCGAAATGTTCAGTTTGTATAAATAAACATTTCATGTTCATTTCATCGTATTTAATTTTGTATCAAATTGTCATAAAGATAAACATTTACTTTAAGGGAGGTATCTAATGTTTAGTTCTATAATGCTTGATAAAATACGATAAGTATTAGATTACGTTTCTATTCCAATTTAAAATATCACAAATATCAATGCAATTAACTGACTGATGAAGAAATTACTGCTGTAACAAATAAAGAATTCATACGACGCGCTGAATCATGTTTTGTTCACGGGGGACAACAATTTGAACAATTTATACGTTAAATTAATCAACAAATAAATAAACTTGCAACTTGAATAAAAATTACACATATTTTAATTATTGATAAATTCCAATAGAATCATTAAATGTCACGAAATAAAAAACATGCCTGCTTATTTACGTTTTTTCTGTTTTTATTGCATATGGCTTCGGCGAATAAATATTAAGTAATACGAGTTTTTTCTGTTATAAGTTATAATACATACCCAAATTAAAGTGAAAATTATACAGTAAATAAAATTATAATAACGTTTAAATATCACTTTAATAAATAGGAGTGAAAATATCAAGCCTTAACAATTCTAGAATAATTATTTTCAGAGTTACAGTCAATAAAATTTAAAATCGCGCGCATTTTACAGTTTTTTGGTTAAATCGCTGTAACTTGGTCAATATTGGACTTAGAAAGTTGGTTTAACTACCAAAATTCATTAAAAAATTAGGCAAAAAATAATTTGTAGCTAAAATAGATGGTTGCCATTTAAGAAAAAAAAGTTTTGCTGCGCATGCGCGTGTATATTTAAGTTAAAAAATTGAAAACTCGTAAAAATACACATTTTTATGTCATAAAAACCAACAAAAATCAGAATTTAACTTGTAAGTCTTTACGCAAAGATATTGAGTGTTCTCAGTTAGCGTTTACACACTGTATATTTATATGCATATCAATAAGAATGTCATAATTATAAAAAAAAAAATAAATATGTATGCATGTTTAAAAAATGTTTATTGCTCGCTTAACAGTGTTTTTGATTATGCGTCAAAGCTCTGGCCCGAAACCGACGGTTAATCGAAGTTCTAATGTAATATGCTATGGGGAAAAAGTTATGGTAAATTTCGAAGGACAGTTGTGTGTTGATTTTAGATCAATCGACAGCGGAGGTCGTCAAGGTGACCTTGCGTTATACCATCTCGCAAGCACGCGCGTGCACTCTCTCTCTCTCGCTCTCTCTCTATCTCTCTCTATCTCAACATACGTACATACACAGTCACACACATCATACGCGTACGTATATTTGTGCGCGATAAAAACGATTTGTCGTTTTGATCACCCTCGTTGTCACCGTGACAGTTTTATATACAAATGTAAGACGGACCACCACTTTACGAGTAACATCATAATACAGTTCTATGTATGCTTCGTCATTATGTGTTTAAGTCGGACGGCGTATTGCTCGCGTGTTCTATTCAAATAGGAAGGCATAATATTTAAATAACAATCGATAATAAATAATATACATTTGTTTACGTATGTGTGTAAGTGTGTGTGTATAGAATACCTAAATGTTACGTACTTTCCAAAGGCTAATACGTATAATTGCGTTATCACAAAACGCTGTGCAATTATAATAATTATTACTCGTAATAATATTTGCTCGCTGAGGCGTCGGTTTTTATAGAAATAACTTACAAACAGGGCCGGATTATGATCATAAGGGTGCTATTACTTTTGATAAAGTGCATTCACCCAAAACAATTCAATATTTTTCATTCAAATGTAAAAATGTTGTAATAAATATTAATTAAAATAATTGAAGTATATTTGTGTATTGCTTCACAGTACATTGACGAAATAGTACTTTATATTTGATAGCCAACGATTAAAAATGTGGTTCCTTTCAACTTGCGACCTTTGCGACCTGAGGATATAGCTTCCTCCCATTGATCCAGATGTGCTTATAATTATAGATGGTTTGAATGTTACAAAACTGGTGGTTGCCCCATTTAACAACCTCTTACCATTGAAAAAAAAAATAATAATAATAATTAATTAATAAATAAAGAATAGGTATAAAAAAAATTTAATTTCCTCCATCCAAAACTATCAGGACCTTTTAGAATAACAATTAATTTTTAATACAATGGTACATTTAAGATGTAGAAACTTTTAATTCTTAATCACTTTTTATTGCTGAGAGTGTATTATTTACATTTTAATTATAATAAAGAATTACAATCTATATACGGGTAAGGACAAATGTCGGAAAAGAGGTGCTAGACCCCATTGACGCCCATTTCCTGCATGTGCGCCTGCTGTCAACTGCAATCGTTATTGTTGTTGCAGTGTGCGCTGGTCCAGTGTTCGTCAAATCGACTCCTTCCCGTTCGGTGCGCACAGTAACGGACTCCCGCCGGGGCTTGAAATCGTCGTTATATTCGCGCTTATTATTATTGGATAAACGATATTACAGCTGTCATCAAATGGTGGTCCGCGGACAAATTTTATCCGACCCGTAGACAAGGAAAAAAAAGTAAAAATCGATAATAAAATACACAGGTTTTTAACGGCGAAAGCAGATATTATACTAGTGCCATGCATATCATATAGCTCAAAGTTTTAATGGTTTTGACCGTTTACGGAACGTGTCAATTACACGTAGACGCCAGTACGTTAATTACCTCCGATAACCATTGATTTAGTTTCCGTAGTATTACGTTGTTACCTGCTTTACCTGCTTCGTTTTGATTTATTTTGTTTTTATTTGATTATGGAAAAGAATAGAAAAAAAATTGAGTTTTGAAACAGATAGTTTTTGTTCGAGTTGACAGAATTCTATTGTTTTATATACCAGTCCTTTCCAGTTTGATTTGCCACCAGACCGTAGCTGTTTTTTAATGTTTTAAATATTAAACGTCATTACGCGATTTTATATATATATATATCATTTAACAAAAAAATATTTGTATTATAATATAATATGTTAAAATTACTAACTTTGAATTTTGATGACTTCTGGAATTGATATTTTTATTAGCTCTGCATATATATTGTCTTCACCAGGGGTCTTGTTGTTTTGCAATTTTATGATGTGTTTTATCTATCCTGTTCAGTAATTTCAGGTTGTACTGTATAGCTATACCTTTATTTATTATATTTCGATCGACTTTAAGACAATGTGAACAATCAGTGGGAAAACTCGTACATAACAGCTATATCACAGAATAATCAATTTGTAGGTATTATTATAGTTGAAAATAAAATTTATTTAATAAATAAATAAATATTTGTATTTGGTAATATAATTTTGACTATATGTTATAACTAAATAAAACAAAATATTTCAACTAAATAGAGTTAGTTGATTTCGCTAATTTATTCGTTAAAATTGTAATGAATTCAACTAAAATATGGTTGATATAGGTTGATAATATAGTTGATAACCTAACTACGATATTCCTGTCTAAAATTATTTAGTTGATAATTTTTTCCGTTTATGCAGTGGCGCCGAATCTTTTTTTTTTTTTATTACTGGAGTAATCCTATTTATGGGTTTCCACCCACTCACCAAAAAATCATAATCAAACAGCAAGTATTACATACCTGTGAACTACGAGTATTTAATATCTAGTAATTACATATCGTAATAAAATATTTCATCATATAATATTAACAATAATATATCTGCATTCAATAAATCATTCGTCTACTCATCACCTAAAAAAATTCTGGCGTATTTACTCCACTCGCGTCATACGTGTTCGGCGCCAACGCGTGTATGATCGAATATTTCATTGCAACGGAGCACGTTTTATTGATTTCGCGATCAATGATTTACATTTTAAATAACAGTGAATACACCGGCGATCGACCGTGCACAGGAAATGTGAACGGGCGATGCTCAACACTCGTATTTAAAAATCATATATTTCGACACCGTGATTATGCAGTGTACGAATCGTGTTCGTGTCGATTGTGTCGAATCATGAACACCGAAAACGTAAAATATAATAATGATGAGACATTATGTGATCGTATTATTTCGTCGGCCAGACGCGTGTCTCCGATGAAAGTCTGCGTCTTTTTTTACATGTATTTTTTTTTAATTTTTTTTTTTCGATCTGTTCATCCGCACACGTATAATCGTACAGCCATAGTATCATGTATCATGTAAATATATATATTATTAGGTACATATATCTTCCGGGGTGGCGGTGATGGCGGCAGGGGCGACGTATAGCGTGTTAAATAATTCAGCCGAGATGAATAATGTAGCCGAGACGAAATATTATAGCCGTCGATGGCTGACATCGAAATCGCGGTGGGGAAAGTGAATAATATGCGCGTGGACGATCGATCGATCGACAACGTTGGGCTAATCAATATTGTCTCGAGAACTACACGGAGCTCGAGCATATATATATATATATAACAGTTCGTATTTGATATACATATGCACCGGTATATATAACAAGGTGCTGATCACGTGTCGTCCGATGTATACAGTATAATTAATGCAGATCCTATCTGCAATTATTATTCTGCAGCATCGTCCGTTTTAAATGCCAAATGGAATCCATTCGTCCGCACGGACCACCGTATGGGTTTTCGGTTGTTTTATTTACATTTCAAAGGTTACGTAGGTACATGTAAGTGGTGTATGTGAAAAAAAAACATGTACGTGTGTTGTATGTGTAAGTTTATACTGCGCCAAGCCTATTAGTAAAAAGACACGTTAAAATCGTAAACGTCTTGGATTTGATTTCGATTTCAGTTTATTATGTACATCCGATTACGCGTATATTTATATTCACGTAAGAATCATAATATAATCGGTACATATTAAATCTCTATATATTTATAACATCATGTAGATACATGACATATTATACAGGGTGACTTTTTTCAATCTTTAAAATGCATTTCTCATTTCATGAATTATCATTTTTACGATTCTTATATTATTTTAAACGTCAGCATATTATTATTATTATTATTATTATTATTATTATTATTATTGTTACTATTATTATTGATTTTATGTGCTGTAAATGTCACCTTTTGAAAATCTAATGTCAACTTAAAGTAGTTAGTCAGCTGTTGTATGAAAGTGTTTAATTTTTAGACCAGCGGAATATGTATATAGCGCATAGACATTGTTTTACTGCCACTAGACTTCGTTTTGCATTCAAACTTTAATACGTTTAAATTTGTAATATGCCACATATGCCATATTAATTACATACTAAGCGTCTAAATGTAACACGTGAAATGAATTGTTTATTTAAAATTAAATGAATTATTTAAATTTAAGTTGGTAATTATAAAATGCTCATAGAATTGTATTGTACTATGTATCACTATATTTCATTATACGTATTTTGGAAATTAAAACTGACCATGAACAAACTTTGATACAATCAAACAACAGTATCAGGAAGGAAGTCACGCGCAGATCACAAAATCACGAGTAAAGGAACAATGCAAAACAACATCATCATCCGAATTTGTCAATTAAATCCAAGGGCAACCAGGTGGCGAAAACATACAAACTAACAAATTAAAAATAAAATACCAAATACTTTCACTAGTTAATTATTGAACTAATTCCCGTTCAACACTTAGAACTATAATTTAACTTAAATATTAATGTAACATCATCAACCAAACAGCCCGCTACAAAATAATTAACTGTGGTTTGTTTTGATTTTGTTAGAAAAATGTTCCTATTTAAGAATAAGAAATTGAAATAATAGATTTCAAATTAAAAAGTATTACGATTAATAAAATTAATTTATGCAAAAATAATGTTTTCATGAACACTGTACATAAACTGACCAAAAAATTATGAGTTGGTAACGTTAAAAAAATCACTCTGTATATACACGCACTGCGACCCTCAACGTATATACTGGTGTGAAGAAATAATACATTATCTTTTCCGTTTGGATATCGGTAATGCTAAATCGTACTGTTATATATTTTTCTTTTTAAAAAAGGACCTATAGAAACTTGTCGAAGATATTATAAGTGATTATAAATTTAATACATTTTAATTATGTAAATTTTTTTTTTTTATCTTTATAAAAATATAATATAGGTCTGGGAACGAGACGCTGTCGCCAATTGTCTACAATGGTCGTGTTACGTAAATCATATATTGTCGCAAGAATTTCTTTCCGAAAAAATTTGAATGTTGGCAGATGTGACGATAGATATTCAATAGTTTTTCTTGGTCGACGAAACTGCTTCCCTATTGACTCAAGCTGTATGCGTTTATACTAGTTTATAGGTCAATATTACATCATACATATTATGTTTTTCTCTAACTTCACTAATCAACACATTTAATTATTCATTAAAAATGTTCGTGTAGATTTATACATGAATATTATTTCAGTTTTCCTATCAACAATAATACGAATTATTACTTTTGGAAAAACGTAAATAAATGAAAAAAAAAATAATTCTAAAAACTACAGAGTATTATTATATATTATATACACTATGACGGGTGCTGCATTATCATTTCCACAAGAAACACATTTTCACGATGATCTATAGTTTATTCAGAATATTTAGATATAATTGTATGTTAAATTTAAGTATTGAAACTCATCTTCAAGTTAAAAATGTTCGTTGTTTACAAGTTAGAACTTTTGAAGTGAAAAACTAAAAATCTTATGTGTTTATTTAAATTATACAGATTAAAACAAAATCATTGTACGCTGATATTATTAAATGACCGTAGCCATTTTTCTCCAAAAACGAGATACCGTTTTCCACCATTGTCCATTTTCCATAAAAAAAAAAAAAAGGTTGGTTTTCATTTTCCTTCACATTATTTTTGACTAAAATTATGTTTATTATCCTCCAATATTTTGTTATATTTATTTTCTTTAAACAGGTATTTATTTATTGCTGAAATGTCCTATTGTTATAAAAAAATATATTATTATAAATTGTAGTGATTTTACTATATTTTATTTCTTATATTCATATTGTCTGGTTGCGTTAACACCAACCACTTATTATTATTATTTTTATTGATTGATGCATCTTTATCGACGTGCGTACTTGTTTACTACATTCATTTTCTTTTTAGCCACCCGCCAAGTTCGAAACGTACGGTGTATTATTATATTATAATTATACTTAAAATAATTAATTTGTTCTTTTATTTCTAATTTATCATTCGACAACAATTGACGATTTTATTATTTTGTTTTTTGGAGGAAAATGGACCCGCCCTAATCAATTTATTTATTTTAATTTTACTTGTTTTATATGATAATTCATAAAATATATATAATATAATTATTGAATGTTCTATTAAATTTTTAAATTGAATCTATTTATCTTTGGTTATTCGATAAACTGCATATTGTAACAATGAAATAAAGTAAATTTCTGGATTACAATAATATTTGATATATTCGGTGTGGTTCACTCTAACCTTTATCATTATAAATCATAATTGTACATCATAAATACACAATAACTATAATTGAAATGAGTAGTGAGCACTGAAGTACTATGAATACAATAATAACAGTTTAAAATTTAATTGTATAGTATTTAACAATAATATAGACCTTTATAATAAATAGGTTGGAAAAAAATGTGTTCACATGTGCCCGAACAAATATTTGTGTTACAATTTTTTCGTATTTTTATCTTTTTCGAAATCAAATTTTACACTATTCGTAGCCTTTTTAATATCTTCTTTAGTTGACTGAAAAGACACCAATAGCGAGTTGGTATTTAACTCGATGGCCATTAAAGCTTCTTCATTCCATTTAGAGATTGGATTTACAATCATGGCGTTGAAGTCCGGACGATAATCAAAATCGATTCCCGTTTTTCTCGACATTACTTCTTCCAGATGATGTTTGATTTTCTGAAATGTTTCCAATTTCTGGCAATCAACACTCTGAAAAGTATAAACGCACAAACCTCGAGTATAAAAATTAATAACATACGTTGAAAGTCGCTATAACGCATATCGTAGAACATACATATTATGATTATATTTATTCACTGCTTTTTTTTTTTTTAAGTATCATGTATCTGACGTCTGTTGTAATCTGTTAATAAGTTTTTATTATCTATTGTTTCCTTATTATATTGTTTACTAACTAGCTATAATGTCCACTTTTCGATATTCGTAGTATACTATTTGATAATTTCAACGTTTAAAAATCATGAAAATTACAAACCGGTCAAATAATGAAATATCTTATACAGCAGTCGAAGGAAATACAACCAACTTAAAACGATTACGCGAGAACTGTTGCACCATTAAATATTAAGCCGCAATTTACTTTATAATGGAAAACGTATAAATTATACGTTGATGTAACCATGTAACTCAGTGGCGTTTTTAAAATTGTTTTTAGAGGAAAGGGGACATACACACTGTCTAAAATGTTACCAAATATGCTACAAAAAAAGAAAAATCAACCATATATTTTAATATTTTTAATGCAAATAATTTATATTATTTATACTCAATCATTAAGTTAGTACATAATATTTATTTTTATACATATTATGTATATAATAATAAATATAATTCAATAGTTAGAACAGATATTTTAGTGCAAAAATTATAATATGAAAAATAGTAACAATATTATATAGAATTATATTGACCAATTTGCGAGTTGTAATCTTTTTGGTAATTTTTTGGTGAAATCCTCAATGATTTTACTTTCTACAATTATCTCGTTTTATATATATTTACTGAAGCTAATCTATTTTAATTTATTGTTAACCTTTAGTATGTTTTCAGTCGTTTTAAGGTAGAAAAAGTATGTTCTAGCGTTGCTATTGTAACAAAAAGAGTTGTGAATATTTGTAATAGTAATTTTGTATTAGGTATAATATCTGTACAAAATGTAAAGTCTCAATAACGGTTTAAGGTTTATTTACTGTGCAATTTTATCCATCGTTTTTTTCGTTGATTTTCTAAATAAATAATTCAGCCTAATAATGTAACAATTCCATTTAACGGAAGATAATTTTCTTATATTTTTGCAGTCTCTAGAGTAGTTTTTTTTTATTACATTTATTGAAATATGACGAGATTATTTCTTCTAGTGGAATAATTTCTCTTAAACTTTGATCAAATCGCGTTCTTAATTTTCATTTAATTTGGTCAAGAAATGGAATAAATATGGATATTTTATAATTATATAATAAATAAATGAAACTAAGTAAGTAAAAGAAGGGGAAAGCTCTTAGAAATAATATTTCATCGTGGCGGACTAAATGCAAACATCCATTACAACACTTTCTCGTCAACAATAAACATCTAATAAGACATAAATACTCGTGCTATTTTGATTATTTATATTTGATTATTTCGTGCTACACTGGATTAGTATTGATATTATCGACAAACAGTGTGAAGATGATCCTTTGAATTATTCTCATTCATAGAGGCACGAATAGGCATAGCTGGATACCTCTTGAATGTATAAGTTCTTATACATTCAAGAGGTATTGTTATATTTTTTTATCAGCGACATTCACGGGTTTATACATTTATTTTGATATTTTACCGTATAGTTTTAGAATAATTAAAACATTTTTTATTTTCGTTTATATTTATAGGTTTTTATTATTTTATGTATAATACATTTATACTATCGGTCCAGTAATATGCTTGGTAGTTATACTTAAATTACACACTCAAACAAATAGGTAAAACTAGAAAGGTGTGATTTATTGGTTGTTTTTTAGGTTATTAAGGATTCAAAATGTATTAAACGCAAAAGCAAACGCGAATATTCGTTGGTTAATTTTGCATAAATATAATGTACGACCGCATGTAGAGTAAGTATGGGTTAGGACTATTGTTGATTGAATTATTTAGAAGACTTTGTTGAACCAAGTCTCATAGGCGCAAATTAATTTGAATCTGTTCGCGTGTAATTGAAAGTTATCATTGAAGTAAGTATTACCGGAACGGGAAATGGCTGGAATACAATTTAGTGAAATTATTAAGGGGGTTCTCCGAATCAATTAATGTTAATTTTAACGTACAATAAACGTACACAACCATAGATAGTGTTCAATTATTTCGTGTAGTATTAATAATTTAAAATATTGTATAAGTATTTGAGATCGATAAACAAATATAATATAACTGTACTAATATACAAATATTTTCAATTCAAATTTAACATGTATCATGCGTGTGTTTTTATATGTATACTGAACTTAAAAAAGCATAATTCAATAAAAATTGAAATTTGAGTAGATAAAATGTTATCTGGAATACACAGGAAATATAAATACAATACGAGTATATGCGTGTTTATTAATTTCTTAAAGATAATGCACTCGTTATTCGAATAAATCATGTATTTTTTTTTTTCATCGAACGTTTGGTTGGCGATATAATCAAATTATATTATATTCAAATACGATAAATTATGATTGATATTATTTAAAAAAAATAACTGTAATATCGATTTGAATGACACAACTGTACGTGAAGATTATGTAAATGTATAGAATAGCCGGATAATTCATATTTTCGATTATTCAAATTTAAAAATCTATGCTGAAAAAATAAAAAACCACTCGTTCTCATCGCCGCAGTATATCTGAAACAATTTCCGGTGAAATGTTCGTGGAACGTCGCGATAAGAGAATGAAAAAAAAAAAAAAAAAAAAAAAAAAAACACAAAATTGATAGCGTCTAAAACAACGAACGTATAATACAGTAAAATCTAGAAACAATGTGTGTTCGAATTAATGTTACGTGCGAGAAAAGATTATATTATTACAATAAACTTATGATTTGAAGACAGCCGAAAAATGATATGCGCGTGCACGTCATAGAAAAGGTATCGGTAAGAGGCGATCTGCCGTACAGGTTTTGTTAATATTCGGCAGTACAACTGTACCAATTCGGTAGTACCGCATCGATCGCACTGATACAGCGAAACGCGGTGTTTTTATTTTTAATTGTCTGTTACAGCGATCGTGTTAGCACGGCAAACGGTGTATTATTCGAACAACTACAACGCGTTAACGTGGACTGCAGATGATCGGAGGTCTAGTCTCGATATACGGCAACGGTACTATTGATGCGGTGACTTCATTGCGGTGGCCGCCGGCTCTGAGCTCGCTCGACGGCCGCCTTGGCCCGGTCCGCGGTCTTGTTGAGCGCGTCGGACGCGTACTCGAACATGGCCTTGCCCTCGGACCCGACGGCCCGGAACAGGCTGTCCAGCGCGTTGCTGATCCTCTTGTCGCCGCCCACGTCGCTCCAGTCGTCGCCGCTGACGGTGCGCCGTATGTCGTCCACGGTCGACTGCAGCTTGTGCACGGTCTCGTCCATCACCCGCTTTGCCGCGGCCACGGTCCGGCCTTTGGTCTCCTGCAGCCGGTCCAGCGCGTTCGCACCCAGCAGCTTGTTCTCCGTGTTGTACCGCGCACCGCCGCCGCCCGCACCGCTATGCAGCCGGTTCAGCACCGACGACGGCGCGTTTCCCGCGCTGTCCAGCGTCTCGGTCGCTTGCTGCTTGACGCTGTTCACCACGCCCGACACCCTGTCCACCAGCGACGGCGACTGCGAGACTGTCGTCGGGGCTTCCGTTCCGCCGCCATCGCCGCTGTCTTCGTCGCCGTCGTGGCCAGCACCGACGGCTGCCCCGGATGCGCTCTAACATAAAAAAAAAAAAAAAAAAAAAACTCTCATGAGAGCCAAAACGTTTTGTGCGCACCCATCGACCGCGTCCTGTTCGGTGCGCGTTCGCGGTAACATTACGTGTCGCTTTGACGACGGCACGGGCACGAGGAGCCAGGGTCTCCGATAGCGCCGAGCTTCCGATCCTGAAATCTAATTTAATCCTTCCGTTCAGATTTTCAGATCGTTCAGGTCCGACGATCCGCGATCTCGATTTTTGTTCGAAATATCCAAAAAATAATCCTACACCGACGGATTGAAACCGAAATCCAGAAAAAATCAAACTAAATCTGAATCCAGGAGTGGTCTATTAGTTGATCGTCATTCACGCGCATTCATCGAACGATTTGTGACGTTTTTGTTCAAGTTTCGTCACGCTTGTCAACAACGCAATCTTCTCGGATCTTAAGAATTTCGCAAGCCAAAGTTCGAGACCCTTCTTCGATTATTTAATATTATCAGCTTTTATTCGTACAGTAAAAATGTTTATCGCAATTCGACGAAATATCCCTTTCGGGCCTTTGGCCTATTATAATGAACCAACTTTTCAATAGTTAATTGTTTATAAAAATGAACGTTAAAAAAACATTCGTTTTCATGTTTAAGATTATTATTTACCTAATCAGCATTTATACCGGGATTTTGTTTTTATATATTACTAATTTCCATTTTTAGTGAATAGGTAACATTAAATATATGAAATGTACGGATAAAATCGTAAATGATATAAAAAGAAGACTGGGGTGAGCAGATCAAGCGCGGAGGAATATTGAAAACATGATAAAGACGATTCTACATTCATGAGGGAAAAGACCTTTGGGAAGACCCCAAATGCGATGGGAGGGTCATGTCAAAAGGGATATAGTAATTTTCTACACGGATAAAGATTGGCGTATATATTAGCCCAAAGTCGTTATAGATGGAGGCAGATATGTTCGGATGGTGTAAAATGTCGTTAAACCAAAATAAATTATATTCGATTAACATTTTGTTTTTAATTTCAGTATCAAACAAAATATTCCTGGTTGAATAGAAAACCTGAATATTAAATGAAATAAACTTATTACACCTAAAGATACTTATTACATCTGTAATACGTAAGAAACAAATTACAATACATAGAATGACGCACGTTCGATTGTTCCGTTATGATTATATTAAAACTAATATGAAATAACGATTTTGCGCATTCAGGATATTGGATTGATAAATATTGAATCCCAAGTGACCAAGCTGTTTATTGGACGAGTCACAGTTGTACTCGTCCAATCATGGATATTTTTAGATATAAATACGGGATCAATTTGATTTGATGACGATCATCTGCGATTGTTATGACCAAAAAAAAATTAAAATCAAATAACAATTTAAATCGCATAGTGAAAACCGCGCAATGAAGGTAAATTAATAATACGAGTATATTGTATAGGTTCATTTCCTATTTAATTTTCGCAATTTAAATTGAATAAAAAAGAATAATAAACATTTATCTTCGAAAAAATTCACTTTGAATACGCATTTCACGCTTTGTATTTTATTTACTAACACACTTGTGTATTTATATTTATATATTGTTACAGCCTTGATGGGACGTTGACGATTGCGGTATGCGATAGTGATGTTATTATATTCCAGTTGTGATGTTTCGTGGTTTATAAAAAAAAAGGCCTTGAACGAGTAGCAGTAATTGTTGTTTCAGGGTTTAGTGAATTCAACAAGAGTGGTTCAATTAATTGTAACTCATATTAATTTGTCGAACATAGACTTTGTTTTTCGCTTAAAAATCATAATACGTGCATGCGGTTGGATAAATCACTTTTTAATTTTTAATTTTAAGTACATCATCCGCTTTTTTTTTAATACCTACAAAACAAAACGTGAATAAACCAGAATGTGTTTTACAGAATTATAAGAATGAATTATTTTATCGTATTTAAAATCGTACTTTATTGAAACTAAAAAGAATAAAGTACAGAAATAAAAAAAAAAAAATGTAATACTTGAAAAATAGTATTGGTGGATTATCTGCAGTTTATGTGACATCACTACCACTGGACCAGATCAAACTAGTAAAATCACCAATTGTACTCTAAATTAGTTAAAATATTTTAAAATATTTATTTCTAAAAATATTTTTGAAAACAATAAAAAAAAATTTTAAATTTTCATCTTATACTATATAGAATATTTATTTTATTTTATTTTCGTTTTCTGATACTCGCACAATAAATTCCACAATGTTAATTAACTTAGTTATTTACAGGTAATGGTACCACGTCTAGTCTAATTAAATTTCTTCAGTTCTCTAGAAAATCTTTAGGCACATCATTTTTCAGAATATAAAAACATAAATATACATGTACCGATATACAGATAATCGTGCTATGTGGAATA
This sequence comes from Sipha maydis, assembly GCA_034509805.1. Taxonomy (NCBI): domain Eukaryota; kingdom Metazoa; phylum Arthropoda; class Insecta; order Hemiptera; family Aphididae; genus Sipha; species Sipha maydis. Next base: position 25,654 of record JASXSY010001073.1, read on the forward strand.
AAAAAATACTTTTATGAGCAAATTTATTATAAAAGAGAAATTGGTATGGTTAGTTTGTGAACATAGTATAAAAGAATGAACTATTTTTCTAATTCATATTTTATATGTTTTAGATTGTAATTCTTCTACGTTACCTGACAACAATTTATTAATAAAAATTAAGTTTTTTATAAATTTAAATTCTTATTGATTGTACAAATTGTTATTCTTTAGTTGTTGAGTTAAGTTTACTGTACTTGTTTCATAATGTTTTTTTTTCTTGTTCATAATTATGAGTTTATAGGTGTGTTTTATTAAGTATTATTAAGTATTAGAGATGAATGGGTGATAATTAAGAGTATTCTATAGATTTTCTAACTTTGGCTTAGAAAAATGTTTTTCCAATGTGAGGATTGAGTAGTTATGTTGAACTATGAGTTAGCTTTTACACACAGACACTTGATTCCATAATGAATTAAGTGACTGTAAAAAGGGTTAGTGATTCAGTGAATGTCCTTAATTTAATAAATATATCTTGTAAACAAACAATTAGTAAACATAGTGAACGTTGTTGTCATACCTAATGACATAAGTAGAGTGTAATTCTGTTATGTCACCATATTTTTCATTTACAGGGATATTTCAATTTTTGAGGCAGTCATGGATAAAAAAAATCTTGGTTTAACAATGGAAAACCATGAAATAACAAAAAATATCACTATTCAGAATACGGTAAAACCATTTTAAAAACGGCTTTTTATGCAGACATTGTTACCTCAAGAATTAAAATTTCCCTAAAATTTAAAATAAACAAAAATCAGAAAAACAAAACAAAAATAAGACTTTTTTACAGTATGGTAAAACCTAGTTTAACTAAATAACAAAATAAAATAAAATAACAAATTCAAAATAAATACGCACAATAGTTTTACAAAATTATATATTAACAGTAGTTATATTAAAAATTAAGTACCTACATACAATAGTTACTTATAAATTAAATTAAAAAATTAGTTGTATTATAACGAATTAAATAGACACAATAGCTATACACAATTAGAATACGTTCAATTTATAAATTTAATGAAGCAAGAAAGAAATACAACATCTTAAAAAATCTCTCCAAATGCCAACCTCCGAACATTTACAACATACTAAATTGTGTTAAAGACATTAATTTATACGACGCTATATAATGAGTACCCAACATACCATTACCAACATATGGATTTTTTTTACTTCCTTAATATTTCAAATATTTTTATAACTCTTAAACAGATGAAAAAATAAGTGAAAATGATTACGTCCACACTTGTACCATTTGGTCAACATTCGGTATAAATTAATTAGATGAATATAGTGATTTTTATTTGTTAACAGATGTATTAATTCTGAATCGCGGATAATTCATCTAATATCGTAGGATAATCGACATATACATAGAGGAAACTCACTTTTCGACTAATCATGTCGATTAATTCGTGCGGAAATACTTTTAATGGTTCTCTAAATCTGGTTATATTTTCAGTTAAATTAGACATTAAATTAGCTTGAAATTCAGCCATAAAACGATCAGTATCAATAAACTTCATATAAAACTCATCCTAGATTTATTTACAAAACGAAATATATTTTACTGATGAATTTGATATGAAATGAATTTCATTATCGACACGTTCCAGCTCATAAACAAAAATAACTGTCATATAGTAAATTTAGAACAAATGACGGGTTTGTCGCTAAAAAATTACATCCTTAACATGATGTACCTTATACATTTTTCGGTAAAATGAGAATGATCTTTATATTTATTTAAAAATTTATATTTTATTTATATTTGTCTTTATATTTACTTATAATATTGAACGTTTTGGAACACATAATATAACATTTTGCATTATCCATAGTAGTATTTACCTTTTTATACAAATAAAATAAAATTAATTTTAACACACTAAATTTCATTTTGTGTCAATAAAACAAAAATCATGAAGCCAAAAAATAAAATATATTGTGTATTATTATAATTATAATTATTTATAAATAAAATAGCTATAACATAAAAATATTTTGTTTGCAGATACAATCATAATAGATAGGTATTGATAAATAATAAATAAATATAATATAATAGATAAACGATAAAGATATATGAAGAAATGCAGTAGAAGCAGTGAAAATCTTTTAAGGATTATAAAATATTAAGAAGTTTAGATACATAATAAACAACATTAGAAAAAAAATATAATGAGAGTTACACTTATATTAATGAGGGCAACTCGGCTTGACTAAAAAGTCTTTTTGTAGTACATATAATATAAAAATCCTGTTATTTAGTAGGGATTAATATTTTATTTTATAAAAATTCATAAGTAAAAAATGATTTTGCTATTGTAATATGTTACATATTACTAGTTAAAATAATAAATGTATCACAAAGAAATCTGTAATACGCAAAATAATAAAAGGTAACACGTAGAAATCGAACAATATGTAATATGCCAGATAATGCTAATAGTTAAAAAAATAATGTAATTACATAGGAAGACGCATTTGTAGCGCTTCACATTATTAAATTAATAGTTAAAAAATTAATATTAATCTTTAGAACCGTATTGTGCAACATATGAGTCACTTTTCTGCCGAATTTAAATTTAGCACATAATTCACATTAAACTTTATATGTATGTGTATATAACGCAAATATTTATTTAGGAAACCAACTTATCTCACAAGTTTCTAGTTTTAAATACTTGGGAAGTTTAATAACATCAGACGAAAGAAGCTCGCAGGAAATTAAACAAAGAATTGGGCAAGCAAAGACAGCTTTTATCAAGAAAAAAAAAATTTTGGTTTCGCAAAAAATTAGCAGAGCGACAAAAAAGACATTTCTAAAATCATTTGTATGGAGTGTCGCATTATACGGTTGCGAGACATAGGTTATTTATGAAAAAGAAAAAAGATCCCTTGAAGCATTCGAAATGTGGTGCTGGAGACATATGGAAAAAATAAACTGGACAGAAAGAGTAACAAATGAAGATGTAATGACCCAAGTTGAATAAACAAGATCCCTTACTTAATGTCATAAAGCAACGACGATGGGACATGATAGAACACGTTTTACGCCATGACGAAGAATTGCATCATACTATAATAGAAGGTGCAATTGAAGGACGGAAACCACTAGGAAGACCAAGAAACTCGTACATATCTCAACTGAAAAATGACGCAGGGATTGATACTTACGCCGAATTAAAAAGACTCGCCGAAGATCGTGATAAGTGGAGAGCGAAGTTAGAAACATTGTAAACCAACCCAATACAGTTTGATAAAAAAAATATATATATATATATATGTGAATATGTATATTACACCCTAAAACAACCAAATGACGGATGCGCGGATGTGACACATCTAGGGGTGGGCACATTCCCAGGAAAATAAAATCATGAACATGTCTGTGTAAAGTTTCCGGGAATATTCCCCATGTCAGAAAAGTGTAGGGAAAGTTTGTTTTAATAAAATTATCTTTCTTATTGATTACTTATGACGCTTTAAAATAGCAAAAACTCATATTCTATATTAATATATAGTTTAAAAATATTTTACTTTTATGCTGTTTGTATAAATACAAATTAAATAACTAAAAAAATAAAATAATAATCTACATGATATTATTTAACTTCTTGTTAAACTAAATAATTTCTCAAATAATTTCTTAAATTATAATATAATTAATAGCAACTATTTTAATACAGTATTTTTAAACTCTTTTTAAAAATCTTTATCACTATCATGGTCAATGCAACTAAATCCCAAACTTGTGTCAGTGTCATGGAGAGAAAATTGCTCATTTTCTGTTCCAAAGTTTTCCAATTCTAAATCACTTTCTTCTTGAGTCGAAGTAAAAAATTCAAGTTGAACATTTTAACACGATGATGCGATGAATTCCCATGTTGAAGAATTAATGGGGTTGTATAATTTTGTGTAAAATCTTCTATTTCCTAATCATTATCATCTTCGTCGTTTTTATATCGATCAATTGTTTTCCAATTGTGTGAAATATACGTTAATTTCGCAGCACGCCCAGTTAACAAACGATTTCGTTTTTTAGAATGTACATTTGCAAAAGAACTAAACGATCTATCTGTTGCAGCCGAAGAAACAGGTATTGATAATATTTTTTGAGCCAGCTTGGATAAACTTGAGTTAAAACTTTTCTACCATATTAAAGGTTCCAACTTAGAAACTGTTTTCCATAGAAAGGTTTTTGAGTATAATCCTTCTTTATTTTTATAATTTATAATCTCAGTAAGACAATCTTCATTATTCAAATCATAAATGTTCATCTCAAAATTGTTAATTAATTCAGAAACATCAATGTGTTCTTCATTAGTTAAATCATTACCAAGTGTTTTTGAATTTAAAAGATGTGCTGTAATAAGAACGGGTTTAATTATGTTTTTTAATCTGTTAGATATATTACCTAAGAAGGTTTTTTTTAAAACTTTACACGTAAAAACCACACATAAAAATAATAATTGTAATATTGGGGAAAGTTGGATAAGTAATCTGAAGGAAAATTCCCGGGAAAATAAAATTTCCTAGCAATTTTTACCGGAAACATTTCCAATGGGACATCACTAGACACATCTTATGGGAATAGCCATAGAAGGTCATCCATCAAAATATAAAAGCGCTCCGAATCAACACCGATTTAAGACGTGTCCAGTCATTTAGTACGAATATCCCGCTTACGTTTGTCATTTTCATGTTGCTATTATCTTTGCTGATTTTCCTCAAGTGTTAAAATACATTACCAAATACTTTAAAAAGTATTCATTAAGAGGTAATTATTGAACTTATTCTCCACCACAACACTTAGAAAAATAACTTAATATAAACATTAATTTAACACCGTAAACTAACTGTCGGCACGCTATATTAATTTGGCGCTGTGGAACAGTCTTCGATGAAGCAATTCTACCGAATCACTGTGAGGGAAAACTGATCACTTTTTCACTGACTCCAAGAAGACGACATCAACAATCAAAACCAGTAATCTACAATCAACATGTTACCACCAAGTATAATTTCCGCGTAAATATGACGTATTCTAAGAACAAATAAGTGGGTGTAAGAAAAATATTATTAGAGACTTAGTTACTCTTACGAATAAGGGGATAAAAGAAGTTAGTCTCAAAAAGGAAAATATAATTGAAAAAAATAGGAAAATTATTACAAAGTCTCAGCCCCAGTTACCAAGTAAATAAGTGAAGTAAAAATGAAACTGAACACACATAGTTAACATTCGAATCAAAACCCGAAAATTAAATGTAGCAACTGAAAACTGAAATTACTTTACATTTATAGGAGGCATTTCAATTAATACACACATGTTCGGAAGAAACAGACGTTTATAATTTATAAATGCATGCGATATTACAGTGAATTCCGTAGATATAGAAAATGTACCATTTTTAATACGATACATAACCACTAAATTATCGGGAAAAACATTAGATGTGTAGTAAACCATCTGGGAGCGGATACTTGCTAGTATCATATCGTGTATGGATATGAATATAACAGGCCGCAATGGGAACCATCATCGGCACTAATTCGTATTGATATGCAATTCCCACGGGGAAGGGCATATTACGATATCATAAAGGTGAGCTACAATGTTCACATCTGTTGGAATTCCTATCAACCTTACTATTATCCTAAATGGCTGCCTATAAATACGATGAAACTATAAAACGAGTAGAAGACTTCATATATTTAAGTAGCACTATAAGCTCAGATGGGAGATGCAAAAAAGATATTATAAAGAGAATATGCCAAGCTAATGTGGCATTTAATAAGAAGAGAAATATTTTTATTTAAAAAAACATTGGCCTTAATACCACTTAATACCAGGAAGAATCTATTAAAAAGGTACATTTAGAGCATTATGTTATATGGATGCGAAACATGGATAATTGCAAGAGGAGAAATAAGAAGAATAGAGGCATTCAAAATGTGGTGCTACAAAAGGATGGAAAGGATTAGTTGAACAGATAGAATCACTAATGGAGAAGTTTTAGAAAGGGTATCTGAGAGGAAATAAATATGAAATACAGAAAAGGCGAAATTAATTAATAAGTCATATTTTAATACAGATACGCTGCTATTACTAATCTTAGAAGGAGTAATCGACGAAAAAAATCATAGAGGAAGACCAAGATTGCAATACATAGGTCAGATAATGGAGGATCAAGGATACAACTCATATCAAAAGTTGAAGAGGAAGGCTAGTGATAGAAAAACATGAAAGTTGCTACAAACCAATCATTAGATTGAGTACTTCAAGAGAAGAGATAAATACGGTATTAATTTATCCATATATTCAGAACAGTAGAATGATTTAAACTAGTGTTAACTTATTTACTCTGCTTATTATACCGACGCTCATCTGGTCGTGAAGCCCATGCGCCTCACATCGCCACCAGCTCTGAGAGTCAACCTTTACTATTCTCGGGTAGAGCTTATATACTCTGTCCTCACACTTCTAACTACAACTTTTGTATTTTAATTTGTACTAACTACATATTTTATATACTTTATATTTATTTATTTATTTATTATATTTATTGGTTTCACATTTAACCTTCTACATCACTACAACATTACAGACATGGAACGTTCAAGTATTTATTTGTCTACGGTGTATTGTGCCGACCTCTTGCAGGCTAGCTCGCTATAGATGTAATAAAATTTAAAGATACTACTAAGTGAGCAAGTATAAAAAAATATTTAAGCGAAGCATTTGAATCACAGTATTTAGTATTTTTTTTGTAATTGCAAATTAATTCCATAAAAATGAATCTTGGAATAACGGTTAACTCTTATACAGAGAGAATAGAACAATTATATTATAAATTATGCAATATATATATGTTTAATAAATCTAAAGAAGAAGATAAAATTATTCAAAATCAATTAAAGGAAGCAAAAGAGGATTAATAAAAGTAATAGAAACAGGAATGCACTATCTTTATGAAGTATATGACAGTAACTGTACAACCAAAGCAAGTGAATCAATCGAAAATGTAGAAAAAGACGGAAAAAACGTAATACATATAATGAATCAACAAACTACCACAGTCAAAAAAGCAGTGAAGACAGTCGTAAGAATATAAATCGAAACCCAATTATTACTTAAAGAAATTCAAGAAATACAAAATACATATAACATATATCAAATTTTAAACTACTAGGAAAAGAAACAGAAAAAATATTATACGTTTTAAATTCAAATGCACTTCAAAACATGTACAATTGTTACATTGTACAAAAGATTTAGTGTTATTAAAAGATAATGTAAGTAAAAATAAGTTAAATTCGTTATGGACAGGACCATTGAAGTAATAGAGATATTAGGATGAGAAAATATAGTACCTAATACAAAGAGGAAGAAGGGGAGTAACGTAACAGTGCATAAAAATAACGTAAAAAAGTACTACAATGATAAATTTGACTAGAAATGAAATATAATAAATAAATAAAATAATAGATAGGATAATTAGTTTATTAATAATTGTTAGTAAGTAAAATAGTTAGATTTTAAACAATTATCAGTAAAATATAATCATTAAACATTATTAAAACTCTTCAGTGAGTATAAAAATCAATTGGAAAGGCAACAATATTTATTTTATCACCACCACCTGAAACCAATCATATAGGAATTACAAGAGATAAGTTAAAAGAATTAAAGGCTGAGGCTTCTAGAGTGCTTAAAATATTAAACGAAAATAAAAGTCACGATGAAGAATTGCACACGAAATGGAATATACATTTTATAAAATTGATAATACGAATAAAGAATAGAATAATGAATGAAGATTAAATATTATTATAACATATTTAACAACCAGAATGTATAATTACTTGAAAATGTTGAGATTATTACGAAACCAAATTAGTTAAGACCTATATTGGGAACAATGACTTTAACGTCAATCGCCAGAAGGGGATAACAGATTTTGGTTAGGAATTTTTAAATCATGGAAATGAGCAGCATTCCAACTATAAAAATATTTATTTCAGTTTTTTGTATATACAAAAATTATTGTGCTAACATAGAAACTGTTTGATTAATCAAATCACATAACTAAACCATAGAAAAATGTACAAATATTTTATTCAACATATTCTCCGTCCTGAATGTATATAAAATGATATACTCGTCTCTACCTTATAACGGGATTTTTATATTAAATGTATCAGTACATGATTTTTTTGATCGAACAGTATTGTCCTTGTTGATATAAGTATCATTCTCATCATATATCTTCTTTAATACCGACAAGTACGATTGTATCTGCAAACAAAATATTTATTAGTTATAGTTATTTTATTAATAAATAATTATAAATAATAAACATATCCTGCTTATTTTTGTTTTTGATTTCAAGTTTTTATTATTTTAACATGCTCAACTACATCCTTTTTAATGGTTATAAGTGATTTTATGAAATTTTAAACAAAATAAGAATTTTAGTATGTGAAAAATTATTTAATTTTTTTTATATAAAATGGTAAAATCAAATATTGTTTAAAAAATATAACTTACATCAACATCGGTGCGGACTTCACAGGCAGCAGTAGACATGGAAAATGTAATGTAGTTTAATAATATCATTTTGGACTCGTAATGAGGAGTATGAAAATGTAAACAAATAATGAAAAAAAGTAATTTTATTACTCGTAAACTAAAAACACTTGTAAAATAATGTATCGCGAACGTGTTCCCTGATTTAGTATGAATACTCGACTACTAGATGTGAATTATCAACGTTACTTATTAGGAAGTCGAGATACATAATTATAAACACATGTGTTCACACATGTGAAATTTTCGTTCCATTGGTCATTCACATATACAAAGATAGTGCGCCTTGCGCTCTCCATATGTTATTCAAAAATTCAGTATATATTTTCTATTTTTTTCTATGCCCTCGACTCGCTGTAGGTCTTAAAATATATTTTTGATTTTCCACGCCTACGATCGTTCACATGTGCAACATGTTCTCCGTAAGTCTCTTTTTCTCACCCATCAGTAAATCTACATATTTACATAATTATTTTAGCTATTAAATATCACGCTCGGTGTAAGTTTTTTTTAAATTTTTTTACAATTATAAGATGCGTGCTAAACCAGTGTGATATCTTGAGAATTTTTAAATTTAGCTAAGTTTCAGTATATCGTTAAACAACCTGGTTAATTTAAAACATTTTACATCTTTTTTTCCGTCACATAGTTTCACGATCTTGAAAACGTTATTTGGAACTGAAATCATCAGAACTTACATAGGAGTCACCGCCTATTATTTTTTATTCATTAATGAACACATTATTCGTAATCGGATTATTGAATATGTACCTTTAACTAGATAAGTAAGAAGACTTGAATGAAAACCTTTATTACTTCTAAGATTTCAGAAGAAGTAACTTAATCATATTTGTAATTATATAAGATTAAAAAACGAAAATAAATATAAACATTATTTGAAATTTGAAGTGCAAAACCGTAAATATTAACTATAAACCGGGTTTTCTCTTAAAATTTTTGAAAGTGCTATTTATGTATAAAATTTATCTAGTATTTACATTTTATAAAATATTTTAATTACATTATCAAGTAATAAAAAATTAACCAATCGATCAATATTTCATTTAATGGTAGCTGAGAGTTGGGTTTAGAGAAATAAAAAGTACATTTTTAGTAAAAATGATTATATAAGCACGTAGTTTCATTGATCATTATTTGGCAACGACCACTCGCAAATTTTGTATGCATATTATAATATAATGTATACATATACAAATTTTTTATCGCTGTAACTCTCTGAAACACCAAGCTATTTTATCCAATAGAATAAATATGTGTATTCAAAAAGATTCAATATTATTATGTTGTACTATTTCGATAATATTCAACAATCAGTATTCGACAAAATTAATAATTTAATAAGGAAATCAAATTAATCAACTATACGTTTCACGGGATATAACGGCTAGTTTATTTCGCACAGTGATACATTTTAGGTTTTAAATGGTGTACACAATAAAATAATACATCAGATTTGTTTCTTGTTTTTAATTTAAAACAACAGCCGTTTATTTATTTTTTCATATACATACATTATGTGCTTTGTGACTGTTAAACGATCATTTAAACAATTTTTTTTTTAAAATAGTATAATAATTTTTTTTAAATAAGTTTCCGACATATAAGTATAATATAGTCATAAAATTAGAGTAATATTATCGACACGGTTATTAACGATTTTTTGAAACTCGTATATTACAAGGCATATGGTTAAGTATTAGGAACAAGTCGTGATTAGCTCGAATTAATACTGCGCAATAGTATACGTTTATAAATCTTGGTATTCTAATAAAGTAAAAAAATATTACACTCAAACTTAAAAATCGATAGGTAAACATTTTTGTGAACATAATTTGAAATTATTTTTTGCTTAAGTCGAAATGAAATCGATATTTATGGTCGGATTATAAAATATAAATAAAAACCTTATACATTATAGTAACAATGATATAAATATTGTACGAGGTTAAACGTACTGCTTTAAATTATTAATAATAATAACAATAGTATATTTTTCTTCGAAATCGCTGTCAACATCTGGGTTCCTTTTAAAATACATTGGTTCTTTTTTTTGTAAAACGCGATATCGCTGGATTCTTTTTTTTGAAATCTTTCAACTTTGGGTCGTATTTCATCTTCTTCGAGGCTCCTAAGAGCTTGTTTCTCAACGGGTCGACAACTATCAGCGGTCTACATAGCAAGTCGACCGTTCTTTTACCGATTTGGCTCAAATCCCGCACCAAACCCTGTATCAGTGACGGACGCACAACTCTACATTCCGCTAGCTGCAAACAATATAATTTGTAACGTCGTCATAACACAATATTCAGTGTCACACACTTGATTCTGGCTTTTCTTCGCCTACCGAGTACTTCTACTACCTATATCATCTTAAACGAGGAGCCTTATTGAACCATTCGATGAATGTACGCGTTGATATTGTTATAATACGACACACGCGTACACCGATGTCGTTGTCGATACTCAAGAAACGATTGTATCGAAAATGTATACAACTTACAAACACTAATAAATAACATTAAATTTCTACACATTTATTTACGTATAGGAAACATGTTTCCTTTCAATTTTACATTTTACCTTCAATCCGTTACGTACAATAAAAATGATACGAAAAAGGTAAGCGCGATGTGATAGCAATGGTTGACACGAACATAAAGACAACAGGGAAACAATTAGCAAGGCTTTTTAAAATAATTGATGTAATTAATGTTATATTGGCGCATGGCAGTTAAATAATGTTGTTATTTTTTACTATCATTTATTCATTAGGTCAATGAAGGAGGTTAAGTACTTCAGTCCAGTTACATTTAAAAGTTTATATGGTACACAAAGAACATTGTTGTTATCAGTCAGATTTTGAATAAGTGTGTTTTCGGCGGTCAAAAAGTTTTTAAACTTCCTTGTAATGAACAAAAGTATCTTATTCACCAGATAATAATCATGCGGGAGATCACTCTACAGTGTGTATTTTTTACAAGCATATATATGCCTAACGTCATAGTACGAAACTACAAAGTACCTAATTATGGATCAGAAGGCTTAGAATCTTTTTTTTTAACGAAAACGTTCATTACTACACTCTGGTTCACGGAATGGTTTTTTAATCATGAACTACATGTAATAATAATGATTTTATAATCAAGTTTTTGGTGCCTAAATAGTTTTAGAATCTTCTGTTGAGAAAAAACATTTTTTTTTCACATTTAGATCCCTATGGCCCAATGTGTCTATTGTAATTCTGATCAAGCGATCTTAGTTCCTAACTGGTAATTTACTTCTTCAGTCGAATTCAAAGTCAGCGAAGGACATGTTTTTGTTATGAAATAACTGGTTTTCCATGAGATTATACGATTTTTATTTTGGTTATAGAATTTGGTCTTTTAAATCGGTGATGACTGATGGAAGGATTTTAAAAATAATTATACTCGTATAATAGATTTCAATAACATGTTTATTTTGGACTATTATGCGTTGTAATATTATATGTATTTGAAAACTTATATTTGGTAGAATTAGAACTGGTCTATGATTGTAAATTTAATTTTTTCCTATTCTTAAAGTTCGACCACGGCTCAGATGTGAACCATGTAGATAAAATAAAAAATAATAGAAAAAAATGCAAAAAATATTTACTCAGTCATACAATTTTCCGCAGTAATCACCGTTTTATTTTGTTTTATTATGCTATATTTTTTATTTTTACAGAAAACTGTAAGATTATTGGGGGATTATTTTTCCCAGAGTTTTCATTCGCTCAATTCTAACTCAAATTTGCCATGTAATAATTACCGATTTAATTACAATGAAAAACTATTAAAAGAAAATAATGAATATTCTTATAGGTTAGTAATAATTGACACTTTTTCTAAATTTGCTTGATCTGTTCCACTTAGAAATAAAGATGGAAAGAGTGTTTCCATAGATTTTGAAAAAAAATTTTAATGTGACTAAATAACAAAAACATAAACCTCCAGTTTTATTTCATACTGATAAATTACTAGAATTTTATATTTATCTGTTAGATAGAAGTTTTGAAAAAATATAATATAAAAATGTATCACACTTAAAATAAAGAGAAATCAGCAATAGTCGAACGATTTAAAAGAATACTTAACGGAAAGATAAGAATTTATTTTAAAGTGCAAAACAATTATAAATGGGTTAATATTTTACAACCATTGTTGAATGAGTTTAATTTTAGAGATTTTCATAGATCTATTAGAATCAAACCGTGTGAAGTAAATAAATCGAATGACAATGAGGTTATACGAATGTTATTCTCAAATAAGAAACATAAACAGTAAATTAAATTTAAAGTTGGAAATAGAGTCAACATTTCTAGATTTAAAAAAAACATTGGTCAATTGGATCATCTACTATACTTTACCATAGATATTTTACATTGTAGTATAGCCTTTGGACTTTGATTAAATTAATTTCAGATGATTTGTTAAAATTATGATTATAATTATATGGATATAAAATATTCAGTTTATATTTCAAGTACTTACGCAAACATTTTCATGATTTTTGTCGAGTTTTGTCAATATTTAAAACTCAAACAATTACAAAAAATATTGTAACTTTATAAATTAGAAATAGTTTTACTCAAATAAAAAAGTTGCATGAGAAACTCTGGAATATACTTCCAAAATTTGCTGTTGAACTAAAATTATTTTTTGACATTTTACAAGAAAAGAAAATATTAAATATTAAAATACCTAATAAATATTAATAAGGTCAATTTTTTTGAAAATTACACATCTTTAACGGTTATATAAATATTTAGTAAAAATTCCTAGTTTTGACGATTATTGTTTTAGAAGTTACGACAAAAAAAAAAATTAAATTTAGATAAAGCAGTTTTCGTAAATGTTAAATTATTTTTCGTTAGTTTTTCATAATCATTTATAAAAAGGTTGACAAATTCAAATAAGCTCCCGATAGTACAAATTAAAACCTAGGTATACTTTACTAACATATATCATTCCTTATTTTGATGATCATATTGAATCGACAACTTGTTCACATTAATATAAGAAAATTTAAAAAAAAAAAAAAAAATTGTTGAAAAACCAATACGCTTCTTCGTTTCACTAAGAACTTAAAGTGTGAAATAACCAATTATAAAATGAATAAATAAATAAGATAAAATAATGACCCTCTTATTTTTAGAAAAAAAATTAAGTTTACTGCAATATTATAGTATTTTATTAATGTATGATATGTAATATATATTTTTCTTTTGTTTTAATTATTTATTTTCCGAGTAATCATCATTTTTTAGTAAGTATGTAATATATTTTTTTACTTTAGATAAAACGTGTGAGATAAATGATAAAAATGATTAATTTTCTTTGAAATAAATCATTAATAATGCGTTGTTATTTTTTGTAATCACTATTAATCATCATAATAACAAATAAATTACAAGAATTTTAACGTTATTATTATGCCTTTATATTAGTATGAATAATAAGATAATATAATATTAGTTTTTTTCACAAAACTTCAGCTATTAACAACTTCATTACTTACGCTTATTGTTGTTTACATTGTTTTTATTATAGAATGCGTATAAAAAAAAAAAAAAATACTAATAACAAAAAAAAAAAAAAACCAATGACGACATTCAAAATAAAGATTAATGAACATTTTCTCCAGTTAATTTTAAAAGCAGTTCTATGAGCTGTCAATAATTATAGTAATATCGATCATATACTATGTAGATATTTAGGTAAATTTTTTTTTTGAGCTATTTTCTTCCCCCAATCGAAAAAACCTGAAATAACGCAATTCTGTTAAACACCACCAACATATATTTTTGAAAATATCGTTATATTTATTTTTTTATTTAAATTGTCACATATAATTTTCTAATCTCGCAGAAAAATATTTATTAGAATAAGGTTATATTGAAGCAATCATTTATTATCGATATGAATGTTAAGTGTTTTTGAGTGCAGTGGCTTTAGAGCGAGTATACCCAGAAAAATACTCCAAAAACTTTCAACGCTCGTAAGCGTTCATTGCTGCAGTTTCTGTTTTATCGATTTCAAAGCAAATTCCAATAAATGATTGGCTTTTTGACATGAAATTAAAATATTCTATCAGATCGTTTTGAACATTGAAAATAATGTTGTAATAAAACCAAATTTGCGTGTACAAATTATGTCTTCAAAAAGAAAAAATGATGAGTGTTCTATGTTTTATGTAGAAAAAACACATATTATGTATATTTAAATAATAATCATGGTACCTATACGAGTTTGAACTCATAACTCGATGATGGTAAATCACTTAAAATCATGAAGACCGTAATTAATGGCGGTTATCGTTATGGTACATTCGTTGTTTAGGTTTCTGTGGATATTTTTCATAACATTAAATTATCTCATATTTAGTTATATTTATTTGCTTAGCAGTTTGTGTAGGTAGTTGTAATATAGTTGTTGGTTAGTTTGCGTAAACAATATAGTTTTTGTTTATAGTCTACAGAGCATTATTTGCATGTTTGCGTTATCTCATGATTTAAACCTTACATATATATAACCTTACTTAGATGTGATTACTTAGAATACGCATTGAGTATTAAAAAAGAAAAAGAAAACTTATAATATAAATATTATTAGTTATTATTTGTTGAACTTGACACTTTGTGATCCATGATTTTATGTATACATAATAAATACATAAATATATTTATAGGTATATATTTTGTTTGGAAGTTAATTTAATAAGATGTTTGAATTTACAGTATTATATTTATTCAGGTTGATAATTGTATCCCTGAAATATTTAAATTAATGTGTTTTATTTGAAATTATTAAATATTGTCTACGTATTCTATAATTCATGTTGAATGTATTTTAGTAATTCGCAAACGTTACTTTTAAAAAGGGAACAGCAAAACATTAAAATACTTTTAATCAATACAGTATACCTGGCTACACACAGTTATAAATTAATCGAAGTATATATTAAATGTGTACGAAATAGTTTTATTGACGTAATGTTATTCATAATTATTATTGATTTATGGTTTAAAAAATGCTGTCAAATCAGAAAAACGCAATCTCGTTCAGTTTAGATTCTCGCGATGAAATTCTTGAACACGAAAAATTATATTTTCATACAGTATTAATTGACGATCAAATCATTGTAAACAAATAGAAATAATGTGATATACTAACAATTCTGTAGCATTATTAAAAACGGAATTCTGAGAAAAATAAATTTAATAGTATATATTAAACTGTGTACAGAGTTTCAATTATGTTTAGATCATTTAACCGCAAAATATTTAACGAATCCGTAACAATTTTCTGTACCATCATGGACAAATAAAAGTATACCCGGCGGCAGTGGAAGAAAAATCAAATAAAAAGTTTAACAAAACAAAATGTAATATTCATTAAAGATTTGCTTATGCTTACGTGTAGGACGGAAACCATCAAGAAGATCACCAAGACACCTCTCAACATATGCCGAGAAACGATCATTTTGTTTTTGGTATTTTTTTTTACTTTTTACTTCAGCTCACGGATGTAAAAATTAATTATAAATTAAATACGTATTGTTACCTACTCGCTTGCACGTTGAACGAAGACTAATCATATAATAATATGATACATCGTCTGTATCAACTTAACAATGTAAAGCGATAGATTTTAGATTAGATTATGGAGTATTAAGCATTGATTGCTGAAACTATTTACGATCAGTGGTGAAAATCGGATACTATTGACATTCTTAAGGTTTGCATTATTGACCGGAAGTCGCATAATTTCACGATATCACCGCGACGGGGAGATAAACATAGCGATTAGTGTTATTCATTTTTTTTTTTTTTAGTAGTTTCGATGATTAATAAGTATTAATAATTGTTATAACGAACATATATTTTATAGATAAACTAATATTTCTTAACATTCAAAACATTATTGATGTAAAGTTGTTATTCTGTTGTTGGATTACACATTAGGAAATCTAATAAAAAATTATAATAGAAAATTAGATAATACTAGTGTGATAAATTAAATTATTAAAATGTATTTTGGTTGTATTATATTTATCATTGAAACAAACAAGAATTTTTGAATTTCATATTATAATACCTAATTTAAACTCACTCGTTAATTTGTATAGTATTTGTACGATAATAGTTATTAAATTCATTTAGTTGAAAATTAATAGGTCCAGTACAAAATATTTTTTGTTTTAAATATAAACAATAAACAATAAGTAAATTATATATTATTAATTTTTATTTAAACCTTTTTGAACATTGTGGCTCAGAAATCATATTGCATTTTCAAGCTGTGCTGTAGAATTGCCCTTTGTTCAAATGCACTCTATTTTTTCGGAATTTGTTCGTTGACCAGTTGAACCCTATTATAAGAGTATATATATATATATATATATATATATTATATTTTATTTTTTTATACGTTATCATATTTTATTTTCGTATTTTTTAAATTGACAATAGGTGTATATAATTAATATAAATTCATTTATCGAAATTATACTGACTACATTAGAGTATTGGATAAAAACAGAGTATAAAAAAAATGAATAGTGACAAATATTTGTTTATTGCTAAAGAATGTAGTTTGACATACGGAAAAAAGTCCATAGATTAACGAGCTTCTTTTATATACCAGGGGTGGCCAACATAAATAGGTTCGCCAGCCACATGGAAATACAATAGTACCAGAGTGTTTATATATACATTTTATATAATTTGATAATTTTATATAAATGTATACCTAAAAAATTAAAACACATAATAATAATAGTATAAGAAATAAATTTTAATTTTATAAATAAAAGCATCTGACAATGACAAGAGCCACATGTGGTTCGTGAGCCGCAAGTTGGCCGACGTAACATACAGTTATAAATAAAAACACATTAAATAATATTGTTAAAATATAGCTAGGATATTGATTAAAAACATTTAGATAATAGACCAATAATAATAGTGTAATCAATTGTGTTATGTCCGATACACATAATTTTCTTTTAAATTTGATTTAAAATTTATTGTTTTCACCAAATCAATAATTATAGAATGTTATAAACACGAATAATTGAATTAGTTTGTACGTAACGAAAACTAAAGTAGATAATACACTTTAATAACCTATCAAAATTTAACAATGTAATATAATTGTTTATGTGTACATTATACATACAGTTCGTGTACTTGTCTTAGGGTAAACATTCAAATAAATCATGTATGTCTACGGCGAAAACACAAACACCAATATCATGTTCCGGTGTGTTAAAAAATTGTTGATTCATGTGTCAGGACCACGAACATTGTATACCAGTTAAAACAGCTACAATTTCTGTATTGTTCAGAGTTCACCTAATTGACTTATTAATGTCGTGTACAAAAAATTCTATCATAGGCATGCACAGACTTTATTTTCGGGGTATGCCCGAGAAAAATTAACTTAATAGGTGAATACTGCATAAAAGTGAGGCAATCTTCACCCTAATCAATTATTATTAACTTTCGATACTAAATAATAATAACTAGATTCTAAACACTGTGTTTAAATAATTTTCATATTTATATCAATTAATTAAATATTGTACACTCAAAAAATTTTTTATAACTTGTTGATAACTTTCTCGCTTCATTCTTCTTAGTAGGACTATTATTTATCCTTATATTATTTATAATAATTTTTTTATATAATAATTATATTCATAGTATAATTTATTATCGGTGTGTCCTTATTGCATTTTTATATTGACCGTAGTAACTATAGGCAGTGTTCGAATTGGAAAGGGATGCAGGGGGACGGAGCTCCTCTTCATATTTTTCTTTTTTAAGCGCACTCCTTCTAATTATTTTCTTTAGAACCCCTGTCTCCTAATACGGAACAATTATTTCGTCGAAATAATATTGTAATTTTTATTTCGTATGTTCTTGAAGTTGTATCTAATTAATAAAATATTAAAATTCAATTTAATGATTTTTTCTTTTTTTTTTTTATGATAATTGATAATTGATGTCTGTCAAACATTTTACCTTATTATTTCTATTACAAATTTTAAACCAGAATCGTATATATTGCCTTGGATACGTAGAGGAAAAGGATATGCTGAAGAAGAATATCATCCTAAAATAAATAATATTGAAGTAAGCCACACTTATGAACAAGTATGGAGTACAATTTAAAAATGTTAAATGAATTACCTAATTAGTTATAAGTATTAATTATGTGTGACATTAATTTTTATTTTAATAAATGAGAAGTAAAGTGACATTTATTGATTGTTGGTACATGATTTTGATTTTGGTGTACTATGTTTCTAATGATAATGGTGGTGGTTATTGTAAGAAACGCTAATTTATTTTTAAGCCTAGGAGTCCCCTTTCTTTTATTTATTCAATTCGAGTACCTACTGATATATGTTTTTTATTTCACCACCCATTTCTCATCCCATCGTTGCACTGATTCGTTCCATTGGGCGCGGTCCTTATCAGCGGTACCTTTTTAAGCGTACGATTGCGCGCGCTATATTATTTTAACTTTTAAGCAACGTTGCCAAATATATAGGTCCATGGTAAATTCGTACGATACCATAGTAGATTATTTATTACTTATTTTTGCCGATATCAGACAAACTTCCCATCACTAAGAATGAAATATTTTATTGTAAATGTCCATACATGTACGAATATACCTATACTATAATCGTGCATGATGTGACTATATCAATTAACTATCAGTTGTGTTCGGTGTTTGAATTGTGTCACAGTCTAAAATTTTGTGTTGATTTTTTAAAAATGGAAAACGAAATTCGACGTATACATCGGAAAGGGGAAATGATTTGTTGCTAGTCAATGGGCACAAATTTAGGTGTATCAGGCAGCGGGCTGATGGATATGTAAGATGAAGGTGCTGTAAAAAAAAGTGTACATCCACAGTGTTGATGACGATTGATGATTTAATTATAGAAAATGCTAGTGAACATAACCATCCTGTTGATCCGATACAAAAAATTGATCGACAAGTATTGAGAGAAAGTTGCAAGCGAAAAGCTACAAGTAATGTATCTACCCGGCCAATAAAGTTAATTAGAAATGAATTTATGAATAGCGTAAGTACTGAATTAGATCATATAGATTTAAAATCGGTTAGAAAGGCAATGTATGTTGAACGAAGAAAAAATCTCCCTCCCTATCCAACATCTTCTAAAGATGCAATTACAAAAATAAATTAATTTCAAGATGCAGATTTTTTAATGTTTAGAGGGGAAAAGTTTGTACATTTACCCGAAGATTCTACTTTTATTTGTTTAACCACTGAAGAAAATCTTCAATGTCTGACCAGTTGTACCGATGTATTTACAGACGAAACATTCGAATATGCTCCAAATTTTTTTTGCAATTATACACCATTCATGGTTATAAAAATGGCATTTAAAAATACATATATTAATGTATGGAAGTATTTAATCAGTATATACGAAAAACAATGCGAAAATTAAAAATTTGAAAAATGAACACAAACATTATGCAAACAATAAAACATCAGAAAATTTACTAAAGTATTTGGCCATAGTTGGAAATAGGTATCGGGGGTTAAACATTTTTTTAATATTATTAACTTTTTGTATTTTTATTATTTACGTAATACATTTGGCAACGTCGCACCCAATTTCACGCGCAATCGTACGCCTTTGAGTAATTAAAATGTTGTCTTTTGTTATTCTGGTACTGCGCGCAATCGTATACCTAAAAAGGTAAAATGCGCGCAATCGTACTCCGCCGGTTCCATTAGCACTTGTTTGTTATACACCGACAGAGCATCGGACAGAAGTGTTTAATCATAAATATACGTATAAGCAACAGATGTTGTAGATTAGCGAACGAAAAAGGAAGAAAAAGGCATGTGTATTTCGAAGAGAAAAAAAACAAAGAAACGTGATTTTTTTTTTTTCTAATGAATTATAATATTCACGTTTTATATTATTACACACGCATAGCACAAAGATCAAATATACAGAGAAGATATTACGTAAGATTACAGTGTCGAAACGCAAACGCATCGGCCGGCATCGCAGTGATACAACACGACTCGCAGAACGATCGAATGCTAGGTTAGGTTAGTGCGTGGACATTATTCCCGGAAGGCGCGTATAACAAACGGAAAATTAATATTAAAAACTAAAACGTTCGGACCGGAACGACGTCGTCTATAATGGCTTTACGTTTTTGGCCGAAAGCTCGTCCACGGTCGCTTGGATCGGCTTTTGTTCATTCTCCGAGGAATGCGAGTGCCCGGCCTCTTCTTCGGACGAGTGGGACTTGCTGAACGAGTTCTTGATCTTGGTGATGGCGCCGTTCACTATGCTCTTGGTGCCGGCCACCACTTCCTTGCGCTTCTCGTCCAGCTTGTGCGTGGCCCCGGACACGGAGTCCGACACCGACTCGTACGCGTCCGACGCGCCCTCTTTGACGCTGGACACGAATCCCTTGAACTTATCCTTGAACGAACTCGGCGTGGACGTGGACGACACCGTTTCCTTGATGTCGGACCCCGCGTCCTTGATGCCCGAACCCACGTCCTTGATGTCCGGCAACGCGTCGGAGATCTGGTGCTGTACACTGTCGTCGGATGCGGCCAGCTGCAGAAAACAAGAAAATCTTATACCACTTGAATACATGTGACGGATGCATGGTGCCGCATAGATTTTCAAAAGTTACCTACCACACCACTATTAATAGAGCATTTATTTTTGTTACTTTCTTTCTTTTTTTTTTTTTTACATTTTTTTGTCATTATTATTTTCGCGTGACACGGTGTCAGGTGGTGGCAACGGAGAGCAGCGTGAGCAACACCGGTATTGCCGAGATATGGAATGTCATGCGGGATCTGGTTAAAAGCAAAGAAAAACAATAACAAAGCTATTCAGATTACAGAATAGTACCTGTATGATGTAGTTCGGACAAACAGTACGCATCTCTTGTGCGATTCGCTCTACAACTAAATCCTACGTTCTAGAGTCACGAAACCCGGAGATTATTAAAAAGAAAACGTCTACATTTCCGTGGTCTTACGCGGTTGTCGGCATCGGAAACACTCGTGAAAATAAATGAGATTGTGACAAAACATATACGTTTGACGTCGATGCCGAAACCATATGAAATCAAATAATAATAAAAACAACCAATAGCGAAATTATAATTAAACTACGCTAATCGTCTCGATGATATGCAAAACTGTTACTTTAATTAATTTTCGAATTTATTATCGCTGTGATAAATGCACGCGACCCGCTTATTTTTTTTCAATATGAATTGAATGGCCGCTGATTTGGACAAATGGAAATTATGACACGGGTCGACGTGCGCAAAGCTGGGCAAGTTAGCCATTTTTTTTAACTAGTTGAAGTTAAGTTACTTTAATAAAATAACTAACTAAGTTAGAATATAAGCAGTGCTATAAAGTATTTGAGTAAAAGTATTTGAATAAAAGTATTCAAATACTTTTTTAAGTATTGAATAAATTTTTAAATACTTTCAGAACGAAGTATTTTCAATGGTATTTTAAATACTTTTTTTTCTATTGAATACTTATTTGTATTGAATACTTTGTTTTTTTTTCAAAAATTTTATTTTGATTCAAAATATTTGGTTAGAAAAATATTGCCAACTATAATCAAAGCCCGAAGGTTTGTAAAAACCAGGTTTCTAAAAATAGATATTCAATAACAAAATTCCTTTTGTATTATCAGATAGGTGTTAATATCAGATACGATATCTCCCTGGTTATACGGAATTACGAGAATAACATAGACCTAATAACAATTACCTACAAATCACTATATAGCTTTAGCCAACACCGTTTTTATTATTATTAATAAAATTAGATTTGTGTTTATAACCTTTTTTTTTTCCGTTTGAATCGACGACGCCACGGGAACTGCTTTCGCATTGCTTCCGTGACGTTGCTGTTGTGTTTATGACCTACTGGCTACTTCAATTCAAGTTTTAATATGAGTAATTCCAGCCATAATACTGATGATGAAAGTGATCAAAATGTTAGTTTACGATGGCCTTATTACTCTAAATATTTTAAAGTGCTACGAATAATAGACAATAAGTAACACTCCGCTACCAAGTAGCGCTTAAGTGGAGCGAGTATTTAGTGTGGGTGGAGCAACCATGACTAAAAAAAGAAGCTCTATGACTGATGGAAATTTTGAAAACATTATGTTTTAAAAAATGTAATAAACATTTATTTAATAAATCAATAAAAAAAAAAATTAAATCTACTATGTGTCTATATTTCATTAATTAGAAACCTACTTTAAAAAACAAAAGTATTTGAAAAGTATTCCAAATACTTTTTTAGAGTATTTGAGTAGTATTTGAAATACTTTACAATTAAAGTATTTGAGTAGTATCTTAAATACTTGAAAAAAAATGTATTTGAGTATTTACTTAAATACTTTTTAAAAGTATTTTTTACAGCTCTGAATATAAGTTAGTTTCTGAAACTGTCCCAATTTCTAACTTAGATAGTTAGAAGTTAGTTTGGTGAAAATAGTAACTTAAGTTAGAGTAGAAGTTAGAAGTTAGTTTTTTTTTATAGATTAAAAAACGTTTTTGTTGAAATGTAAATAATAAATTTAGATACTATTTATATCCAGCTCGTCACTACGCGCGTGGGGTATTTTTTACCCCAACATAATTGTTATGTGTTCTATATTTAATAATGAAACAGTTATTTTTTAAATAAAATAAATATTTTATTTTATTAATTTTACTAATTTCTAATGCATAATTACAAAAAAAATCAAATTTTTGGGTAGGTACATATTTATTATTAAACGAGTATATACTATTATTGTATCTAAAGTGTTATGTGATTTAATATATTTTTAAATACAATTTAAAATAAGGAAGTTTCTTTAAATCACTCTGGATATATTTCTATTAGGTGGTCTTTACAAATAAGTTTTGCACAGTTAGTATTGTTATATCCCACTCAATTAGGAAAACAATAATTTTGTCGTATATCTATTTTTAGAAAGCTAGATAAAATAACAACATTATCTATGTTGAAAACTTATATATGGTGTTAGTTTTAAGAATAATTTTAAAGTATACAGCTAAGATTGTTTATTATTTTGATGTTAGGGTGACGCAGTGTTTGATTCTAGTGGCTAAAGGTGACATGAATCAAAAAAGGTTGAGAACTACTGTTCTACAGACTACGCGGAAAAGTCGTAGTTTCTATGCGTGCATTATTATAAATACTTCTTCTTCTTCTGCCTCGCCTTCCTCCCAACTATTTGGGGTTGGCCACCCTTGTCCTACACCTTGTCATTATTATATTTATTATTATAAATACTAATAATTAATAATATATATGAACCAATCATTTATATAGGTATATAGCCAAACTATCATGATTGAGGAACAGCTTTTGGAATTATGGAATGAAAAAAAAAAAAATAATTTTTTTTCAAACGAGTTAGATTAGACTATTTTACACATTAAATTTAACTAATTGAGTTACAAAGTTATTAAGAATTAAAACTAACTAGTTAAGTTAGAAAGTTACTTAAAAAGACACCTTCTAACTTAACTTTAACTCTCTAACCAGTTAGTGCCCAGCTTTGGACGTGCGATACTTACGTCCAAGGTTTTCCGGCGTTATTTTACGTGCAAAATCATTACCATCCCGATATAATTTAATGCACTGCTGTAGACTGTCACAATATCAGTCGGTGTCGAGACGAGTGTAATTTTTTTGACAGTTTATCGTTCGTCTCGTCGCCCGACGCGTCGCTTATAAATATGTATTATATATTTTTGTTTACAACGTTGTACATATAAACGCGATGGGTTTTTAAACGGATTTCTCCGATTCCAATCGCTTGCCGTACGAAGCTCTCGAATTTCTTCCGTATATTTTGTCCCTAATCCAAACGTATTTTTTGCACACTAATATTCTACATACACACGAGTCAATCGTGTTGGCACATAAGCATTACTTTAGTTTTCACTACGCTTTCGAATGGAACGTGTGTCGTTCATCATTATGTCATGCCTTTTAAAGTGTACGAGTATTAGGAACATTCGATTAATGTTAATTACAGTTTAAAATGTATCTTATGCGTGATAAATACCGTGTATTTGTTATACGTTTCATGTTTATAATGAGTTTCTTTTTTTTTATAAAATGCATAATGAGCAATGAATTAAGACATAACCGCGGGGCTTGGAAGATGCTTAAGCATTAAATATTATTTCATATATTATTTTATTCATCAGAATTACCTTGAGTTACAACTATAATTAAGAGCCTAGCTTAGATTTACATAAAATATTTTTATTACTCTCATCAAAGTGTATATGATACGATAACTTATTTCATTTCCAAATATATTTTGCAAATTAGTTTTAAATTTAACAAGTAACTGCTATATAAGGTTGAAAACATTGTAATCAATAAATGTATTGAATGTAATAATAGAGAAAATCGTGATTTTCTTAAAAGATCCTTTTTTTTTTTCGATTAAGCAAACATAACAATTATACGTTTGTAATTTGATGTTTGATTATAAACGTAATATAATAGTATGTAAATGTATTGTGACACAATATATGTCGATTTTCACAACTCAACCAAAATGTCCTGAACATGATGCATATGTAATAATTTTCCTTTAACAAATGCCAGATAATGTACTGTAAATGAATAAAAAACAGTATTGTTGGTACACACCATTCATAGTTATTTACGTACAAGATGGCAAAAAAGTTATGCTGTGAAAAATCGGAACGACTCAAGTTATATCGTTTAAAAATATATGTGAATTAGATTTAATACTTCAATTTAAACGTGAATATGAGTTAAGTATAATTATACCAGTGTTCCTACGAGTTTTCAAGTGTTTAAAAAACGTACAGTGATTATCTAAACACTATTAATTTAAACAGTCATGTTTACCGAACACGATTAAAAAGTGTACACATGAATTATACATAAATTACCAATTTAAATGTAATTTTATTTTCCGGTAATTTACCTAATGTTCTATATGATATCATTAAGACCTACAGAGTCGATTGAGTATACTCGTAATTCAATACAAATGAACGGTTTGAAAACGACCAATCCCGGTAGTAAAAATATTATTTCTATTGGCAAAACAATTATAGTTTGATTATCTTTTTCTGGGACGATTCCACGAATTAGATCAATTATGGAATATATCTACGTAATAATTGTAAGTTATAGTACAGGTTAGAGGGCAAAATAGGATTTTAATTATGAATTGAAGTCTGTTGTATACGTTTTTGTTGCAATAACATCTGACAGTATAGCGTGTGTGTTGGTGGTTCTTTATTTTTCCTTTTTGGCTTTCATAGCTAGTGATAGATGTACCAATAATAATATTTGTAAAGTGGCGCAAGAAAGAGTTATGCAATGTCATATTATGTTTTTAGATGGAAAATTGATTTTATTAACAATGTTAGTTAAATATATTATAAAATAATGATGACATTAAAAGTTGTGAGTACATGTGTAAGAAATTAAAACAAAAAATATTCACGCACAACGTTTGAAGTTGGGTGCATTAAAAAATATTTTGAATATTGATTTTATATTATTCAATCGAAGTCCTGAACACCGGTTTAGTTCTTAGGATGTTTTATCGCATAGTCATCGAACGCCTTGATGGCGTCATGTTTGTACTTATCGTCCGGGTTGGTCTTTTTCGATCTGAAAATACTCTTCAGGTTGCTTAACACTTCGCTGAAGAAGCCGGCCTTTTGGGAAGTCTCTGCCTCTCTGATGGATCGAAACTTATGCGACTCAGTTTTCTTAATGTTATACGTCATAGGGTACGTCTCGTCTTTCGTCCAATCCAAAGTAGTCGCGTGGCTCCACTAAATTAAAACAAACCATCACACAACTTTTTTTCTCCTATCTTTTTCTAACCCATTCATAAGTGTATAAATTATACATACATTATATCAGACGTTATAATATTATTTAGACTTGTAAATGTTAACACGTTAAAATATAAATCACAGCACTCACGCACGTATTCATTATGAATTAATTTGAATCTATGATCATCACATTATAACAAGTAAATGTTAATTGTTCGCTTGAAGAAGAAATATTAGACCATCGATTTAGTGCCTTGTGTGCGAACCGGATAGGACGGGCTGAAGAGCAGAGCGAATATCGTATAATGAAGTTAAGTTGGTTTTCGTAAACAATTTATAAACATAAAATGTTTGCGAATCTTCAATCCGATTAGATTAGTAGAATTTTGATGTGTACAACATTTAAATATAGAATGTCGATTGTTGCAGAGGGGATAGATAAAAAATCAAGTTCTCGAACGTTCTAACCCTCCAAAGGCCACTGCGTGTTCGACATATATGATGTAATTTGACGTTTTCCTAACATCAGCTAACATAGTTTTATATCATTTAAACTCAAATATAAAATAAACGTTTACGTATTTATTTCTATTTTCTTGTTATTAGAGAGTAGATATTTTCGCAAATTCTGCACTAACATTTAGTTTTTACGTAAATATTATCAGTTTTAAACGTGTCTTTTGACATAAAAGCATTCTTATAATAGGTTTGCTCAATTCGGAGTGTATTCATATGTCTATAACTTACTTATAATATTTAAATTTATGTATACAATTTTACATTGCAATATGTGGTGTATTCATAATATTTTAAGGAAACGCTCTTTTGCATAAAATATGTTACATATATTTCGATAATATTGATAAGTTTATGGACGTATAATCAAACAAATAAAGTACAGCCCATATTGAAGTAATTTTTTTGTTATTATAATGTTATATAACATGATAGTTCCATTGTTTTTTTTCTTTTGTAAAAGGCTAAAAATATCGTTGCTAATTTGATCGTATTACTTATAAAATCTTTAAACGATAAATTCTTTACGAGGTTCTTAATGTATCGTTATAGGCATAGTAAGGTCACCCTTATGACCTAATAAAGTACAACCAATGAAATCACGTAACGACAACAAAAATAAAAAAATTACATTTTTTGTACGTTTATATGTATTACCTATGTTCATATGTTATTGTTAACTCAAATTTAATCACCAAATAAAAATTATTATAGCAAAAAAGAAAAACTGTTTAATCAAATAAAAAAATAAGGACAATAATAGTTATTATGATAACATATCTTTTCGATCATCTTATTATTATTATTGATATAATTTATTTCGATTTCTGAATCAATTCTAATTCGTTTAATCCACCATGCGAATTAGAAAAATAATAACAGGTTTTTTTTTTTTTATCAACACATTCAAACAGCTTCCTATTTTAAATATTATTCAAGAAAATGATTCTTAAACACCGGTGTTATACGGTATATCACTTTACAATTTTCGAGCTAGTACGAGTCATAAATTACCGTCGTATAATTTCCATTACTCTATTTCAAATATAAAATCTTAAACGATCTTTGCATACAACACTAAAGGATAATGAAGTATAAGAAAAATAACTACCACTACCAAGTTGTACCGTAAATACTAAATACGTATTAGTGCATAGTGCAGACAACAGCTGTTTGTATTAACAATAAAGTATTTACCGCGTCTCGCAGAGTAAATACTAATTTAGTATTTTCGTCGTAATTCATATTATTTATTACAGTCAATTTTTACGCGTTCAGTAACACGGCATGTAATCCTAACGTGGGTACTTTAAAAAGTCAAAATACCTTTAAATATTTTCCTATTGGTAAGTTATACTGATAACGCATGTAGGTACTGTGATTTAAAATCGATTTTACATTTGTTTTAAATTAGTTACAATTTGTAATACATATGCTTCATAGCGCACCATATTCGGATTGCAGCATATTGCAGATTAAAATAAGAAAAATATTGAAATATATGATTATATGTATATAATCATTAATATATATGCACAAAAATAGTTACTAAAGTATTTTAATGAGTACCTTAATCCATCCAGCCTAAAATTATAAACAAGCTTTAAAATGCTTGCGCTTTTTAAATGTTATCGAAATTATACCGTTAGTGTTTAATATTGTTCGTCGTAACGTGCAATTATATAACAGTTTGTTTTTTACTGCAATATACACTTATAAGTGATTTTATTTCTCAATTTATGTGAATCGGATACAGTTAATTAAGGAATATGATATTGTTTATAAAATCAAAAATTACTATCCAATATGAAATGTATTCATTTGTACAACGTGTTGGAATTATTTTCATAATTTCAATCGGAAAAAATTTTCCCCTAAGTGAATTCATACTATACTAAAAAAAAAATTCTCGAAAAGTGTCAGTGCTTTCATTGTTTGTCAGTTTTTTTCATTTGTTTTATATAATGCAGTAAACGAATTTATGCTAACCAGCTTATAATATTAACCTGGTCGATTATGCGTATTATAATACTCATCGAAATATTTTGCAAATCTCTCTGTATCAGCACATAAATTATTATGTATTATTCACGTTTGTCAATTTTGGAATTTTTTTTTACAGATAATCAAATCACAAATAGAGATGTTTCTCTGTCGCAAGTCCTGACACAAGTAATGGGTTGACATTATTTAACGTGTCGTCTCCGCTGTTAAAATCATTCCACGTTTTTAGTGAATACTTGGGTACTATATATTTATATAATTTGTGCGGATATGTATTATTTATGTTTCGCTTGGATTTTATATTTTACCAATTTTAGAGATAAGTGATCAATTCACACAATATATTGATGTGAACAATCTATTTTGAATCATTTTTATTCATTTTACATTGATATTCTAATAATGTAACTTTCCACTAAGCGGAGAAAAAATACTTTCGTTAAAAACAATTTAATCTGTATGTACATAGTCTTCTCAAGGAGAAAAATAGGGCAAGTGCCCCGGGGCGTCTAAATTATTATGAATTTAGGGTGTGCCATAATAATTAATGATAAAAAGAAAAATTTGGTAAATATATCTAAGAAGTAAATATCTAAGAAAACCAAATAAATTAAATTCAATAAAATATAAAATTATGTAAATATTGTGTTACATACCTAAATTAATGTATAAATATTACAGAATGATAGAATAGGTACTATTGATTAATTATTTATGATTACAAATTATGACTTTGTAGGTATTGTATAAGTAGTAAGTACCAAGTACCATAACTATTATCCTAGCTCATAGACTTGATTTTATATTCTGACGAATATCATCTGTTAATTTCAATGATTATTATTACAATGTTATATAATCATTTAATATTAAAATTAATAAGTTTTTCTTATTTTAATATGAATACTTATGTTGAAATATATTGTATATAATTTATAATTATTATATGTACTTTATGAATAGATATAAAGATTTTTTATAAATTGTATGTATATATTTAACGTTTTTAAAAAAAAAATAAATAATTTTTCTATAGTTCAGACAAAATAACCAAATCTGTGTCAACTTTGAAATATTATTAAAACAAAATTAAAACATTTATATAAATTAGACTACAATAATAATAATAATAATAATAATAATAAATAAGCAGGTACTTTAATTAATAAGTATTAATCATATTTAACGAATGAGGTGAGTTATATGCAAAATATTAAAGTTAATTTTACAAAAAATATTTGAAGAGGAAGTTGAATGTTGTTGCTCTAGGTCGTTATTGGTAGGTTGGCACTGCGTATAGACAATACATTATACATATATGCAGTATAAACATGCTATTACTAAAAAATTACTATTAATTACTAAAAAAAAGCCATATGATTCATCCTTCATATTAAGATCTATTGCAGATAAATATTCTCGATTGAACATAGAACATGTTTCCAAATTGTGTGAACATTAAAAAGTCGTTAACTAATCTAAGAATAATGATAATATTGTTGGATTATATAAAATATATGTCATATAATAATTTGTTTATTTAACTTAATAATGTTAAATTGATGAAAAATTATCTGAGTATATAATGGGGGTACCACATACATACTCATCAATATTACTAAGTGATTACTAATAGTCTATAATATAAAGCGTGTTCAAATGATTTTATAGTCAAACGATTAAATTCATCAAAGAATTTATTTTTATTCTTCCTAGAGATGAATACATTATAACTATTTAATACTCATTTGATATGATATTTCTAAAAAATAAAAATGCAAGTACACTTTCACGCAGGACATAACTATAAGAATGAGTCAAACCATAGATGATTTTACACTACTATTAATACTTATGAACCGATTCCAGTCAATGGTATAACTATTACTGAAGTGAATTTTTTTCTTGCAATACGAATAATTAGAAAGATTACAAGTATCTACTGAACGAATTTAATTATACATAGAACGAGATTTCTGTAATTTTTTTTTATTTCACTACATATTTTTTTTTTTTTTACTACACATTAATACAACACTATAATAGCTTGTGGTTCACCCAAATAAAAAAAAAACAAAATAACATATATAGGTTTAACCAATGAAATTATTCTTGGTTAATTTGATTGTTGTTCATAATTAGTGTTTTATATGACACTTGAGATTAGCATGATTTCCAAAGGATAGAAAAAGAAAAACTAGTAGTCGCACTCCACATAAATATTTATTAATAAGTAATTTAAACGAAACATAATTCTGTTGTAAAAATCGAATGGCAAGGTCGAAAAATTGTAATTAATTATCGTCAGATTTATTACAATACCTAATTATCGCACCACATGTTTGACTAAAAATAATATCTTATTACCATTACTGATTATAACTGTAAGTTGTTAAATATTCAACGCAATATATTGATGTGTATATTGGTATACAAAAGTTTTGAAACCGACTAAAAAGTGACTTTGTTGTATCGGGCTAAATATTGGGAGCGATTATCGTTTAGACACTGAATTTCATTGTATAGGCATAATACTAATAATACATGTAAAATAGATTAAATCATGACGTAATATAGGTTTAGTTGAACAAGTCAACTGTATCAGATGTTTATTATCATATTGTGCAAGTAAAAATAATATTGCATCGCTGTATTATAACCTTTTAATGTGTGCAAACATAATATGTATATGTGTTCATATAAAATGAAACGATATTTATAGACTGGTGTAGTACGACTTAATAATATTATATTACAGGTGTAATTTTATTAATCCAGAAAAGTTAATATTGCAGTAGGCTACGTGCGTGCGTGCTAATTGACACATAGATTTTAGTATTTCGAAGTGTACATGTGCAAAATTATTGCAGCCATAAGTTAACATGCCAACAATAATCGATCAATAGGCTTTTTGTAGGAGAGTATGATTTTTCATGTAATCGTAGACCACAAAACGCGGGGGAGGAAAGAAAAATAAAATTGAATAAATTTGTTCAGCAGACAAAAAAGAAACAATATAATAACAATAATAGGATCGTTTTTGCATGGTGGTTGGTCGTTTTCTAACATTAATGGTAGGTAAATAGGTATGTTAAACGAGCATATATATATATATATAATGCCATAAATTGTTCAATATTATAATTTAATGAAATTCTAAAAAAAAATGTATATAATGGTCGAATTATGTAAAATATATATATATAGATTTGTGTGTGCGCAAATAATAATTTTAATTTTATTCGTGTCGTCTTTTCACCGCGGAGCTGTGTAGGTATTGTGCGATAAGAAGAAAACAAAAAAAACTATCAACTTCAACCGCACAAAAAGCCCATTTGGAAAGAATAGCGAATGGCTAATAATATGTATATTACGTATATACATAAATATAATAGTTTTCGGTAAATATCGTTGTACAAGTTAGTAACAATGAATACAAGTATGTGCACGGCATAGGCGCGTAGTATATCGATTATGTTTAAATTTAAATTTAAGTTCCGTCGATTAAACGAACGTGATCTCTGTGCACATACGTCGTACAGTGATGTTCCAGTTGTCATTAATTATTATTCTTTCGTATATTTTATACTCACGTCGAAAACTAGACAGACGAGTGTCATGACGAATAGGGCTTTGATCGCGAATCTTCCCATTTTGAAACGGTGGTATGTAGAGTACAGTTAAAAAACAAAATTCAATAAATCGAACACACACGATATGTACGTCTGAGATGCAGCAGAACACTACTGTTAATTGTGAGCCAAAGACGATTATGCGGGTTAGCGAGTGTGCGTACGCGAGTGCGTGTTATTGTAAATGTATGCGGGTGTGAGTGTGTGTACGCGAGTGTAGTGATTGTGCGTGTGAAGTGATTGTGCGTGCGTGCGTTTGTGTTTTTCTGAACCCTAACACCAGGATCACGGCGGTCACGCGTTTAAATATAATAAGAATATACACGTTCGACAAAATCGCACTTTAGACCTGCGGCGTCATGGGTTGGGGGAAAATAAATCCACCGCTGTTTACAATATAAAATAATTATAAATTATAAAAATAATATTAGCGAACCGGTTGTACGCGCGACAGAAGAGAGTGTGCTCAATTTATATCTCGTACAAAACACTGTACACTCATATTTACATGTTTAATGTTTATACATAATATGTATATATATATATATATATATATATATATATTATTGTATAGGTAAGTACGTGAGTATGTGTGTGCGCGGATATGTACAATTTGATTTGATTGGTTAAGCCTTGAACGTCAGTGGCAGTGGTGGTTCTCGTAAAAATATTATTTGAAAAAAGTGGTGGTTGGAGGGGTGTAGACTAAAAATATAAACATTTATCCATGCGTCCGTTTACGACGATTATATTATTATTATTATTATTTTTATTCATCGTGTACTCATTAATTATTTTATTGGAAGGCTTCATTTTATTTCTCGCTCTCTCTCTATCTCTCTTTCTCTTTCTGTTTCACCTCGATAGCTACGACGCATACATAGATACAGCTGCTGCGCTCGTAATTTCGGTTTCAATCATAATATTATTCTCTCGTCCTTTGTTATCTCGATCCGTGAAACAATGATCGTATACGAGTTTACGAGCGGACACAGGTACGCGTACGCTCCCGTAATAGTGATAATGTCTGTTATATGCGAAAAGTCGAAGTACTCTGTCATAATTTCAATGTGATAACAATAATTTTATATGTTTAATGTAGTTAACCTCACTCGTGCAAAGCGATCGCTATCAAGAAACATGAGGAATTAAATTAAACATTAATCGTTTTTCCGCTGATATTTTGAAAGTGGACTTAAGACTAAAAATTATAATCACAAATTCAGTTAGTAGTATTTATATACGTATGGATACGAGTTTTGTGATCGGCATCGCGTTTATAAAGATCTAAACACAAAGATTCCAAAACTTGAGAGTGCTTGTGAGTTGTGACTTGTTGCACTTTGTACTTATTAGTATTCAGTGACTCGTAAAAAACTGACAGCCGTACAATAAATTAATTTTTTTACGAAGCATTATTTTATTTGAACGAATATAGATAAGTTAATCCCACTTTCAAGTGAAGGCTCCATAGTTCATTTTCAGTTTTCAATCAAATTTCATGAGACACAATAAAAATCCCTTTCATTTGGTCATTCATTAAAGATAAGTTTAATTTTTTCGATAGTAATTTTTAATTCATATTTAATAAAAGTATGATTTACAAAATTCAATATTATTTGAGATTTTCGTAATCATATTGAAAAAGAAAACACTTTTTAAAGTACTCAATCAAAATTGCGATGTGTTACAATCCTTAAAGCTATAAGATTAAGACATATTTTAACACTATATGTCTTGTACAGTTTATCTGCTAACAAATATTTTTCGAAATGCGTATAGTTAAAACTTAATATAAGGGTAATATGTTTGCTATACGATTCTATTTACATATAACAATTAATTATTATTTATGTGGTTTATTTATTATTATACACTCAAACACTTTGATGTCATCGAAAACGTTTTAGTTTAAAAATAATATATAGTAGTTGGTTAGTTGGCTTCTATACATAAAGCTATAAAATAGCTTCGATATGAGTTTCGAAAAAAAATTAATGAAAACAATGTAGTTTAGCCAACCAATAACTATTTTTTATAAACTTAAAACTTAACGTTATCTCCTACGGAATAAAAATCTTTTGTTTCAATTTAAAAATGCAATAAACGATTTTATTGATGAAAAGTAACAAAAACACGGTTAAATTGAAGGGACTCTTAATTTTCTCCTGAATCCTATGCCATTTATCATGGAATTTATACACATAGTTATATATTGTATTCTTAATTAAGTTTTATAGCTTCAAATTTTTTTCTATTTTTGGCTGTTGAATGTGACATTTCTATAAATATAACGATGATAAACCCGAGAATTGTCTCAAGTTGAACAAATAATTTCCGTGTTCAGTTTAATGACGGTCATGGTAATCAGGGGCGGAGTGGCCCGCCGGGCAACCGGGGCAATGCCCTGTGGCCTGGCTTGCTTATATAAGAAATGGCCTGGTCGTGGTGTGATGAAAATAATTAATATTTAAAATATTTAGCTATTTTCGATGACTGTAAAAACAACGAAAACAAATTTACAATGTGATATGTCAGTGTTTCTCAACCTTTTTTAAGTTACCGCCCCCTTGAGTGTCAAAAATTTTTTTAACGGCCCCTACAATGTGAGAATTCTATAATTAAGGTTTGATTAAGGGTATTTGGAAAATTTAAAAGAAAAAATTAAAATTATCTAATAACTCATGTTTTTATTTATTTTAGATTCTGAACGGAGTGAAGAATGTATTGATTTTACAATGATGTGTGTTTTTTTTTTTTTTTTTTTTTTTTTTTTTTTTGTGTCTGTCGACACGTTTTGGGGCAGTAAAAATGCTTCGATTGCCTTATGTAGCAACTTTTCTGAAAGGAAAGTGAATCTATTTGGTACTTTGGGGGGTCAAAAGTTAAAAATTTCCAATATTTTTTAAATGCGACGGGAAAAACCATAAAAAAATTTGGGAAAAACGGGAGTTTTTACGCAAAACCAGTTTTCGACATAATCAAATTTTTTATTTTGCTATAACTCAAAAACTAATTGATGTAAATACTTGAAATTTTCACCAAATGTTTAGATAAGCGTTCTCTATACACCATTAAATTTTCAAAGTATTTTGACTTTTATTAAGCTATTTATAGACAATTGAAATTTTCAATATTTTTAAGTATTTTTTTTTTAAATAACGATAAAATTTTTTTGGCTGCCTAGAAAATCTTTAAAATTTAATACAAGGTTTCTTATAAGTTGTTCCTTAACTGATAAAAAAAAATCTAAAATCGTAAGTCACAATTTTTTTTTATAAGTGCTCAAAGTTACAATTTATACGAAATATGTAAAAATCATGATAATTTGCAAGTTTTTTTGTAGTTAAAAATTCATAAAATTTTTTCTGTTCATACTTAAGGTTCAAAATTTTAACACGAGGTTATGTATAAGCTACTCTTCAAAAATCTTTAAAAAAATTTCTACCGGAATTAGAGGAAAAAATTTTATGACTGTTTGAAATTTAAATATTTACGAAATTGCATAAAATAGCGATTTATTCTCAAACGATTTTAAATATTTTTTATAATTCAAAAAGTATAAGTCGCAGATTTTTGAAATTTCTACCAGCTGTTAAGATTGGTATTTCCTTTATGTCATATTTTTTTCAAAATATTATATTGATTTTTAAGCCACTTATAGGCATTTAAAATATTCGATTTTTTTAAATTTTTTTTTTATAATCGGTGATAAAAAAAATTTGGCTCG
The DNA here is from genome assembly GCA_034509805.1 of Sipha maydis. Lineage (NCBI taxonomy): Eukaryota > Metazoa > Arthropoda > Insecta > Hemiptera > Aphididae > Sipha > Sipha maydis. The sequence continues at coordinate 62,139 of JASXSY010001073.1, forward strand.
TACAAAATACTTGAAAATTTAATAGAAGATTCCACAGAAGTAGTTCTTAAAGTCATTCAAAAATTATTAAAATCCATAGGCACAATTTTTTTTTATAAGCGTTTGAACAGCGAATATTGACAAAAAATTACATGTAAAATATAATATACTGTATAATATTCTAGACTGACAAAGATATCGGTTTTTTTTAAAATGCTCTAACTCAAAAATGAAAAACCGCAACAACTTGAAATTTTCACCAAATCTTTATATTGACGTTTTCTATACATGGTTAAAATTTCAAAGTATTTTGACATATTTTGACTTATTCATAGACAATTTAAATTTTCGGTTTTTCTAAATTTTTCGTTTAAAAATAAAATATACTTATATAATATTTATAAATAACATTGTATTATATTCTAGACTAACATATTAACTCCGTTCAGAATCGTTATTCGTATACAATGATATCTATCATTGCATTCAAATTTAACAAATCCATTATAATAATGACCTATCCTATAAGCGAGGTGCACTCCACCCCTAACTGTACAGCAGAGCGAGGCCCATCCGGTTCTTTTTTATATTTGATATATTTTTTATTTATAGTTCTAGTATTATGGTAATTAATTAAAAAAAATAAATATTGATAAATAAATAAATAAAAATTAAATTAATTATTTAAAAAAATATAAATATAAATACATTTTTTAGTTTCTTTAAAAATATATTGCTAGGCTCAATGAGATGGTTGAACTTGGTGGTTTTTAGCAAGTTTTTTTATATTAGGTTCGATGTTTGTTAACTTAAGTCGTAAATCTCCTCTTGTCACGATATCCAGTCGATTTCTCTTTTTTGTAATTAAATCTGTTATAGTGCCGAACCCTCGCTCGACGAGGTATGAGGAAGGAAAGGCTATTAAAATTGTTTTAACGAGAGTCCACAGTCCAGGATAATTATGAATTATGTTAGTTTTAAGCCAAAATTCCGTATGCCGATCACTACTCTTGAAAGTGGATTTCAATGTTTCATCAGTTAAAAGTTCGATTAGTTCTTCTTGAATTTGTATCTCTGCTGTCTCAATATTTATAAAAGGATTCATGACCCATTGAGGAACTTCCAACGACAAAATATCCTTAAAACGTTCTGAATAGTCCATATGTAAAGACTCGAGGTGTTGACAGTAAACTTGTATGTTGTCGAAAGCTATTTCACTGTTTTTGTGCAGATCAGCCAAGACTGGGAACTGGCTGAACTCTCGGCGACCAAAATTGGTCTTCCACAAAGTCAATTTTTTTTGGAATGCAGAAATAACCGATTTTGACGTTATTAAATTGAGCTCGTCACCTTGCAGTTGCAGATTAATGGCATTAAACTTTGCAAATAAATCGGTCATATAAGCAACATCGCTTTTAAATAGTAACAACCTGTTTTTGAGCTTTACATCTTTCTCATCAAGAAACTCAAGCACAGAATCGAAAAGATTCCAAAACCTATTGAGGCAGGCACCTTTGGAGAGCTAGCGAACTTCGGTGTGTAAAAGCAAGCGATTGAATTCTTCGTCGTTTTCCTTGCATAGCTTTGTAAATAGTCGATTGTTCAACGAATTACTACGAATTTTATTCACAGCAGATATGACATATTGTAATGACTGATGCAAACGGTCACTGAGGTTTTTTGCAACTAAATGTTGTCTGTGAATGACGCAGTGAATAGCTAAAATACCGGGTATTTCATTTTTTTAAAAAGCTAACCCACGATGACGTCCTACCATTGCAGGTGCTCCATCAGTGGCAATAGATATAACATTTTTAAGAGGAATATTTTTTTCTTTAAAAAAGTCTTTGACTATATTGAAAATAGATTCACCTTTAGTGTCAGTAATCAAGGTCCTTGCAAAAAGCATTTCTTGAACAATTTTTCCTTTGTTTACAAACCGGACGTATGCCAATAGTACTGCCTCATTATTCGGCAATGTTGATTCGTCGATTTGAAGTGAAAATTCTGTGGATGATAGAAGTTCACATAATGAAATTTCAACGTCTTCCGCCATTACGTCGATTCGCCGTCGCACAGTATCGTTGCTTAATGGGATATTTTTTATTACACTGTGTGAGGCTGAATGGTGTATTATCAAGTATGAATTATTTTTAGGTCACACCGACACCATCTACAACGTTTTTGCGTGAACCGTTTGCCGCCCCTCTACCACCCAAAATTAGTTCACCGCCCCCCTACCACCCAAAACTAGTTCATTGCCCCTCGGTGACACTTTACCGCCCACTGGGGGGCGATATTGCCCCCGTTGAGAACCACTGTGATATGTGAACCACCAATTATTAATTTTTAAATACTCGATGTTGCGATAACTCGTTTTCTTAATATCGGTCATCTTATTATTAATATTATTATTATTATTATTATTATAATAGATAAGTAAATACACAATCTATAAATAGTTATTTAAACGGGGTATATAATATTGTAATTGACACAAAACAACAAAGTATATGACTATGGTTGTAAATATCATCACAGGCTTGCATTTATATTTAATAATACCAAATACCACAGATTATATTTGTAGTTTGTAAAATCAATATAGAATAAATCCAAACAAAACCGTAAAGTTTTAATAAGTTAATGTACAATTTTCGATTTGTTTTTTATTTTCAATATGGATAAAAATTCCAAAAACAAGAACAAACGAAAAGGAGGACATGAGAGGGAACAAAAGAAAAATAAAAAGCTCTTATCTGAGATTGGGCAAAAGTGTGAAAAAATTAATTCATATTTCAAAGGTAGGTACTAACGTATTATATTATGCAGAGTTGGGCAAAATAATATTATCTAGATAATTATTCGAATAAGTATAAATTGGAATAAAAAAATATTTGAATAAACATATTTTCAAATTATTAGAATGATTATTTTTTATAATTATTCGAATAAAAATGTATTTGAATAATTTTCGAACATAATGCTAAATAATAATAATTCGAAATTTTAAGAGGACGTCATACCCACATGACGTGTTATCTCTTTGTTACGAACGTAAGACATTGTAAATTTGCGTTTAGAAGATTCAATTTTATGCTGTTAGCTTTAATATTAGAGTCAATTTACCTATTATCAAAATTAAAGGTAAGAATATTATCTAGGGCATTTCAGAGGACTTTATTTATATCTTAATTCTTAAGTGAGTTATTGTTATGTAAAATATTAAAACTTTAAAATTCTCGCAACTCGCTTAAAAATTAAAATATTAATAAAAGCAAATGAGGTTTAATTCGAATTCTTCACTTTCTAGTTTCTTCTTTTCGAGTAGATAGTTCTATATTCGTTTCATTTATAGTATTTTTCTATTTATTCTAAATAAAAGAAGATATACAACCTTGAACTTAAAATATAATGCCTTGTCAACTATTGTTTGTTAATATGTAAATATTTTAATTACCAAAATGTCAACCATATAACTACGATAAAATTACTGAAAACTAATTAAATAACTATGTTTGCATATTAGTCAAGAAATTTTTTATTTTAATAATAATATTTAACAAATATTAGAATAATTGTAAAATAATTATTCAAATAAAATGTCATAACAATAGAATTGTATTTAATTGCTACCAATGCTACCCCTGAAAAAAATGTACAACTGAAATATATAATGTAGTATTAGATACGATGATAAATAGCATGACTACTAGATTTATAAATAATAATTCTTTATATTTTGATCTGTCACTTTTATCTCCACACAATTTCCCTCTCAATGATGTGCCTGAAAATGCGTTTTTAACATTGGCTAAAAAATTAAAACCATTTTTAAAATGTGATGATGGAGATAATCTTTAATGTAATAAGAAATGAACTCTCAGATGAACTATTAAATTTCAGCAAATCGTGGAAGTATTTGAAAAACTCTCTAGAAGATGAATATCATGTCCATAGTTTATCATATGATATGAATGATGAAGATGAAAATCAAGAAGAGGAAGACTTAGAAAATCGATTAAAACCTTGCAACTCTACTTGTAAAAATTGTGCCATTTGTTGTTACAGATTACTAGTTAAGTACAACTTATTTTCTAATGCATACAGCTTATTAACTATAGCTTATAAATATCTGTTGACGCTACCAGTTACTCAAGTGCCCTGTGAGAGATAATAAATGGTAAGAAATTTAATTTAAAAAAGTGGCCTGAAATAAATTAATGTGGCCTGAAAATATCTGTTTGTCCGGTAAGAATTGTTGAGTCACTCCGCCCCTGATGGTAATTAACGTCAACTACGAAATTATACGGACTTCGGATAAACACTTAACCATAATATTTTATTGAGACGACACATTCGCGATCGAAATGATAGTGCATTCGTTTAAGGTCAATGTTGGGTCAAATGTTTGATGTACCTCCCACAACAACGAAAAATACATATACAGGTATTAGTATCATGTGGAATTCGATGACAATCGGTGGTGGTCAATGTGATTATCGTTCCACGTGTTTGTTCGAGTTACAGGTACGCGTTTTCCACTATATATTTGTTCTGCGCGATTTTAATTGCATGTGCATGTACTAGCAACTGCGGTAATGTTACGCCGACAGTGGAATTCTTATGGATTTTTCACTGGGTGACAAATCATTTTTTTTTTTTTATAACATGAAATGTAAAACAGTATGAAGGCAGCATTTCACGTTAACTCAGCATAATTATTAGAAATATATTTTTAATGCTAGTAGAAAAAGTAAATTCGATAATATGACAAAATATTGAACTATATACAAATTTATCGATCGTGCATTACCAAGTTATTTTTTTTTACACAACCTAAAAAAATAATGTTTTTTTGACAATCAATTGTGTTTCGTCCCGTTGTTTCAAAATACTAATAACTAGGCGACAAACAATTTTCACCGGGCGACATAATATGACATATTATGTGTCGCCTAGTTATTTAGGATAAAATATGCACTGACATTTGGGTTTCGCATTGAACTCTGTCTCAATGAAGACGCAATGTAACAAAACGTACGTGTATCGCGTAGAACTCGATGACTATCTGTGGTGTCGGTGCGATTTTTATTTCACGTGATTGTTCGAGTTACAGTCGCACGTGTGTTCCATTATATTTGTTCTGTCCGATTCGTAACATTGAATTTGTGTCTAGCGACCGCGATAATGTCATGCCATTTGGGTTACACATTGAGTTCTGCCTTGATTAAGGCGAAACGTAACAAAACGCACGTATATCGGGTGGAACTCGATGACTATCGATATTAAGAAAATACGATGTGATTATAATATCACGTGTTTGTTCGAGTTACAATAGCACGTGTGCCCTTAATATCTTTGTTCTGCGTAATGCGTGATACTGCATTCGTGTTTCAAGCAACCGCAGTGTTATGCCATTTGGGTTTCGCGTTCAATTCTGACTTAATTAATCTACTGACCAGCTACGTGTCCTCGATTTACCTAGTTCACTGTCTCATGACTATTACATGCCCAGCGCGTTAAAAATTTGCACCAAAAAATCGTCTAATTGAATTTATGAATCGCATAACTTACTTGTTTGCATTTAAAATGCGATGGAGTAAAATAATATTGCATTGATGCTCGATGGAAGCAAAATCAAAGATAAAAGCGGTGCTCTATCGAATCAACGAATGGTTACGGGATTCCGTTTGTACAATAGTGTTTGGTACAATGTAACATTAGAATTTATAGTGTCCATTATTAGTGTTGTAGTATTTAATAGTCAGTGATTATCATCAAAAGAAAATTCGACTTGTCATCACGAAACGAGTTCATCGCCACTCGGTTACCCATAATGCATAGTAATTCGTAACTGTGAATTTCCGCTAGTGATTAAAATGCGTAACGGTAAGTATTCTTTCTGAGACAAACGAACAAAATGTCAAATGTTTTCACAAATAACCCGTGCTTTCATAATGGTATTATATTTTTAATGGTTACTACGTGCATCTATTAGTAACAATTTAGACACTTGTAGACGCGTTTCTATTGTTGCTCGATAATTTCGATCTAGATGTTCAAATGTATGGTACGCTTATATTTTATACAAATACCGAAAAGTATAAACGTGGGTACTACGCGCGATACAAAACACTTTTCGAATGTTCGATTAATTAAATTGCATCAAACGACGGAGCTGATCAGTAATTTTACTCACTTTAATAGTAACAATACTATTGATGGGCTTGGCGAATAAGTCGATAGAATGCTAGGACGCACAGATGTTTGCCTTGATGATGACCCAAGGACCTTGGTCGGAGGTCTGCCGTATCTACCGTCATCGAGTAACTTCGTTAGTAAATAGTGGTCCCGTCTCGTTGTAATGTGTCATTAGACTGGCACCAAAATTGATGTCTGCATATAAAAGCGACCTCAAATGAAATGAGGTTCCTCATGGGGTGCAACGATTGTAATCGGATTCGGCCAGGATTTTTGGATTAGCTCTATAGCACGGCCTGGGAAACATAATTTCGAACTCAAAAAACATTATTTGCCTAGGTGCATTTGAATACTTTCGAATTTAATGTTATACTTTAAATAAATCAAGTTTATGCATATGTATAATATAATAGGCTTACATAAACAAGTTTCAAAACGACAAAATCTCCCGGATGCCGTTTTTTACAAATTGTTGGTATCAGAGTGTCATTTAAATGTTTATGTATTATTTTGTTTGACTGTACGAAACTATACAAATATACAATAATTGGTATTTAAAAATGAAAATATTTAAGATTGTATTTATATTTCATATTAAACTGATATAATAACCTACCTACCTATTAAGATGAATGTTACAGAATAAAAAAACGACTTGATTTAAATATATTTATACATTTCATTATAATTGAATTAGAACATATTATTATTACTAAAATAATTACTGACCAGTTATAATTGACTTCAAGTCAACAGAAACGTAGCAAACTAAGTACAGACTTATTATTGTTATTGACTGAACGTTTAAACTATTGAAGTTTTTAAATAAAGGTCTTATACATTTTTTAAACATTATTATTACCAAAAAACAATTTCACTCTCGCATTTTCTTGCACGTCCGTGTTTACCCATACCGACATTTTCTTTTGGTTAAATGTTCGAATAAACGTCGTACGATTGTTATATTGTACACATTTTTTGTTTTCAAATTTTCTATAGTTATTCTATTTATAAATATTATGACGAAATCATTGTTATTAATCGGCCTACCGTGACGTTAGATATGTTCAATCTTCAAACTACAAGTTATCTAACCCGTGTCGCATACCATTAATGACGTCATGTTACAGTGTGATATTTTTTTATTTTATTATAAGAATAAAAAAATAGAATAGACATATTGAATTAAAAACAAAAAAAATCTAAGTGGTCTTATTTAACAGCGGCCTAATGGAACACGCCCTGGTGTCCCGATGCCCTAGTCCAACCCTGGATTTGACAGTTAAATATTGTTACCAAAAGCCCGTAAAAGGTGTGTGTCTGACGTGACGGTTGAAAATGATTACAGCTCCGTCGGCGTTAAACATGTCTTTATTTTGCAGACTTGATTGCATGTGTGTACACAGACGAACTTGCTGTAACAGATAATGATGTGTGTACCCGATGGAGCGATGACTAAAGCGTCTGCAACGCCTCCACGGCGTGCAAGGAATTATAATTATAATTTCAGTTATAGTTGTAACGTAACCGTATAGACCGAGACAGGGTTGGACGGATAATATGAGTGTGGAGTTTTTTTCTATCTCTCATATAGCGTCATTGGTGAAAACATACGTAAACTTATAAAAATACCAACTAAACAACTTAATAACAAATATCTATTATAGTGACTAATAACTGAAATAAGCAATATAAGTTAATTATATAAAAATTTAAATCTATAATATATATGTATACAAAATACAGCCAATCTTGTACTGCGTGGTTAAAATCGATTAACCACCGTGCCGGTTTTCTGGATGTTTACTGGTGCGATTATCGTTTCCGAAACTCCACGAATCACGCAGTGATGTTTATGGTCGAAATTAATGATATTAAGCTCGACGGACGATTGGCGTTATACGCATTGGCGCAAATAGGGGGAAAGGGGGGGGACTTAGTTCCCCCAGATTTCGATCAAGTCCCCCCAGTTCAAAATCTAGTAATAAGTACTAATTTTTTTATTTTGTAGTACTAAATTTTTTAAAAAACAACCAAATTACAAAATACAATTATTATTATGATAGTTTTTTTTATAAATCTTTATAAAAATACAAATCTTAGTGCATGCCTCGTATAGATATATAATATGCTATATGGTGCCTCGTGGTCAAACTGATAATTGATAATAGATAAATAATTTATATGTGATGAACCACGGTCTTAGATTATTAATTGTGATAAACTATGAGGGTCTGTCGTCAGCTGTATCAAGGTTTATAGATAATACTATTATCTATATCTGTATTATCTTTAGCCGTGGTCTGTGTTGCTGTTGACCTCCACCACAGCTATAGATAGGTTAACCTCCACACTGTCGACGATTTACGCTCCAATTTTTGAACAAGCACTTTGTTATCATTAATAATTATTATTTGTTACCAGTTGGTAGTTACTACGGACTAAGATAGTACCTAACTAGTAAGATATATGTTTATTACCTACTTGTTAGGTTATATTTTAATATTTTTTGGTATAATAGAATCTCTATTATGCCTCTATGAAGTGTCATGGTCTAATTGGTCTATAAGTCTATGACTTTTATTCTTTGATTTTATAAAAGTATTTTCCCTTATTGGCGTATTGCAGTCGCCCGCGCCAGTCCGTATGCAGCGTTGCTGTATGTTTGCAATATTTATATTGGCCGTTGTACAATTCATGTTTCATGTATAACTTATTTCAGTTTTTAACCCACGTGATTTTTTTAATTCAATGCTCAGTCGTTCAGTGTATCTTTTACTAAATAGCCATGAATAAGTCAACTATGGATCAGACTAGGTTCTCAACTCTATCTATTCTACATATTGAGAGAGATTTATCTAATAATATAAATACAGAAGATATTTTAAATGTATTTGCCGAAAAAGAATGGAGAATTTTTTCAAAATAAATATATTCAAAAAATGTAATACTTTGTATTTTTATATAATATCCGTAACAATAGTTGCTCAGTGGGTGGGGGGATTTATAGAGAGCGTTTCCCTCCAAAATGTGTATCACTTATATTATGGCCTTTGGGGAGAGGGGCTTGAGTCCTCCCAAAAAATTTAGTCAATTTGCGCCTATGGTTATACGACGGTTATGTAGTTTTATTGTGACCTTGTCCAAGGAAACCATTGTGCGTAACGATCAGCTGGATAAACACCGCGATATTTAGATTACTCGTAATTGGTCCAAGGTTACCGAAACAAATTGCTACACTAACGAAAATACAACGTACATGCTAATTATGGAAAAAAAAAGTGGTAAAATGTATTGTTAAACATAATATATATGTATTTGATAATATCTTATATTGTTTGAGTTTAAATTTATTTGATTTATATAAAATCAGTAACATTAGCCTAAATACTTGGGAATAATTTATGAAACGTTAATATATTTATATTCAGACGGTTTTTTGTAAAAGACTTGTAAAAACTTGTAAAAAAGTAGATATGTGGTATTGTCATTAGTACAGCGAAATGTTACAATTGCATTATGTTTATATTATGTTATTGCCGTGGGAAATCTCTGAAATGTTGGATGGATCAAGACCGTGGTGCATACACGTATGGTACACGCAGTTCCAGGACATGTTGTAGTGAGCCGGTCTGCAAGAGGACGACACCGTATACGAATAAATACTTGAACGTTTCACGTCTATGATGTTGTAATGATGTAAAAGGTGTTTAAATGACAAAACACTATGATTAAATGTTAAACCAATAAATATAATAAATTAATAAATAAATCTATATATATAAAACTGAAACAAGCAAAAGAGGAAATCTTTGTCACGGTTTGGCTTCGAAACTTCTTATCTAATTGTCATGCAGTTTTTTTTAAATGAAAGAGGATATCACAGAGAAGGTTTTAGGCATAAATATAGTCCGATAATGTTAGTCAATAATTAGTTATCTATCTATCTATCTATATATATATATAAATCAATGTCTGTAAGTTGTGCGTTAATAACTCCAGAACTATTGCACCGATCGTCCTGAAATTTTGTACAGTGCTTGCTCACATGCCTCCAAAAGTTATAGGCATATTTATATCAAAATAATTGATAGCCTACTCCCCCACCTACACCCCCACATATAATATAAAAATGAATCGCAAAATGTGTTAATAAGAGCATAACTCAAAAACGCCTGGACCAATTTGTCCAATTTTTTTTTTTTTTTAATGTTTGTTGAAGTCCAGGGATGGTTTTTACAGCGAGTAAAATTCGAATAATTGCTGGATGATATAATATTGATTGTCTCCATGGCAATGTAATCACTGATCAAGAACATCATCTATGGTGGTCAATTATTTGAGAGCTCTCTGTTAATGAACGATTAAAACTCTAATGATTTGGTAGATGAGCAATTTACAATGCCATTACATTTCTTATTCATTATTCGTGTATGTATATTATTTAAAGACGTACATTTTTACTAAAAATGTTAAAAATTGAAACATCAACAAACTGTCCATGTCGTAAGTGTTGTTTTTCTTGGATTTTATGTTACCTAATCTACTGAGTTTGCTTTTGTCAACTGATACACGAATTAAATTCGTATATCGTGTTTTTTGCAGAGTGTTAAGTTACCTATGATCACTAATTATTGCATGTGACACAATAATTTATATTTATATAAATATATATATTTATATTTATATATATATATATATGCCTCCAATACGACAAAGCAGTTTAGGTAGAAAAACCCGAAATGTTACAAACCAAGGTAATTACCGATCTAACCAAAGTGCACAAGAACGTGACGACCGAAATGAACGTGAAAGAATTATATTAATTTCTATTAATTTCTATTGATTATATTAATTATATTATTTTCTTTCCTTATATATATTAATCCACCGTATTATGTCAAACTTGGTATAACTTTGATACTTTATTAGAGTTAAATCATACACTTAAGTACAAACAGCACTAGGACCACAATCTACCACAGGTAGATTGCCTACCTGATAATATACTGCTGCGAATTAGAATTTTTATTCCGGGCAACAGAAAACTAAAGATAAATCTAAAACATCGTCCACCGATTATTAAATAACAAATTGAACAAAGTTGTACGTTAATAACTCCAGAACTACTGCACCGAAAAAGCTAATGAATAACGTAATTTAGGCAACAATCATAAAGGGAAAATACAAAGGAGAAGATGTCTTGATCCCGCGTATACCGATGACTCCAACAGATTCACCATTCGATTTTAAACGTCTACAATTTCCCGTACGTCTGGCCTTTACGATGACCATAAATAAATCGCAAGGCCAGTCGTTGGAAGTTTGCGGAATCAACTTAGAGTTTCCCTGTTTCTCGCATGGACAATTATACGTCGCGTGTTCGCGCGTCGGAAAACCGTCATCTTTGTTTATTTACTCACCACAAATCAAAACAAAAAATATAGTTTATCAGAAAGCTTTAAATTGATTAACAGACTGTATCATAATTGTGTGTGCCTATTAGTATCAATTGAAACCTTATTGTTGTGACGTGACTATTTTCAAGCAAAATCATGTGTAATAAATAAAACCTCATTCACATCGAGCATTTTTTTTTTTAAAAAATTACGGATTCCTTTTGTTTGTTTTAAGTTTTTTTATATGTAAGTTTAGCTTTTTTCTTTATCGAATGAGGCAATACGAAGTCGAAATAATCCCAGTTTTCACCTGAGGTAACTTTTGCCCGGGCAATGCTGGGTGGGACACCTAGTATAAAATATATAAAAATGTTATGACTACTAACTTAATATGTAGTCAATACAAATTAAATAATAATAAAGTTAATAAAATTATTAGAATGATTATTTTTTATAATTATTAGAATAAAAATGTATTTGAATAATTTTCGAACATAATGCTAAATAATAATAATTCGAAATTTTAAGAGGACGTCATACCCACATGACGTGTTATCTCTTTCTTACGAACGTAAGACATTGCAAATTTGCGTTTAGCAGATTCAATTTTATGCTGTTAGCTTTAATATTAGAGTCAATTTACCTATTATCATAATTAAAGGTAATAATATTATCTAGTGCATTTCAGAGGATTTTATTTATATCTTAATTCTTAAGTGAGTTATTGTTATGTAAAATATTAAAACTTTAAAATTCTCGCAACTCGCTTAAAAATTAAAATATCAATAAAAGCATATGAGGTTTAATTCGAATTCTTCACTTTCTAGTTTCTTCTTTTCGAGTAGATAGTTCTATATTCGTTTCATTTATAGTATTTTTCTATTTATTCTAAATAAAAGAAGATATACAACCTTGAACTTAAAATTTAATGCCTTGTCAACTATTGTTTGTTAATATGTAAATATTTTAATTACCAAAATGTCAACCATATAACTACGATAAAATTACTGAAAATTAATTAAATAACTATGTTTGCATATTAGTCAAGAAATTTTTTAATTTAATAATCATAATTAACAAATATTAGAATAATTGTAAAATAATTATTCAAATAAAATGTCATAACAATAGAATTGTATTTAATTGCTACCAATGCTACCCCTGAAAAAAATGTACAACTGAAATATATAATGTAGTATTAGATACGATGATAAATAGCATGACTACTAGATTTATAAATAATAATTCTTTATATTTTGATCTATCACTTTTATCTCCACACAATTTCCCTCTCGATGATGTGCCTGAAAATGCGTTTTTAACATTGGCTAAAAAATTAAAACCATTTTTAAAACGTGATGATGGAGATAATCTTAAAGTAATAAGAAATGAACTCTCAGATGAACTATTGAATTTCAGCAAATCGTGGAAGTATTTGAAAAACTCTCTAGAAGATGAATATCATGTCCATAGTTTATCATATGATATGAATGATGAAGATGAAAATCAAGAAGAGGAAGACTTAGAAAATCAAATAAAACCTTGAAACTCTACTTGTAAAAATTGTGCCATTTGTTGTTACAGATTACTAGTTAAGTACAACTAATTTTCTAATACATACAGCTTATAAACTATAGCTTATAAATATCTGTTGACGCTACCAGTTACTCAAGTGCCCTGTGAGAGATAATAAATTGTAAGAAATTAAATTTAAAAAAGTGGCCTGAAAATATCTGTTTGTCCGGTAAGAATTGTTGAGCCACTCCGCCCCTGCAATAAGCCGAGTAAATAAATTAACACTTAATCATTTTACTATTCTGAATACATGGGTAAATGGATACCATTTTTATAGGTAGAAATTTAGGACAAGAGTAAGGTTGATAGGGATTCCGATGGATGTGAACAATGAAGCTCGCCTCTATGATATCGAAATACACCCTTCTCCGTGGGAATTGCATATCAATAGGAATAAGTGCCGATATTCGTTTCCATGGCGGCTTGTCACATTAATATCCAGTGGCGACATGAACAGAGTTAATTTTATGCAGCTGCGTTACGAAAAAAAATGGTGGATGAGTGGGTGTTGAAAGTTTACGTTTGTATTTGAGTAGAAATTAGGTACTTGTTTTAACGTAATCGATTGAATATAAATTAAATTCACAAAAATACTGCAAAAGTCCCAATAAAATAGGTTTTGAAAAGTGTCGACTGCGTCATTGAAATAATAAGTTCACGCCACCACTGTTAATATCCATACACGTATAATACTAGCAGATGCCCGCCCCCCAGATGGTTTACTACAATGTTCAAGCGTGAATCCAGACATATTTTTATATCTGTCTACGGATCCACGGTGTATTCGCATAACATAATGTCATACAAGTCTTAGATCACAAATAGACTGTGCAGTAACTATGGAAAATGTAATATAGCATATAGAATTTAATTGTTGTTCCTTATTTCTGACATAATGATTAAACTTGAATTGAAGTATAGAAGTATTTTGATGTATATCCCTAGAGATATAACATTATTTCAACGGTACAATAAAATACATGCTACGATCAATGCCAATGCCAGATCGATATTTTGGAGAAAAAAGAGAATTAAATTTAATACGAGTATAATATTGCATATGTATAGTAAGACAGTATGATTGTATAAATTATTGATTTTTGAATTGCGATGTAAAAAATGGAATATCATTTTGTCGTCCGTATCAGGAAAATTATCAAATATATAATTTTAATTACTTCTTGCAATATTTTAATCAGTCATGAATCATGTTTGATATTTGTGCTGTTGCATAATTTATACTTGATGTACGTGAATACAACGCAATTGGTAAAAATGTAACTCATCCATCTACTGAGATAAATCACTCATTGATGAGTGATTAATGTTGAACTCTTATATTAGTCGAATAACAACCAATGTCTAATTATAAAATAGTAATACTATGCTTTGTACTTACCTATATTATTGCATAATCAAAATTTAAAGTTAATAAAATAAATTTATAATCGTATTTCGTAAGCATATAAATAATTGAGATAAATCTCTTAAAGAAATATCCGATTTCTGCGTTTTTATTTATGGTTTCTCTGTAACAGTTGGTGACCATAGTAAAATTATTCAAAAGAAAAAAATTACTATAATTATGTTAGTTAGTTTTCAGAATAATACGCAATTGAGAATATTTAAAAAGAATAGGAATCGTTAATTGAATGTCTTAGAAATCCGTCCAGATTTTTAATATAACTAGAAATAATTGTTATTTTACACGTATTCAAATGTTTATCTTTCAAGGGAGTAAATTTAGTGAATTGGAAATAAATAACTAATACGTAGTACTAAATAATAATTATTGCTTAACATATAAAATAGCTCGTATCATAGTTTTCCTGAGTATAAATTTAATGTAAACATCTAATTTATATTGAATATAAATAATATTTATTACGTATTAATATTAAACAAAATAGTGTAAACTCTTAAAGTAAACTATCAAAATTATTTATAATAATAATAATTATGGAAATTAAAAATAAAAATTATAATAACTTAATTCATCTTTAGGTCAGTCTTCAATGACTATTCATAAATATTTATACCAGGGATGGAAAACTCAAAATAACTAATGGGTCAATTTATAGAACTTTAAAATCTGGCGATCTTAGCTATGCTAATATTAAGTAATTTAACATCGATTATTGGAGACAAACCATCGGTTATAAAGGACATACTATTTTACCCAAACTTTCTTATAGAAACTGTACATTTTTAATATCTATATCTCTATCAGATTTTATATAATCGCTTTATGTTTAAATAATAACAATTACCTGTTTATAATTATTTTTCGACATCGTATCGATCGCGCATCGCACAGATTTGTTAAACATGTACAATGTATCTATAACCAAACTAACCTAACCCACATACCAACCGGACCCATTACCAAGGGCGGAACTAGGAGGAGGAAGACGGGGATTCATCCCCGGGCGTAAAATTTTAGAGGGTGTAATTTTTTTATTATATGTATACAGTAAATATATATTTTTCTTTCATAACGATAATGTGTTTAAGACACAATAAGTATGATTGTATGCTAATTATAAGAAAAAATTATACGAATGGGTATTTGATACTTTGTTTATGACAAGGCGTATTTTAACATTTTTCCCGGGCGTAAAATTCCTAGTTCCGCTTCTGCCCATTACACATGATATATTGTACGTACGCGTTTCCATACATACATGACTAAATGTCATCGTGAGAATGGCAATAATTACATTGTCGTGTTTTCGGCGATGGTGGTGATGTATCAGTTGAATCAAACTTGTATCCGTCGAAACGAAGAACGATTGCGTAACCTTGGCGCATTGTTCAAATACGCGGGAACGTGTTTGCGCGTCATTTTGTAACAATATTATTAGCTGCACAAGTTCGTCGATGTACTTTTAACATCAAAACAATACGACCGTGGCGCGTGTTATGGTAATCGCGATCCGAACGTGTGATCGAGATTCGCGAACACCTTCATTAGTATAATATGCGTAATTATTCCAAAGCGAAATTTTTCGAACTCGACGACGGTGGCCGCACGCTCACTCGTACCCGTGGTACATCGTATTCAACCGAACGCGGATCGTCGTTTTGCATACTTTTCAAATCGATATATATTAATTGTAATTTACATACACGCTACCGCGTGAAAAGGTAAACGTGATTCCCGTGCGGCCACGTATACGTACATGTGCGCGCACCGCGATGGCCAGGACTCAGGACGGACAGGACTCAGCGTACGTGAACCGTTTCGTATCTAAAAAAAAAAAAACGTCGTTCGCGCGCGTCTTACGTCAGCTCCACTTATAAATATTTTAGATTCTGAACGGAGTGAAGAATGTATTGATTTTACAATGATGTGTGTTTTTTTTTTTTTTTTTTTTTTTTTTTTTGTGTCTGTCGACACGTTTTGGGGCAGTAAAAATGCTTCGATTGCCTTATGTAGCAACTTTTCTGAAAGGAAAGTGAATCTATTTGGTACTTTGGGGGGTCAAAAGTTAAAAATTTCCAATATTTTTTAAATGCGACGGGAAAAACCATAAAAAAATTTGGGAAAAACGGGAGTTTTTACGCAAAACCAGTTTTTGACATAATCAAATTTTTTATTTTGCTATAACTCAAAAACTAATCGATGTAAATACTTGAAATTTTCACCAACTGTTTAGATAAGCGTTCTCTATACACCATTAAATTTTCAAAGTATTTTGATTTTTATTAAGCTATTTATAGACAATTGAAATTTTCAATATTTTTAAGTATTTTTTTTTTAAATAACGATAAAATTTTTTTGGCTGCCTAGAAAATCATGAAAATTTAATACAAGGTTTCTTATAAGTTGTTCCTTAACTGATAAAAAAAAATCTAAAATCGTAAGTCACAATTTTTTTTTATAAGTGCTCAAAGTTACAATTTATACGAAATATGTAAAAATCACGATAATTTGCAAGTTTTTTTGTAGTTAAAAATTCATAAAATTTTTTCTGTTCATACTTAAGGTTCAAAATTTTAACACGAGGTTATGTATAAGCTACTCTTCAAAAATCTTTAAAAAAATTTCTACCGGAATTAGAGGAAAAAATTTTATGACTGTTTGAAATTTAAATATTTACGAAATTGCATAAAATAGCGATTTATTCTCAAACGATTTTAAATATTTTTTATAATTCAAAAAGTATAAGTCGCAGATTTTTGAAATTTCTACCAGCTTTTAAGATTGGTATTTCCTTTATGTCATATTTTTTTCAAAATATTATATTGATTTTTAAGCCACTTATAGGCATTTAAAATATTCGATTTTTTTACATTTTTTTTTTATAATCGGTGATAAAAAAAATTTGGCTCGTACAAAATACTTGAAAATTTAATAGAAGATTCCACAGAAGTAGTTCTTAAAGTCATTCAAAAATTATTAAAATCCATAGGCACAATTTTTTTTTATAAGCGTTTGAACAGCGAATATTGACAAAAAATTACATGTAAAATATAATATAATGTAGAATGTTCTAGACTGACAAATGATATCGGTTTTTTTAAAATGCCCTAACTCAAAAACGAAAAACCGCAACAACTTGAAATTATCATTAAATCTTTATATTGACGTTTTCTATACATGGTTAAAATTTCAAAGTATTTTGACATATTTTGACTTATTTATAGACAATTTAAATTTTCGGTTTTTCTAAATTTTTCGTTTAAAAATAAAATATATAATATTTATAAATAACATTGTATTATATTCTAGACTAACATATGAACTCCGTTCAGAATCGTTATTCGTATACAATGATATCTATCATTGCATTCAAATTTAACAAATCCATTATAATAATGACCTATCCTATAAGCGAGGTGCACTCCACCCCTAACTGTACAGCAGAGCGAGGCCCATCCGGTTTTTTTTATTAAAATGTAACCAGCCGATATCGCGCAAGCACCGTGAGCTCATACAACTTGCAAAATAAATATGTAGCCGACCATCCACCAACGACGTACGTACGCGTTCAATTGCACGGTGTAATACGATATTTATTTTAGATTCTGAACGGAGTGATGGAATCTATTGGTTTTACAATGATGTGTTTTTTTTTTTTTATTTATTTTTTTTTTTGTGTGTCTGACGAAGCCTTTTTTGGCAGTAAAAAGGCTTCGATTTGCTTAAACAGCAACTTTTCTGAAAGGAAAATGAATGTAGATGGTACTTTGGCTAGTCAAAAATCCAACTTTTCAATACTTTTTAAAAAAATCGAAAAAAACGATAAAAAATTACGAAAACACGGGAAATTTTACGCAAAATCACGTTTTTACAAATTACATTTTTTTTAAATGCTCTAACTCAAAAACCAAAAATCGCAACAACTTGAAATATTCACCAAATCTTTATATTGGCGTTCTCTATACATGGTTAAGTTTTCAAAGTATTTTGACAAATTTTGACTTATTTATAGACAATTAAAATTTTTATTTTTAAAAATCTATAAAATTTAATTGGTTGACCGAAAACTCTTAAAAATGTAATACAAGGTTTATAATATGTTAAACTTAACGTAACTAAAAAATATCGGTGATCGGTTTACTCAAATTTTTTTTTATAAGCCCTTAATGCTTAAATTTGTATAAAATGTGTAAAAATCACGATAATTCGCAAGTTATTTTGTAGATAAAAATTCATAAAATTTTTTCTGTTCATACTTAAGGTTCAAAATTTTAACACTAGGTTATCTATAAGCTACTCTTCAAAAATCTTTAAAAAAATTTCTACCGGACTTAGATGAAAAAATTTTATGACTGTTTGAAATTTAAATATTTACGAAATTGCATAAAATAGCGATTTATTCTCAAACGATTTTAAATATTTGTTATAATTCAAAACGTATAAGTCGCAGATTTTTTAAATTTTTACCACCTGTTATATATGGCAGGTTTAATTTAAAATATTCTAACTTTTACAACAAAAAAAGACATTCATAATTTATATTTAGCACTGGTATGTATCAAATATAGTTGATAGAATGTAGGCATGATTTTTTATAAAAACATTACTTATTAATTTGATTATCCTTATTTATATTTACAACATTGAACAATTTTAAATGTTCTTATATTTAGATTCTGAACGGAGTGATGGAATCTATTGGTTTTACAATGATGTGTGTTTGGCTTCTACAAAATACTTGAAAATTTAATAGAAGATTCCACAGAAGTAGTTCTTAATGTCATTCAAAAATTATTAAAATCCATAGGCACAATTTTTTTTTATAAGCGTTTGAACAGCGAATATTGACATAAAATTAAATGTAAAATATAATATAATGTATAATATTCTAGACTGACAAACTATGTCGCTGTATGCAACTGCCAACCCATCCTAATTGAAAAATATATTTATCGTTTCAAAATAAAATATACTTTTTACAATATTTATAAATAACAATGTAGGTATTATATCCTAGACAAACATATTAACTCCGTTCAGAATCGTTATTCGTATACAATGATATCTATCATTGCATTCAAATTTAACAAATCCATTATAATGACCTATCCTATGAAGAGTCGCACTCCACCCCCAAGTGAACAGCAGAGCGAGGCCCAACCGGTTCTTTTTTTTATTAAAAACTTTTACACGTTTACGAACGATCGACGCCGCGTAATCCGAACGCAATTACCAGACGCACGAGATTGTCCGGGAACGAATAACAATAACGATAATAGTTATTGTCATACGCACTATGACCGTCCATGTCACAATATCACGTCTTAAACGTGCGCTATATTATTTTAATGACACGCTTTATGTTACTTTCATTCGGCGGGGTTTGTTCATAAATTATTTACAACTCTGTAAGAATTTTACCTTATACAATCTTATGTAAACCAATATATTATACGAAATAACGAATTCGAATCGACAAACACTGAGTACGTTACGAGACGACAACGAAATCGTCGTCTATTATTGTATTTAACAAACGATGTATCTATAAATATATATTACAAAACTAGTATATTATATAATATGTGTTTCACGACGATCCTCATAACTATGAATTTGATTTTTGAACTTCTATGAATAGAAAAATCCGAGACGTGTTCAAGAATTTTCAATCGATGGGTAGAGTGGTGTATTATTTTCTCGGTAGGTCAATAGAGCACTAAAATCGAGTAATCACAACGAAAATGAAAGTACACAAAAATAGTTTCGACTATTTTTTTTTTTATTCTAATGTGAAAATATTAATAACTATTAGCAAGATATAATATAGTATCCACAATAATATTGCAGATGCACCAATTATATTTCAATTTTTACTCATGTTTTCATTCTAGTCCCGTTCAATTCTGTATTCGTTTTGGCTAGAAACACACCACTGTCAATAAACTATAACATTTTTCACTTAAAAAATTTGCTTCATATTTTGAAGACGTTCTTCGTATATTACGATTGACCCCCATTGATCTAACCACCTGTAATAAAATGAGAATTTATAATAATTATAAATTGTCATTCTATAGTTATTATAGAAAAAAGTTCAAAAGTTTTTGTCCCTTACGAGAAAATATTCCACTGATATGATCAAAAAATCACGATTTGACGTTATAGAATTAAAGTTTGGTTCAATAGCACTTCATTCAAACAAATAACAATTAATAATTATTTTTGGTTTATATTTTTTGTATACATCCTACGATTACTTAAATCTATTTATACTATAGTATATATTGTTAACGTAAGTATTTGTAATTGAAGATTTTGTTTTTTTATAATCTTTATATTGAGTCCTATTAAAGCACCAAGGTTCTACCGCATGCTATATACGTTTGTATAATATATTATTTGTTGTAGAGCGTCTGTACAAATGTTTTTGTAAGACTTATTATTTTTTTTTTTACACGTCATGTTTAAATAAAAATTCAATAATAGTAAATTCAAGGCTGAAATTTAATAAAAAAAAAGTGTAAACGGCAGCGGAAATATTAAGTTTTGAATCATACATATATCATACTTAACACTATTTATAATGAAGTGCAAACAGCAAATAAACATCTGTAATGGTAATATTCTGTAATAAAAATAAGGATAAGGAAAAAATAAAGATACTAAAATGATAAAATTAATTCAGACGAGGCTGAATTGAAATAATATTGTAATGATTAATCTAGCCAATAGTAAAGGTAAATATTGTACCTTAATGCTGATCCTGATATTAGCATGTATTACAAATTTACTAAAATATCAATAGTTCTCTACAATTTAAAGACAAACTAATAAAAGTATTGTGACAACACATAAAATCATAAAATAGTTAAACTGCTTTCATATAAAATATTACATTATAATATTATTTATTGTAGACTAGAAAAATCATTCTTTGAATTGTCGTAAAAAAAAATAAAATAAATAATTATGTTGAAACAATAGAAACACAATGCTCGAGAAGTTTATAAAAAATTAGCAAAAGACTCTTCCATGTCTATTCCTCTGTGACTTGAATTAAAATCTATAAATGCCACAAAAGTTAAACAATATTCGTAAAACATGTGTTATGTAAGATAATCTAATTTTTATATTTATTTATTCAATAATTTATGGTTATTTTTGTATTTATTCCTGTGTATATATTAAATAAATTATTAAATTACCCAGAATAAATCATATTTATTTATTTATATTGAAAATTAATAACCTAGACAAATTGATAACAGTGCTTAACCATTGCATTGTAGAAGAATAATTTAAAGAAAAACTCATGATTGCAATTAAATATGATTCATTTTTTCCACAAAAATTAGAAAAACTACTCATATATGAGTATAATACTAAAACAATAATTTACTTAAGTAATTATGGTATATTATGTTCTTATAATTAGTAATTTTAATATTTTTAGTAATAGTTCATAGTTATAGTTTGTGTTGAGCATTATATAGATAAATTATCTAATGAAATTATTTAGATAAATTTTTGAGTTATCTAATGTGATTCATCTAGATAAATAAAAACGAGTATATTTATTCAAAAGATTTAAAAATTTAACTTGAAAGTTAAAAACTAATAAAATATTAAAATTAATGAAGAATTTATAAATATTATTAATTTATTAACTTTATAATAAATCACTATTGTTTTAAAAGTTGTGTTACTGTAATATATATTTTTAGTTTAAATTTAGTTATAATTTAAATTTTGCCTAAAAATATTATTTTTAAGAATTTATTACATATTTAATAAATACTATTAAATTTATACTTACTAGTGACACTTATAATATTTGATTCCTAAGAAAGAGAATTAAATAATATAGGTAATGGTCAAATTAACTTTTAAATATTTCAACCATAAAATGTAGGTATGTATAAGGTATAATACTGATTACGGAGTAATATTTAATATTACTCTCTTATCAGTACTATATAAACTGTAATAAATTGTTTTTATAAAATTATAATTTACCAACAAAGAATGTATTTTTTTTAAAACTAAATATGTACTTATTATTTATTTCCCATGTACTTATAAATATACATAATATAAATATGTTTTGTCTATTATTTATATTGAAAGTACCTATTAGATTAAAGTTTAGTTAATTTTAATTGAATTAAGTGTACATTTATAAAAAAAAGTGCAGATTAATTAATAAAATAAAATAAATGTTATCTTTTTTTATCCAGATAAATAATGTTTTATCTTTTATCTTTATCTAGATAATTTAGATTTTAACTATTTTTTATTTTTATCTAGAAATATTTTTAGTTATCTTTCTGCAACACTGGTTATAGTTAGTTATAATGATTACGATCAAGGATTCGTATAGCTCCAGGGTGATGACATTGATACAAAATGAAAAGCAATAAATTATTTAATTGTGTATGCAGAGTAGATCGCGAAAACTTTGTCATCCTCTACTCCAGTTATATTTAATGATTTTGGTATGATTTTTATGTTTTAATGATTACGATTGAGACGTATTTATGAATACATTTTATGGTTTATAATATATGCATGTGATTCCATTGCTGAGTGTACTTCGATTTAATACATTTATCACAACCTACAAGTGATTAATATTTTTAAGTAACAGATCACCAAGTTCTTTACGTATACATGTACATAAATTGATAGAAAATACGAAAATGATATTTAGAATAAACAGTGTATGAGATTTTTCAAATTGCGAGTTTTGTATACATAAAATACTCGTTCTGGTTAAAGAGGTAGTTAAAAATAATAGACGTTTAATATCGTTTATAATTATTCGTTATTTTACGTTTATATGGTGAAAAAATTTAGTTCTTGAAGGAATAATACTGTGAAATTAAGTACGTTTACTATACAAGTATACTATACAGAATAAAGATAAATCAAATTAAATATTTTCGTTTTAAAATGCTTATTTTAGAATTTTGTAAACATTGCGTATTCGTTCTAACAAAACAATGTATTTAGTAGTATCTAAATTTACTAATTACGTTTACTCAAACAATCTTAATATTTGGGGTTATTATCTAATTGCATATCTTACATTAATATTTGGTTTTTCTTTTGCTTTCCTATTATGTTTTAACAACTCGAGTGTTGAACTCGAGACATGCAGTTGATTGTTTGGCACAATAAACGGATTCCAACGCCTGACAATAACAATTCGGTAGCAACGGCAGTGACACCGGGAAGCACAGCGGTGATCTACTGCAGGCTACACGCAGGTGAACATCATGGAGAGCGTTCGACAATGAGTGCCCGACAGAAGTTGCAATGGAATTCTTCAAATGAAATTACAACTTAACGAACAATTACAACATAATATTGTATTGTACCTAATCTTATGCAATATGAAATATATATATATATATATATATATATATATATATATATATATATATATATATATATATATATATATACACATATGTTAATGTAAAATATTGAACGTGCATAAAACATTATATCGAAGTTTTAATTTACAATCTTGAACAGTGTGATACCTAGAGTTTATGTTTAATTACACATTTATTCGCTATCGAACGTCGAACGTTTGTAGAACAGATTATAAATATTATAGAGGCGGGTCGATGACCTCAGATTAATTGATTCGAGTTCGTAACTAAAAGATTCGAAAAATAATTTCTTATATTATCATTTCACGTCGATAAAATACGAGTTAAAATAGAGTTATACCATTGATTATACATATATGTATAATCAATGGTTATACTACGTATTCGTGGGCGAACAGATTAAAGATTTGAAAGTTTTCATTTTATTCAATTGAAAGTTCCAATACGTATTCTCTTTTCTTAACGTATCACGTTTTCAGGCCAATGCAAAGCTGTACTCCTTAGTTATACATACAAAATTTAATTTTTTATACGGTATACATAGATTAACTCAGTAAATCAATCTAACTGTAATCAATTATAAGTAATAAAAATGTACAATTTTGCACAGGTTTTATGATAGAGATAAGCATGCCTAACATTTTAAAAACGATACAACAAAATCGAATTCCATGGCACCAATTAATCTTATCTTTTTGAAAACTAGATATTTTATCGAGTTCTAACACAGTAATCCGAAGTTCTGCGTTTAACGTGTTAATGGATATTTTACATTATTGCACGTACTCTCACATTTTTATCACAGCTCGTGGTATTGATTTATTTGTCGAAAAAAAAAAGAAAAGAAAAGAAAAATAATGAAAAATAATGTTTTATTTACAAAACATTTCTTCGATACCACGCAGTAATTGATATTTTTCTCATTTTTGAGGTTTGAATAAAACTATCGCGTACAGGATTGGTTCAGTCAAGTCAAGATTAGCGAGGTTCACGGGGGTTAGGCACTCAAATATTTTCCAAGTCCCATTCCGAGAAGAAAAATAACTGGAGTATGGTTTGAATTGAATCGGGGGAAAAAAAAAATCAAAAAATTCAAGCCTTCCATTGATTTGATTCAACATTGTTGGTCCATATTTTTGCTACGTAAAACAGAAGCGGACGTGCGAGTTGAAGTCTCACCACGTTTTCAATAAATTCGAGTCTATTGTGCCCGTATTTATCACATGGTCTTCCACAATCGTATTCCGTCGAAAGCGTCGGGTGAGCGTGGTGGCAGCGGTTACATTGCATTTCTTCCGCGACGCCGTGCACCGCACAACGCAATGCAGTTCTCTGTCGACGTCGAATGCATCCCGGCAACGCACCGTCGCCGTAAACGTTGATGCAATGCAAGCGTTACGAATGTGAAACGAAAACGAATGGGTGACATTGTCACATATTATGTACATATTATTTACTACGAACGCGAACGCTTTTGCGCGTAACTCGCGGAACAAATTCAAACGGAACCAGGTCAACGACTACATAAATTTAACACCAAATTATAATAGCGAAAAAAAATGTGTGCACTTACGACTGGGTCGTGATGGTCGTATCGTAATTTTATTTAAATGCTCTATCTCGGCAGCTTTCTCGCGAAGAAGCGTTATACGATGATTCGCGTACGAAGCGTACACTCAGGGCCCGATTGTGATCACGGCTATTACGTTTGGCGAAGCTCTTTTATCCAAAACAATTTCATTTTATTTATTTATTTATTATTATTTTTTTTTTAATCCAGATTTAGTGATTTGTTATAAATATTATTTAAAATAAGTGCAGTATATATGTAAATCGCAAATGGTCACAATCAATCGATAAAACAGTACTTTACATTTGTTATAACAACGATTTATTATAAAACACATTGTGGCCCCTTTCAACATGCAGCTTTTGGCTATAGTTTTCCACTCGACCCCCTCGATCAAGTATTCCGTGAATACTATATATATGTATATCGATATACGGTTAGCTGTTTACAGCATTTATTCCCACACGCAACACCGTACCACGTATGTTGCGTGACATTTGAAAACCTCAGTTATTTCGAAATTCATCCAGTGGGTAAATTATAATTTAACCGCGGAAAAAACAATTTATATCCTCTCATTATTTAACGGTCCGCCTGCGTTGTTTGACTCGGAAAACACGGTGCGTCGCGAGTACCAACGCATCATTTCACTGGAGGCCTATTCCGGCGGACCACGACAGTGTTTGCGGACCCTCAGGTTCACGTCTCGTCCCGCGAACGCCAGTACGTGATTATCAATAACAGCCTGCACAACAACACGGTGACAATCCGTCGATACTATTATCATTTGACTTGCATTCGGCATCACCGATCTAGGTTATATTTTGTGTTTACGCACCGACAAATTTATTTAAATAATGCTCACTAGCCGGTCGAGCGTGATCCAGATCGTTGACGGTCGCCAACATCGTGTTATAATATACGCGTTCGGCACGGCGGCGGTCGTAAACGCGTATATGTAATATGTATACGTTACCCATTTGTTTTCGGACGGGTTCTAATGTTCTATTGGAATCATAAATATCTTTCCCTCCCTCTACTCCTCCGTTGTTGTTGTTGTTGTTGTTGGTGTATTTCACTGCCTTCGTTGAGACTTCGAATCAACAACGGCACCGAATGTAATTCAAAAGTCGTACATACTGCGCTTCGGCGACAAGACGTCTTGGTTGTCTGGGCTACAAGGAAACTGCCACTCGTTATTATATACAGGGTAACTATTTGCCAAATACCACTTCTGGAAAAATTATCTCAACTTGAATTTAAAATCATAATTCAACAACATTGTTAAGTTTTTTTTAATGTTTTTATTACGACTCATGTTTTTATAGTTCATATTATAATCCGAAATATTAATCTGGTATATGATTTACATTAATTCGACATAATAAACTGTCTGCTAGCCCAGATCAATGTTAGATTATTTCAAATGGACGAGTTAAAAAAAAAATCATATTCATAATATGAAGTGGATATTATTAATTACTATCCGAGAAAAGTAAAAGACAAAAATGATTAAACAGTGCGAAATTGAAGTTCTTTATTTCGCAACCACCGACAGAACTTACTCGTTACCTATTATTGATGTTATATTTATATAAAAATTAATTTTCAGAAACACTAATTGCCCGAGTTGGCAAGTGTACGTATTGAAATAGGCACCCTGTATAGTAACAGCTATTAAGTATTCGTTACGAAACGTATCCGAGTATGAATTTTTATCTTTGAGCACTACGTGCAAAACGGTAACCGAATAGTAAAACACGAGGCCATTATTGTTTTATATTTACCGCTATTTCCGTTCATCCACTTGTCTCCATTTGTCGTTAATGTTGTGTTTACCTGTTCGATTCATTTTTTATTTTGTTTGTTTTACTTTTCTAATCCGAAGGTTGTAGAAATGTATGAATATGTTATATTAACTAAATCATTGGTGTTTATCATCATGTTTTCGATCTTACATTTTTATGACAAAAATACGCGATAAAAGTGTGTTAATAATCAGTTTTTCGAGTCAATTTTATGTAAGCAATGTAAACAAGTTTACTTAAATGTTTACTCAATGTTTACATGTATACATACGTATATTTACCATATCGATTATCTTAAATGTATTCTAAAATATGGTTTATTGACTGTAATTTCAAAGTTATATTTTTAGAAATAATTAATATTTAATTAAAAATTATCTTATGAAATTGAATAGTATATTCTAGTATTAAATAAATATATTTTTTTTTTAAATGAGATAAAAAGAAATGATTTATTGTTTTATGCAGTTGAAAAGATCCTATTTTGGATTTATGATTTTCTAAAAAAAATAAACGAACATATTAAAGATTGAAGTTTAATTTGATTTAATTTTTTTTAATAATATTATCATCAACGAAACGCAATATACCTAAATCAAACAAATTTTTTTCTGGATCACTGAAAAAAAAGGAGATTGAGGCATAGTGTTTCTACGTCAGATGTACATAGCGATTATATCATTTACAGTAATATAAAGATAAAGTAAATTAACTGCATTATAATAGGAATAAATATAAATTATAGGTTTGTGAAGGACTACGTGGATTCACGATGTGTACCTAAGATTGGGAAAAGTTTGAATATATAGTTACAAAGTGTAGCATACATTTTCAAGCTCCTACTTTATTTACCGAAATTAAATTAAAAAAATAATTTTAATTTCAGAAGTATATTTTACTATATTTTATGGATACAGATGTGTCTCATTTTGAATCTCTAAGGTTTAACAAAATATATTTTGCCTCGAACATCGAAAATTGCTGAGTTTGTACAACGAATGGAGTACATATAACAATGAATATAGTAATAATTTTTCATTCATACAGTTGATCGTTATGGTGTTGTCTGGGAAAAACGATGTATAAACCACAAATCATCATTCCTAATGTAAATATAATTGCATAGGAATAGTAAAATTTGAATGGAAAATATTTATTATGCCTATTAACTCTCATACCTATATATAATATAGTAAGTATTTACACTAATAGTTGGCCACAATAAATGAATAAATAATTTTATGCTTTATACCTAACAACCAAATACGCTTTGGAGACGAATTATTAAATAGCATTGATTTTTTAACATTTGAAATATTTCATATTGTAAACCTCAAAAATTTCTTTCCCGATAATTCTGCTTCGAGAAAGTTTTGTGTTTCGATTCAACGCAATGGGCTCCAGCATTAAATCTTGTGAAGATCGCCAATCGACCGTCCGTCAAATGATCAAAAACATGCAAGTGTATTGTTTGAATAAGATGAGACAACGTACAATTGACCAACAGCTCAGCGACTTTTCGGGAATTATGAACAGTTCACTGGAACTGAAAATCGTGTACAAGAAAACCGGATTGGAAGTCCATTACAGTATTGGCTCGGTGATAAGCGCTTCGGTCGTTGGTGTAAACGAATCGGTACGTACGCTTTAAAACACATTCGTCGGTTGTTTTACCGTACATATTTTTCCAGATTTGTGTACGCCAGTGCAAGCGAGATTTGTTGTGCAAACTATTAGTATTTTGCGGGTATACTAATAGTTGTTCAAAAATATGTTTTGATTTGGACAGAAGAAACGAAACCTCCGATTCGGGTACCATGCAAGACATTTACTCAGAGGTCATTGAAATAGTTGTCGATGAAAATTTATCATACACTTACATAATGTTAACCTGTTTCAATGTTTGTATAAATATATATATTTATGTATAGACCGAATTGTATAATCCGCACGCACCTGGAATCACCGAAAAAGAACCGAAAGCGTTTAACGAGATCGTATTGATCTATGGAGAAATGAATATTTCGAATGATATCTCAGATTTTATGGAAACAAATAAATCGTCGCTGGTCTTAAAAATAAATTATTTTCATACGGAACTGGAAATGACCTATGAAATCGGACCATACCGTTCATCGGCTAAGTGTTCCATAAAATCGGTAAGTTATATAGAGCATCACCACTATTGGTAATCTAAGACTTGGTTCCACAATATTGCATTACCGTACATACATTTTAGTCGCATATGCGTCTATGCCGAACACATTTGTTGCGAAAATTAAGCACGGCTGTCAACAACGCTAAAGACTCAATACAGACTGATGATAATCCAGTTGAGCAAAAATCTGAGACGTCAAATATTATTCATACCACTTCTCCTAAGGTAAAAAATACTTCAAACGGTTGCGATTTATTTGACGTTTACTATATGATACTAAGTATTTAAAATCCAAACTAAACAGGACAACCAAATTAGTACTGTGTGGTCCCAAGAAAATGAACGACGGGAACTGACTGTCGAAAATAATTCAAGCGAGTCAGTATTGAGAATTGAACGTCGAAAATCGTCAGATCCAATGATAGTATCTACGGTGAAATCGGAAGCAACAAGCTGGGTAACATCAATTTATTCGTCGTGTTTTCGACGCATGATAATATTTGATAAAAAACAAAGTTATAATTATAAAATTAAAAAATTAATCACAATATAACATATTTAATTGCAGAAAAATAATACTCCTTATTACGAGTCACTGATTCAACGTAATGAATCGAATACTCGTATACAAACGAACTCGTCTGTTCAAAAACCGAAAGTTACGGAACGCACAGGCAG